>CACRXP010000072.1:0-11608 GCA_902702965.1 Spirometra erinaceieuropaei
CGCACCTAAACAAATTGTATTTTCATATATTTACCAGTCCACAACCACGTCTCCTAAAATTTAAAAAAACTCAACATTCAGCGAATTAATTAGTACTTTTATGTCATCGAGTGTTTGTGGAATCGGAGGTAGGCCGATTTGATGCCAAGCAAACTGTTCACGCACAAAGTGGGCTCTCGTATTTGTGTAAATTAATTAGTTTCATACGCTATAATAGCAAAAATTAGCATAATCACTGAAATTGAAAACGTATGGATAAGCGTAATTGCTTTGTTTTGCTTTGTTTTCTGTTACAATCGCACAGGCAGTCACAACGGCACGTTCAAAGAACACATCCCAGGTTGGTTTCAGAGTTGAAACTACGCGTTTAAACGTAAACCTTAATGGACTCTGCTAAGTATGCATCTATGATGCTGGTAAATTAGTGATGACGCATTTTGATGACGTTTTCCAAGGTTCCACTGACAGTTTCACGAAATCAGACCGTTTTCTATTTTGTGAATAGAATATAAAACGCCTGTCAATAATGAAGCATTGGCGAACACAATGGCAAATTACCTAAAGGAAGCTAAGATTGTGCTTGGTGTGGAAGAGGATGTCTTAGTTAGCATCTCTCCTGATGCGGACTTTCAGACGACATGCTCCATTGTCAACACATCCTGGGTTTGTGATATTCACTTCTACAACGCCAGCATACGTCTCCTGAAATATGATGTAAGTGCCCTGTGCCTTTATACCTGTCTATAAAAAGTGATAATGGCTAAGTTTTACTTCAGAGTCTTTTCAGAAAACTGTCGGCATTCATTCGAACCACACAATCTCCATGGAGCATTTGTCTCTTGTATAGACTATGAGATTTCAACGTTTGTTATCATGAAACATGCAAACATTCCGGTCACTGGCATCAACTGGAGTTAAATTTCAAGCCACTATATAGGACGTGAGTTGCATTAATCCCCTATCTACTGGTAGTCTACGGTGTTCAGCAATGTAAGCAAACGTACTTTGGTATCACCTGCTGAATGTGCTTCCGCTTTCTAAGAAATTTGGTCCAGAACAACACCTCGCTCCTTTGACATTACTCTATAATGTTAGGGGGCGCTCACCGATCGTTCATACGGAACTCACTCGTTCCGTTGTGCCTTAAGGGCTCTCTCTCGAGCCCAACCAACAGCCGCACAGAGGCGCATGATATATAGGCAGAATGATATTACTGACAAAGACAAGGGAGACTGGAATGGCCTCGAACTCGCGACCTGTTGGTTTAGAAGTCAACGCCTCTACTCACTGGGCCACGAGCCCGTTGCCCTGTCGGTATCATTCTGCCTATATATCATGCGCCGCTGTGCGGCTGCTGGTTGGGCTCGAGAGAGAGCCCTTAAGGCACAACGGAACGAGTGAGTTCCGTAATGAACGATCGGTGAGCGCCCCCTAACATTGTATATTCCCGATCGAAAACCGACAGGGCAACGGGCTCGTGGCCCGGTGAGTAGAGGCGTTGACTTATAAACTAACAGGTTGCGAGTTCGAGGCTCGAGTGTTCCACACTTCGGGCTTGGGTATGGCTGGCTGACGACGGCTAATAAGCCAGAAATGGCCATTCCAGTCTCCCTTGTCTTTGTCGGTAATATCATTCTGCCTATTACTCTATAAATTAAACATGAATTTGGATAGTCAGTGGATAAAGTATATGAAGCTCTTTTTCCTGGAGAAAAGCTGAAGTAGGCCTGTATGACAGGGTTTATTGGTACCAAATAATTGCCCGACGGCTGATTAGCCGCGTCTTTTAGCTTGATAACATAAATAACAAATGAGACGAACACAGCAGTATGAATTCGCGCAGAAAATCAGTGCAAAAATAGCAAGGTCTTGGTTTTGGGTGATGCCAGCTAATCAATAAAGTTCGTAATTTAAATACAATATGGGAAGAATAGTGGGAAAAACATAAACAACCAAAAAGAAAGGTGAGTGTGAAAATCATGGAGTCAGAGGTTCTCATGTCACAGTTGCACTAACCGCATGTTCAAGCTGCTGACAAAGATCTGGTTTCACCCGATATGTATAGTTCCCCTCCAGGTAACGCCATGTCCACGTTGCTCTTGCCCGAATTAATACTCAGAATGAGGTTTTGGGGTCGACACAGTGACAGCTGTCTTGCGATAGAAAAACGAGAAATTTTATTTTCGCGCTTTAGAAGCCGTCCCGGTAGGTGCTCAGCAAACGCGACTGCCAACTGTCTTTGCGTTCGCCCACAGTTCTTGCATCCACTAGTGCATGCAAAATCACAGCGACAAGGACAAGGCTTTAGTACAGTCAACGCTCGAACCAAATAAGCTAAGGGGCCCCATTGGGGGCCGTGATGTTGGGTACATTTGTCCTTGCTGTAGTTGGTTCGAATTTCACCGGAGCCGCCGTGGTTTTTACAGGGAGGTGGAAGGAATTATTTAAATCCGCCAAGACGCCTACTGATTTAGTGGAGTAACAAAAGATACCTTGATATCGTTCTCAGTGCATGGGGCACATAAAGAGACAGCTTACATTTTTAAATTTCTTTCCAAAATTGACGGCTTTCAAAGCGCCAACCATGGAATTCATAAACGCGCAAGATAACTTTGACACAGCATGAACTGTACTTTATTAAGCATCTTGAAAACTTGTGTCTCCTGTTCTAATTTATTTTGTGTCTTATTGTGCGCATATGAATGTTTACATTGTTCTGTCATTGAGTCAACGGTCGGGGATTTGATGCCGAAGGCATTTTCGACACTTTTTTTACCGGAGCTCTGTAAGGTAGCGTCGTTAAGAAAGCTTTCATTGATTAGTATTCCCCCAAGTTCAACATGCCACTACCTCACGCAAGCTATTGCTTAGTGGTGGAGAACAGCACACTTTTGATGGCGCCGCAGCTGACGGCCGATGACTTAATCGCCACTTGTTTTATTTAACTTTGGGAAACACCCACAATCGGCAGGCAAATGTAAATTTGTTGTTTTTGGGAAATGTAGGTTAGGCGGCTACTCTTCTTTATCAGTATGATGAATTAGGCGTAGGCATAGACTTCGGCTGCTGCTCGTGAATTGTCATGGATAACATAATGAGGATCTGGTTGCATTAACATTTGGTGGAAAGAGACCCTAGAAAGAACTTTTGCGTATAGAAGCTCAGACCACGCCTGTGGTGTTGGTCAGAGGGTCTCAGCGTCACGTGTGCGACAGTGTCAGCGGTTAATGAGTATATTGGGGGATTAAGAAGTATGTGGGCTTCTGTGTTTTTTGGGCTCAAAGATGAGTGTGCACGTGTTTCAAGGCACCAAAACCGTGAGCGCATAATTCCTTTCGAAGTTTACGTGTCAGCGGCAGAAAACCTGTACACGCTCGAATGTGCAACAAAAGATGTCATAAGAACATGGTCGCCGCAATCTCCCCAGAGCATTTCAGTCATTATCTGTTGCCCATTTAGCCTCCTCGCGTATTTTTTGCAGTTAGGCCATTAACTGTCATCTTAAAATGTAGCCGGCATGCAGCGCTTTCAAAAGCACAAGTTAATATACCGCTACATTTCAAATGCTTGACCTATACTCGACACCTAGCCGAAACCATGATAAGTTACGTCCACCCAAAGTCTAAAGACAACAGTGACCGTTAAACAAACCTTATCCGCATGTGTGGACCTAACACTATCTCGGCAAAGCATATATTCAACTTAAAGCGGCCACTGTCTAACTCTTGCTTCTATTCGGTCCACCTGGGCCATCGGAATATATGTGGAAGTTAGACTAGAATGTAGCAATTATTAGCCGATGTGGCCACCTTCTAGACAGCTGGTCACTATTGATCATGTTAAAGTTAAACAGTTTGTGCAGTACGACCGTTGCTATGGGATCCCGGTTTCGATGTAGAGTGCGGCTGCCAATATTAGCAAAATCGTCATTACTGTCTTAGTCGATCGATAGGAAATGTCAACTTCCAGTGATAAACATGTTTGCCCTAAAATGTTAGGAATGAGCAAAGAGCATTTGTTTTCACGTTTAAACTTCGTTGTAAGGTGTTTAGTAGTTCTTGTCTGTGAAATTTCCTTAAGCAGCTCTTTCAAAACGACGAATTTTTATTTTAGGGTAGCAAAACCACTGTGGAACAAATCTCCCTGAATGGTGGAGGCTATGAGGTATCTGGAGTATATGAAATTTGTGATGGTAAGCTAATGACAAATCTGCGCGCAAAAGAGCTTTCTTACGAGTCTTCAAGTGATATAGACAAGCCCGACTTGTACAACCGGCACGGCGGGGCTGTGCATTTGAGCTTGCAGAGTATGGTTTCAAAGGGGCCAATTCTTCCCTGTCAGCCGCGAGTGCACGCTCAACTGTGAACTGTTTATTTTGTCATGGTTGTCTGAATATGTTCTGTTCTGCATAAATTATTGGAATTTAAAAAATGTGTTTTTACGATAAAAGAAAACTCAATCAGGCTAAAAGTGGGGAAACACGCAGAATTTAGAAATGCCTTGAATTTCGTAACTTGTTAGGCTACAGACAACCAGTGTGCAGTTAAATTACTAGTGGTTTGACAGAGAGGCTACCGTGAACAGGATCATAAACGGCAACGAATGCCAGTCAGATGGGCTGGTGGGATGGCGCTGTTGGGAGGACAGATTAGGCAGGCAGCAGGCGAATGTGTTTTTTTGCAGAAAAACGACGTGCGGAATCAATCTTAATATGCTAATGAATAAGGGAACAAAAACATCGGAAGATCATTATTTGGGGGGGAAAAACTCTGATGGAAAGTCCGTCTTAAACAAAAAGACTTTCAGATGCCAAGATTTTAAGGACTTAGGAAGCTATATACTCAATGGCCGTTGTCGCAATCAACTATATCACCAAGCATTGCATTTCAGCGTTAAGTCAGAAAACTGTCATTTAAATTAGACGAATCCCGTCGATGCTGTACTACTATTCCTATGACCGAAGACGCTTGTCTATTTTCAGCCAGTCCGACGGATCTTAACTTGGTGAATGTGCATGCAGTACCAGTTGCCGTGCAGAGACTCCTTACCAAAGTCTTGTTGAAATAATTTGTGGACGCGCATTCGATGCACGTTTAAATACAGGACAGGTGTAGTAGTTATTGCAGCTGTGTTTCAAGGCCTTAAAATGTCTTTAGAGTGAATAGATTAAGTTACAGATCTGCGACGTCGTCTCAGGTAGAACTTGTTTCAAATCCACAGCGAACCCAGTCATATGTAAGACGCATTGGTGAGATGTTACGTGCAGAGTAAATAATCAGGTGGACCCAAAGCTACGACTAAGTGTCGGGAAAACGTAAACTTTCGTTTTGCGGACTTTATTGCCCATAGACAAAAAGACCGACTTGGTGATTAATCACGCAGAACAACTTCTTCATTTCTAGATTTGCAATCCGTTGAAAGAGTAGGTAATGTTTTCCGCCCCTTCAGAAAAGTAACAGTATAGGTTGTCAGAGATGACAGATTACGAAAATACCTACCTTACGGAAAAGTTATTATTGAAAATCGTAAAGCATGATGACGCAATATCTACCTAACCTAGGCTGGAGCGACCGCCTCGTATTGCTGTGGGAGTATTCTATCTTTTCTGTGTCCTAACAAGCCATCGAAGTTAGAAAAAGTATTTGACATGGTGGCTTTAATCAAATGAAAGCTGAAATAAACAACATCAACTGGGAGCCAACTTTTTGGCGACATTTTTGATGATTGGGACTCGGTACTAATTCTTCTCGGTGAACACTATCCAGTTTCTCGGACGAAACTGAAAAACAGACCCTAGCGGCTAACTAATGCCTTAAAGAATGAAGCAAACAAAAAGCAAAAGTTATGGACAAAATTCCCTTCAGATACGAGCCCTAGTCAAACGACTTCTGTACAGCACAAGACAGGCGTTCATGTTAGACCTACATAACCGGGTCGTAGAAAATCCGAGGTTATCCTATGGTTAAATGAGATGAAGCAGGCGAAACAGGGACCTAATACACCGTTTGAAGGCTAGCGAAGAAAAAAAGCTTATTGAAGATGACGCGGAGACTGGGATCATTTCGAATTTCTTATATCCATCTTTGCGAAGGAAAGCTCATTTATTCCATCCGACTGCTACTTGGGGAAGGCCCAATGATTGGGAGTGTTTCCTTCGCCGAAACTATTGTTTACAAAGAAATGCTGTTGCTGAATGAGTCGAATCACCTAGTCAGATGATATGCCGCGACAATTGTTGGAGCACTATTTAAACCGCTGTCCATGCTATGCTTAGAGTCATTCGAAGCAGGCTACTTGCCCGCCGGCGGGTATTAGATCTCTGTATAATGGCGGTAACAATGTCTCAGCACACAACTACAGATCAATTAGCCTCACTTTAATCTGCGGCAACATAATGGAAAAAATGATAGAGAGGGAGGTGTACCTTCGAAATCCCCGCTTGTTACAAGCAGATGAAGTATTGGAAAAGACTGGAAAGGTGGTAGTCTCAGAGAACTAGAAAGGAAATATCGAATCTGTACAGATTGACGAAGTATTTCATGCGTTAACAGCATTAGGAGGCATAGGTACTTACTTGGGTGCGTAATACAATAGTCGCGTGAAGCGCATATGAGCTCCGGGAATGAAATATGATTTGTGATCTGCAGGCGTCGTGGTAAACACGAGTAGTGGTGTCCGAGGTTAACATTGCAAATTGCAAACACACACGTTACTCAAACACTCGCAGTAGCATCATAACATTAATAAACAGTTATCCTAAGGTTCTGGGTGATGGCGGTTGGATTGCAGTATGGTGCGCACTGCAATTTCGAGCCAGTTTCATTTTAAAAGTTCGTACGGGTGCAGATGTAACAACATCCTCAGACAAAGCATTCCAAGTTTCAACCTCTCTTTAAGAGAAGAAGAATTTCAATGTGTCTAGCTTGGCGCCAGTCAAACCTATCTCTCAGGTTCGTCGTAGTCGCCAACTTAAAAAAGTCGCCAGATACGAGACAGCAGTCCTGATTGTGCAGGATGCGGCAAGCTTGTGTTAGGTCACTTCGTAGCTGCTTGTAACTCAAAGGAAAAAGATGGAGACTAACTAGTCACGTTTTGTTTGGAAGTGGGCCCTGTCCAGTTACAATTTTGTTCGCCCGCCGTTGAACCTTTTCGAGTATGCTGAGGTCTTCGCGGGCCAGGGTCATCGTGCTTGGATGGCAAACACCAGATGCGGCCGCACAAAGTTCACAGGATCTTATTGAAGCAGCCTTCATCCAAGGAAGAGAGCCCAGGCTTGACATTCCCAACATGGCCATCTTTGAGCAATGCGCTGAAGGCCTGAGCAAAGTTGTGACTCATGCACCCCAGTCTTTATGGGCTTCCATTTCTCGCAGTCGTACGGCAGTCAGCGGTAGACCATGCGGTTAGGAAATCTGATCCCACCGACGTTTAGGAAGTTACATTTGCTTGCGTGAAACGGCAAAAGCCAGTTATGTGACAATTGATCGAGTCAGTTTCAGTATGTCTGCAGTCGAGTTTCGTCAACTTCATTTCGCATGGTACTCCAGACCTTTAAATCATCGGGCGTCATTGCGAAATCGCAATCCAGTTCGATTTCACGGTTGTTGACGTAGGTGGCGAACAGAGTAGGGCCAAGAGCAGAGCCTTGGTGAGCACTTTTAACTATAACCTCCGCCGAACTCTGGTCACTGACACGGACAGTTTGAGAACCGTCGAGTGAAACGCTTTGAATCCACATCAAAAGCTTACCCGGTCCTCCATATGGCTGAGTTTGTACAAAAGGCGACAGTGAGGCACACTATCGAGGTCCTTCTTGAAGTCGATATAGGCCGCATGCACCATATTCCCTCTATCAATTGCCCGAGTCCAGGGTTTCAGACAATAGGGCAAATTTGTCGCACTGGACCTGTCACTGTGAAATCCATGTGGGAAATCAGAAAGCAGATGGTGTTGTTCAAAGAACTGCATTACTTGCCGCTAAATTACTTTTCCCATAATTTTGCGGCAGATGGAGTTTAGGCTGACTAACCTGTTAATTTTTTGCCGAGACCTGACTTTCACCCTTAACAGCGGTGTAATCCACGCTGAGTTCCAGTCGGCTGGCAAACACCTGGCCTCAAATGGTAAACGAAAAGACACAGAGGATGGTTATGCAAGCTCACCGGCGATTTTATTCAAAATCTTCACCGGAATCTCATAACACCTCATTATTACAGTCCTGTGATTTGGTAAGGACAACATCAGGGCATTTGGCTTGTTGGACTTTGCGTACTCTAGTTGGAAGTGTGACGTGCAGAGTGAGAAATAACTTCAGCATCGTGTTCGTAAAACGACCACCGAAGGTCTGTCCTGAGCTATTTGAATGGACTAAGCTCCAGTCACAGTGAGCACGCAAAAATCATTCATGATCGGGATATCCACCTATGTAACGAACTTTTCGCGTTCCTCCTGCAGGCGAGCGTCCGCAGTATTGTCCTCCCCCGGCGGTTGACAAAGTGTCAGGGCATTGAGGCTCACTGGACCCGGCACCTTACTAGTCAGCAAGATTGCCTCGAAGTTACATGAACATTTGTCGGTCTTGTGTGATATCCCCGTTCCATGTTTCACGTACGTGGGTTCTTCTGCTCCCTGACGCCCTTCCCTGTCCCTTCTAAACAGGTGGTAGCCAGGTATGCTTAGTTCACGGTTTTCCGCGTGTTAGGTCAGCAAAGTTTCCGTTAAAGATATTACACCAGGGGACAGACGATAGAGGTGGATCTTTAGTTTATTGATCCTTGATAACAAACTCTGAGCGTTGGGGGCGCAGCTTAAAGAAAAACCAAGGAAAACTTTGCTGGGCTTTCGGCCGGCTGTAGCAGTTCTTTCGGAAGAAGCGACATCACCCAACTGAGAGTACAGTGCGTGACCTATCTCATGAAATGTTGGCTGAAATTCTGAAATGCGTTTTCGATTAGGATGGATTACTTGGTCGCGGTTGTGATACTGATTATCATAAGGCATACTCTTATAACATTTCGGACTCGGCAGGATGTCGGCTTTTTAATGCACTTCTTTTCAATCTCCTGTAGCAAGCGTGCTTGGTAAAACATGACTACTTAAGTAGCATGCATTTTTCCCATTGATTTTCGATGGTCTCGGAAATTCAAATATATTTTATAGAAACCGCAAACAAAAATAGGCTTTCTTTTAACCAATCAATAGAGAATCACGTCTTCTTTATATTTTATACTTAAGGGAGAATTATAATCAGGTTTTAAAAAAGTTTCTAATTATGAGACTTTTTAGGACCGCGATATGTCCATTCACAAAGCATCGTACCTGGCCGTTTACCACTGCTCCTCATGAAAGGTACAACATGGTCCTCATCCATTGCAAAATTTTATGGACCCTGTATAATATCTCTTTAATGACATAGAAAAATATGGGATTTTCTTTACGCGGAACGCATGCACAGTGTAGAGTGTAATCACTAAGCGCTAACGCAACGAATGCTCAGGCTCCAAATTTTTCGACAATTAGAAAGCTTTTTTAAAACCTAACTATACTCCTTCCTTAAGTATAAAGTATAAAGAAGACGTGATTCTCTATTGATTGACTAAAAGAAAGCCTATTTTTGTTTGCGGTTTCTATAAAATATATTTTAATTTCCAAGACCATCGAAAATCAATGGGAAAAATGCATGCTACGTAAGTAGTCATTTTTTACCGAGCGCGCTTTCTACAGGAGATTGAAAAGAAGTGCCTTTAAAAGCCGACATCCTGCCGAGTCCAAATGTTATAAGAGTATGTCTTAAGATAATCAGTATTACAACTGCGGCCAAGTAATTTTTCCTAATCGAAAACGCATTTCAGAATTTCAGCCAACATTTCATGAGATTGGTCACGCACTGCATGCAAGTTTGTTGACCTAACACGCCCACTTTTGTGGGGATGCCTCCGCGCAATAGTAACAGACAAAGACTCAGACACTATCGTACTTGGAATGATTAGTGTCCTCATGATCAGGGATACGTCGAGGCAGAAAAGCTGCCTTGTTATGGATGCTTGCACGCACGGTGAAAATAGACGTCATTGCAAGGAACATCTGAAGGTATTTTACAATCTTGACCAGAATAGCCGTCTTTACAGACCACCGAATAGTCATTGTCGTGGAAAATAGCGAAACTTGTAGGGCTCATTGATGTAGAAGAAAGACGCAACCACCAGCAAGGCAGGTGCAAGGAGACTGGATGTCTGCCGACCGCGCTGTCAACCGCCACACTAATTTTCCTCCCCCTTGTCTGTGTTTGCCGAACCATCTTGCCATGGACAGTAACGGCGCTGGATGACCGGGGTCGTTCACTATCTCCGCGGCCGATGAGGGCAGGAGCAATTCAGGTTGCGGTGACAAGCGGATGGTATGAAGCCACGCAGGCGGCGCTGACGGATAGAGCATCAAACAAAGTGCGCCAAATAAGGAGAGCTGTGCGCATGACGTGGTAGTCTCTGAAGCCAGGTAGCACAAGTGGCTAATCGAAACGTCAGACCTTTAATAAACCTCTCCCCGTGAATGCGACCCATTCTTTTGACTCGGTAAAGTGTTTGATAACCCGACTAGGGGTGGCGCACAAAACCGCAGCCTCACCAAGTCCTTCCAGGCAACGTCGCATGTCATGTAATTGCATTTGCTGACATGCAGCACTTTGCACGCCATAACGGCAAAGGATAAAGTAGATTACAGTGGGTTGAGTGAGGCATGATGTACGGCCGGTGGCCTTTAAATGAATCTAGTGAAATAAGCATATATGTAGTCCAAATCGGTATGAATGGGTAGGCGAAGCTATGCGTGATGGTAGACCCCGGATAGCAGAGTATAACCGAACAATTTTATGGATATGCATGCGCCAGAATAACCCACGCGTTAAGCAAATATCCTGCGGCATTATAAGCAGGATCGACTGTAACAACGGTGCCGGAGCTCCAAACAGAGGCTAACCGGCATCCGCTTGCTGTATCCGCAAGTGACCGATCATCATAAACCGGATGTGCTACATATAAATGAGCAAGAGGATTTTCCGCATGACTGAAAAAATAATAACAAAATAACAAAAAAGTAAATAAACAATAAAATGAAATGAAATGGACGTCCATTTGATAACAGTTGTCCCTAAACTCGTTTACTCGGAATTCTATGAGGACTGCGGAGGGGAAGATAATAAGGAACTCCCATTTGAACCAGCATGCTTTCGCTCCAGTGAGGATTGTCCAAACAAGAGAAGAGACCAGACGAACTTTATTCCATGAGGACTCGGCATTGATAGGTCAAACAAGGTGCTTACTCAGGTCGGGATTTAGAACCTACTTTCACATGTGTCCCTAGGTTTCCCATATAGCGTGGTTTGCGAATCGATAAGATTTTTTCCAACAAATGTTTAACTATCTTCTAGGCAGACTATACCAATGTCTTGCTTTCATCCTCTCCCGGACCCCGTTTTAAACGACCCGAGTAAATTTCGCCTAGAATTGCCAAAAAACTGAACACCACAGAAATCGTCTTCTTATATCCAACGGTACATGGATATTAGTACAACCCGGATGGGCATGTGCTAGATGAGTTATCGGCAAACACA
>CACRXP010000072.1:11683-37697 GCA_902702965.1 Spirometra erinaceieuropaei
TGTGTTTGCCGATAACTCATCTAGCACATGCCCATCCGGGTTGTACTAATATCCATGTACCGTTGGATATAAGAAGACGATTTCTGTGGTGTTCAGTTTTTTGGCAATTCTAGGCGAAATTTACTCGGGTCGTTTAAAACGGAGTCCGGGAGAGGATGAAAGCAAGACATTGGTATAGTCTGCCTAGAAGATAGTTTAACATTTGTTGGAAAAAAATCTGATTGATTCTTAAACCACTATATCGGAAACCGGGGGACCCCTGCATTTCCAGACCATATAAATGACCAAAACCTATAAAAAGGTCATACATATACGAGTAATCCCGTCTATGGTAAATTTATTCTAACGCAGATGAGTGCAGCGACTTGTCAGGGAATTACAACCGATCTGACACCAATTTTGGATTTACGCAACATAAGACGCATCTGAGTATATGTTTAGGCATGAATAACCTCGAGCATTGCACTGCTTGGCAGTAGCCTACATAAGGCGGGAGAAACCCGACCTATGCAAACAGTTGGACCACGTTGTCTGCCTCAACTTTCTCTAGTAATCCTCAGTCCTCAGATTTACAAACTCCCCCTACTGGTAAATTTAGTTATTTTTTTTTACTTCGACGAGGATCGGTTACGCTATTCGGTCCCAAGTATAAGCGCAGTGATGAGGGCATTGAAAAGAATGTGAGTCGAAAGCGGATAGTGAATTCGTTAGTGGCAAAATAGTTGGAGCCGAAACGAACTAGGACAACCTCAAGTGTGGTGATCCTGCCGCGAGAATGAAAAATAAGCCTAGACTCCAAGCAAAAGACTTGGCTGACAGGACACGAGGGACGGCAATACCCCATACCTAATATTAATCCTAACCGTAGCCTGAAACACAAATCAAAACCGCAACGGTATTATAAACCTAACGTTAATCCTAAACACAACACTAAACCTAACACACACCCTAACCCTAACCCTAAAGCTGACCATAACCACAACCTAAACCCTAACTACAACCGTAACGGGAGCGCTAACATAGGCCTCAGCCATAACATTGAACGCACAGTACGTGACCTATCTCAGGAAACTTGATGACAAAAACTGATGTGAGAATTTTCGTACGTATTAGACGTTGTGCGTTCTGCTTGCCCATCCACCCTCCTCAAGGCTAAGTCCTCTTCTGGTGCAGAAATTGTGTCCACACAATTCTTTTAAATAAGATGTTCAAACATTTGCGCGGAAATGAACGTCGCGATATGCTCAGGCAATTGCCTATGTTTATACCTGTCCTAGACTTCCGTTGCGCATCTGGATGGAATGCTTTTGAAAGGAAAGTGAAGTGCTCACGCGAGGATTAGTAAACAGAGGTTGAGGGATTTTAGAATTGATTTTATGTTCAATGCTAATCGTGGGAATCAACTTGCTAACAGAAAGTTTATTTTAGGAAAACCAGATATTTTATGGAATTTTAGGAGTCATTTTATCAGATCTGTGCGATTTGGCGCCTTGAAGTGCAAAACAAAACGCACGCAGGCAATCCTTCGCTTAAATGGGCTGAAATTGTCTTGCTGTTCGAAAAATTATATTTGTTGTCACAGGAATGACTAGCACTGAAAACTCATTTTCAGTTTTGCCCATATGAAACATTACTCGTCGTGCGGTCTAGCCCCTGCACATATCTAATTCAGATATAGTACGAGCAAAACATTAGGAGTTTCAGCAGGATATCAGTATTCATTTGGGCACTCTACCATGCATTCAAAATCGTTAAGCAAAGTTTAAAAGCTGGCGTGATGATTGTTTGGCCATCTGGCCCATTGGTTTATGCACACTTTGAGTGGTTAATTACTTTGGTCAGACTACGTCTCAGCACGGAATATGGAGTGGGGATGACGTTGCACTAGTTGATAGACTGAGGTCCCGTGAACCATGACTCAAGCAACTAGCCGCTAACACCATTATCCTCTCTTGCGAGAACTTTGACCTCATTGAACGTGAATGTGCGGCCGGGTCTCGTGGAATGGGCCGCGACCTGGAGGTTGGCATCATTTCTCCCCATCTTTACTGCGTCTTCAGCTATTTGCGTCCGAAGCAGTCTCACAGTTCCTCTGACGCAATTGCGGTAGCACGGTGACTGCGTTCTATAAGTACAGCAATTTCCGGTTCACGAATCACCCGTTTCTGCCACCGACTCTGAGCATGAGTTCAAGTAGGAGTTCAATGCTTCAGGCAGGTTAATCTCTTGTTTCAGCGATCTCCTCCTCTTCATAGCAGACAAGCCACTATCTACTTTCTTGTTTGATTTTACTTCGTGCGATTTTCCAAATCTTCAAACTGTTAGACCGTCAAAATTTATGGACTATTACTTTTCATGTTTCATGTGACGTTGTATTGGTAGTTTGCATTCTACAAATGCGGATTCGGACCGTGTGTTCATAAGACCGTACGGAATAGCTGCAAAACCAAATTTTCCCTGAATCATTCCATAATTATGGACGACACTCTCCTTATTCACGCTTGGCCCTATGACTGGTTGTGCCAAGCTATTTTAGTCATTTAAATATGATATGAAATCACATATCAGTATGTAAAGTGTGCTTTAAATTATGGACTATCCACACATCCCTTTACATAATTTTGAATTTTCTGAAGCCATGACGCGACAGCTTAGCCACTAAGCGGTCACCGGACGGATTGCGCCCAAGCTGCATGTAGAAGCTAATCGAAATGCAATTAAAGTTGATATCATCAGTTAAATTAGGGGGACGGGGGGAGAGAGAGAGGGTAACAAGAATATTATATTGACGTAAATCAAATCTTCGTTGCTTTATGGCCTGTCATTTTAAAATGTGCGTATTTCGTCCATACACGCATGTGTATGCAAAGTCTTTTTTGACGCTGTTCTGCCGTATTTGGCTTTTGTTGGCTGAATTAAATAAATGTCTCTTAACAAAGGTCAAAATCCCAGGGAAACGCCTTTACTTTTTGCTTTACTGCGGTACTGTACCACAACCGGCTACGGTGTAAATGCGCTCTACCACAACGAACATCGTTAAACAAACTACATAGAGTCCGCACACACCTCATAAATGCGACAAATTCGGGAAGGTGCGGTGACACTACTAGGCGCCGGTTTCCCGCCGCGATAACACTGCTTCCAATCCAGGTACCAAATGACTGACATGTTCTGGCAGTGGACTATTGGACGAGAGTTGAAGGACCGTGAGATATAGTCTAAGGTATTCATCCCCACGCCATGTCAGTGAGTTTCATGTTGTAATAAATATGACTTGTTTGAATTTTGCAAAGCCAGCTAAAGTCCTTAACGAGGAAGTCTGACTGGGAAACATTACCCACTCAAGTTTGAGTGTCGGGCCAGCTGACTTCTCCTGCATGTGGTCCTTATCAAACCCACATTCAAATGTGATTTGAACAGATGGTAATCGACAGAACCTAGTTCACATTCGAGGGTACCATATTGTGTGTGTGGCAGGTAGGGAAAGGAGGGAATAGTTCACCAGGTGCTCTGCAAATCTCTAATCAGATCGTGTGAATCGCGAGTAGACGGACCGTCTAGTTCTATCAGCCATCGTGTTTCAGTCCGCCGCTAGGTAGGGAAAAGGGTTAATAGTGTGTTATATGCCCCGCAAATCTCACTATAATTTAACTACTGAGTAATTCATCTTCTACCACCAACCAAGTTGTGGAGCATATGTGCTAATCTCTCGTCCACTGACGACTGCAAGTTAAGCTCAACAGCGGAAGAAGATATCCAGCAGAGTGTGGAAGTCAGTATCACTAACTACTTCAATTATGACCGGTAAAGAGCACGGAGAGTGCATCGACGTCATCTTGTGATCGCAACGAACCTAGGGTCGCTGCTACTAGAACACGCCTCCCATCCGTAAATTGATTAACTTACCTAGAGTGAAGAGTATTTAGATGTCTCCAAATCTATAAATCCATACTAAAATCATTAGAGTCAGTCAGTAATTTACGGCACTCCGTACTCATTCTCCATGGTATTTTCCTTAATGAGAAATTTCTGATATCCATTACTGTTGTATAGGTAAACCTCGTGTATGCAGCAAAGGCTCAAACAGTCCACGAACGCCAAGCACGAAGGTTGAATCGTTTTTACATGAAAGCCTCTATAGATAGGTGAGAACATCGTGCCCGGAAGCTTTGAAGGAACCAACGTTCTGGCATCTGTCCCTTACAGCAGTAATAGAGAGACTATGTGATGTGATTGACTAACAGGCGTCTGCCAAAACGCATATTTTGTGCTTTTTCGTTTACGATCGTCAGCAGGCAAGGCTGGCAAAATCAGCGATACAGGAAAGTGAAACATTTAATTTACGCCTAGTGAATATACCAGAAAGCAGGCGGCGAACTCTGAGGACTAAAATGAAGCAATAACTGTTGGGCGCTTTCGTGCATCGAAATAAAATCTCCGTAAAACATGTCTGGTCTATTAGCTGGTGTTCTTGCAGCCGGCATGGTGTATCATCCAGGGTGAAAATCTAAAACATTAGTTCGACAGGCTACAATAGGGAAACGATCAGTGAAGTGAGGATGCGCTGAAATACACTGCGGAGTGATCTGCTTCAGTCACTTTTTGCAAGATTTCAATATGCTAATTAATAGTTCAGACATAATTTAAGTAAAGGAGGACGTTTTTCTGCATTTTTAAAGTGTTTTCTGTCCTTTTTTTACCGAATACTTAGGCAAAACGTCGAAAATCATAATTTAATTTTCCAGGGAGTTCAAAGGTGAAGACCTATATCTCCCTCAATAAACTGAACTGAACAGAACTAACTGCAGTTTTGATAAGGGTTTTGACAGGGGCCACCTTTTGGAAATAAATCTGCACGGTTTTAAATGGGCAAAGCTCATACCTAATTTGCGTTCACATGATTTGAGACGGAATCCAAAGGCCAGCCGATGTCTCTAATATTTAGGTACTGCTTTCAACAACAATGTTCAAAAACTGCTCAGAATTCTAGGCCTCAGTTGTAGATTAGGAAAGTCGGTAAACTGGCTTGGGTCTAAACGTCTGCATAACTTATGGATAGAACGAAATATTGCCATCCCTCAACGGTAAGTAGCTACCCCCTATGAGGGCTTACCGCCGTTATGAATGAATCTTTGAATAAGCAGATGATCTCCTCTTAGTTTGACAACAGTGACCCTGATTATTTAAAGATGCTATGCTATCACCTTGTCCGCCATCTTCCTTATCAATCTTGTATAACGTTAAGTTCCGGTTTTTCCAGACCGATAGTGTCGGACGAGGTGCCGCAAGAGATCGTCACCGGCGTTGGGTAACAGTATTCATCCTGAGAGTCAGGCTACCCAGTGCCGTGTCAGAGACTGGCCTACCAACTTGATCACGCATGGTGCGCCTATGCTGATTGGGTCCCCAACCAAATATATTGTTATATTTTTTTCAAACTTTTTCGCAGTACTTCCCTGTACTTTTGGAGTGTGATCCAGCTATATACATTTTGTCCTGCGTACTAAACAATGACCATAAGGATAAGTTCTTTTTCGGATTTGAGAATTATCCACAATAGGCTTTATTGCCTTATCTAAACAATCATTAGTGATCCAATTTCCTGGGACCTGGTTGGAAATCATACTAATAATTCTTGTATTTAAGATTACGCAGTGAATTTGGCGGCACAGCAAGGCAACAGTCTGTGCTATCCGTGTTTCATATCCAAAGTTTTTACGCCAAATTCGTCCTCTATTCTCTAAAATAGCATGGACACCCACATCACGAATGATATTATTTGCCCGGACAAGTAACTGATTATGGAGTTCGTGTAAACCGACTTTAGGGATTTTCATCAAGGAGACGCAGTATTTGCATTTTTTATGCTCTTCCACCGTCTTTTCCGAGGAAATTGGCCGGAAAAATTAAATATTTACTAGATGCGCTATGTAGCTCCTTGTTACTTTCACTTAAACACCCAGACTCCGGTCATGTTGTTCCAGCAACTTCTCTATCCCCTACGAAACTTTGCGAAATTCACACCTAATTCTGCCTGCAAGCTACAAGTATTCTCATATCTAAGTTTCTAATCACAGCGTGGGACATAAAATTAATACTTTCCCAATCCGTTTTCGACAGCCCTCAAATATTATGAGTGTCACACAATTCTTCATCATTTCCGCAATTAAGCAATACCGCGTGCTTAAAACCCGCCTGTGCGTGTACAAGGTGATTTTTGAGTTTCTACCAACCATCTATTGGTGCTCTGCCTTTTAGTAAGCAAACGTGGAATTCTAAGATAGGGTTTAGAACACGGTAGCTTAACGGCGAGTGTTGATTTGCCATTAATATCAATCGACTTTGGGTAGTTTCAGTGCGGTTAAACATCTTTGGAACCACCAGCCAAGGTAGTCTTGATTTGACCATTACAGTTCATCCTGACTAGATGTTATTTCATAGTCGTACCTATAATGGGTTAGGATTACGGGTTAGAATTAGGGGTAAGGCTTAGGGGTTGAGGTTAAAGGTTCGGGTTAGTGGTTGGGGTTAGGGGTCAGAGGACAGGGTTGGGGTTGTCGTTAGGGGGAAGAGTAAGGGTGAAGGGTTGAGGGCTAGCAGTTGAGTTCGGGCTTGGGGTTAGGTTGGAGTTGGTCAACTGCAGTTACGGCTACGAAATGAGATCTGACCTTCCTGTTTTAGTTTTCGCGTACTTAACTTGACTGGACTAGTTGTCTTAATATCAGTCCATGTCCTGTTGCTTTAGGTATTCCCACCAAAAACCTGGGCAGCACCCCTTTAGCATTTAACAAACCAAATAGGTTTTAGGACGTGTGTGTGTGTGTAACATGGCATGTGTCCCTTGACATACTGGAATAGATCCCATGAAAACTAAAAATCGATCACAGAGACATAAGCGCCACTTACCACCTTCCATTGCTTCACAGACTTTGTTTTTGTTTTTTTGCCATTGGTTGACACAACCACCATGAAAGCACTTCCTAATTTAAATTTGCCGATTTACTTCTTGGCAAAATAGCGCCTCCTCGATCAGTGCCAGCATATCCAGCAGACTCTTGACGATGTGGATTTCAGAGATAATATTCGGGGCGTGTTTTCTGTGGAGCACCTTACTAGGTACTGGTTGCTATTGCACAAAAGCTGATTAGAATTTATGAATGTTTATCGCTTTTTAATTACATGGCCATTACCGAAAACCTAAATAGGGTCCCTCTATTACTAGACATAAGTAGTTTCCTTAACCTGTTTTCTACTGTCCCACGGGTGTCAGATTAATGAAGCCAAATATCTTTTTTGATTTGTTAAATGCTCGTTTGTTAATCCTTTGTCTCACAGCCCAAGAAGACATTGAAATGGATGTACTAAATCAAAAATGCGGGAAACGTCCAGAATCACAAACGCCGGCTACTAGTTACGCCAGGTTTAAGACACCAGCCCCACCAAATACTTGGCCCTGGCATGTAAGTACGACGTTTATATTTCGCGTTGCCACTTAAACGATGACAGACAGCGCACGCAAGTAAAACATCTAAATACTTTTACGCGTCTAACAAGCCGGAGATCCTTCAATGACACGTGTACCACGTTATCAGATAAAATCAGTTAAACACGCCTGATTTCCAATCCTCACATCTTCAGTGCCACTTTGGAGACTTGTTTTATCTCCGAGTAGATGAACTGCCGTCAATGTTCGTCAAACTTTCGCAAAAGTCCATCAGTTAGTAATATCACCGACTGTTAAATGAAACATCTTGCTCAATAATACTTTGCGTTTTAAGTGCAAAACCTTTACAGCTAACTAATTTCTTTTGTTCCATAGGTAGGACTCTTCTCAACATTGTTTGGTCCGTATCCATTCTGTGGTGGAACACTCATCTCACCCACTTGGGTTCTGACAGCTGCTCACTGCGTTATCCCGCCCAGCGAATGTACAGCTCCTCCACGTAATAAGCCCTTTCCATATCGTAGATACGGCGGCCATACTCTGGCCGTTCGTGTGGCAGAGCACGATCATACACAGCGCAATAGTCCGGCATTCACTATTCTGGCAAAACACATCGTCATTCATCCAATGTACCCGCCGGATCAGGCGCTTTCCGGAGTTGATGTTGCGCTCATAAAGTTGACGCGCGAAGTCAAACGATGTAGGTTTTGTCATGATTA
The DNA here is from genome assembly GCA_902702965.1 of Spirometra erinaceieuropaei. Classification (NCBI taxonomy): domain Eukaryota; kingdom Metazoa; phylum Platyhelminthes; class Cestoda; order Diphyllobothriidea; family Diphyllobothriidae; genus Spirometra; species Spirometra erinaceieuropaei. The sequence goes on from CACRXP010000072.1 coordinate 19,847, forward strand.
ATGAGTCATGCAGCAACGCGAGTCTTGAACGTTATCGTTTAATTCAAATTAATAACTATTTCCACTTCGTATTTCCTAAAGCTTGGATGAGCGGTAAATGTAGATGTATCTCAATAGTAGCAATGATTTTTAAGTCCACTGATGAATGCATTCTTGTTTATAACAAAATATCCGTAATAGGGCTTTCATGATGACTTTAAGAAGATTGATGTATACAGAAACATTCAGTGCAATTGAAAATGTAAAACAACCTTGTTACATAAAAGTGTGGTTTGGCTAATCCATTCTAGCAGCGACGACCGGCTTGAAGTTCGTCGCAGCACTTTCGTCAAAAGCATAACAATTAACTCTTTCGGCATTGCTGTCTCTCTAAAGGACAACTGTGACTTATGAAGTGGCATCGACTTTTGTGTGGAAATGCGAACCGTTTCCACCGATAAAACTTAGATATTTGAGGAAGGAAGCACAAACTCCAAGGTCTAAGGTGACAGGATAATTTCGACATTATATCGAAATTTTCTACGCTCAGAAAGAGTCGAAGTAAATTGTTTTACTAGCATTCAGCAAAGCGTACAATTAAACTGATAGCAGAGGGGAGACGACAGAGTCTGGGGGTAGATTTATACATATTATATATATATATCAAAATACTTTTTCCATAAAGCGCCGATTGCGGAGTATGCATGCCTCCCCGAATCTGGTTTTGAATTCCCTGCCGGAACCTTCTGCAACTTCGCCGGCTGGGGACTGATTCCCAATCCACCGCATGGGCCCAATCGAGAACAGCCAAAGGTGTTAATGGAAGCACGGATGCCAATCGCAAATCTGGCTGACTGCATGAAAAAGCATCCTGCGGTCAGTAGAGAGGTCTTCTTTTGTACTGATAGCACTTATGGGGTGAGCATTGCTCTTGCATCATACGCTGTAAAACATGTGAGTAGACTGCCTTTGAACACTCACTTTTGGTCAATTTAGGCCACATGTACAGGCGACAGTGGGGGAGGGTTGCACTGTTTATCACCCAGAGGTAAATGGATTTTTTACGGCGTACATTCTTATGGTGCTCCTAACTGCTCGGGAATGTACTCTATGCACATACTGACGGAACCCCTGATCGGCTGGATTACTGACACCATTACCAAGTTCAACTGAAGGAGGCGGCACAAACTGAGCGAAATCTTCTGTCGAATGAAGTTTGCCAATGTCTTTGCTGCGTGTCGATGCTTGTTAACCTACTTTACTAAAGAATGATTCTGTCCCTAGTATACACGAATAAGTAAGATTACCCAGACCGGCTATGTTCTTGAATGGTTCCTTGACGAGTTATCTTAAATAAAACGTTGAGAACACTGATTACCTGCTCTTACTTCTTACTATCTTTAAGTATCCATTAACTTTAAGCCGTTTTCAATTGTGTATTCATAAGTTTTCTTCGCAGCCCCGTTATCTTTTTTCTGTTATTATGATTTGTCCCGAACACGCTTCAAAAGATTACGTTGTATTCTTCTGAGATTTGCTTGTGGATCGTCGTTATCATTTGACCTTTTGGACTAAGGAACAAATTTTCCTCGGTTAAGGTTGACAGACTTTAAGTAAATAAATGTTCTGAGCCGACGCTGCAGTACTAAAAGTTGCTATTTTGAGAGGCGCCCGAAAACTCTCTTATGATAAAGTGAGGCTACGTCGAGCTGTTAGCTCTTTCACAGCACAGCAGGGTATTTGAATATGGTCAAGGAGATTTGGGAGCCCTCGAAAGGAAGTTTGGCACTGCGATTTAATGTTTACTATTCAAGGACGTTAAGTACAGCTGTTAAAATTCACTGAATTGTGACTGAAGACAAAACTGTCGGAGTACTGAGAGCTGGGAAGGTCCTCGGGTCTGTGTGATGCATTTGAATGTTATCTGCCTCTTTAAGTTCCGGACAAAGACTCAACTATAATAACTTCTATCCACTTAGACTTCTTTATCGGCACTCACAAGTAAGTGACTTAAAATCCGTCCGTTAGCAATACCTCCAGCTTCTAATTGGAAATAATGTCTCAACTACGACAACGGCGCCAGAGAATAGGCTGAGTACATGAACTTTAACCACGGCGCATTAATATGATATTGTCAATCCCTTGAACGAACGCTTAATATTTCCTGATGCAATCTCCCTGTATCCAGCATCTCTATTTGCATTTACAAGGTCTGATAAATTGCGCAACCCATTATTTTTGGAGCAGTCATTTGGAGTGTAGGGATCTGTTTTCCTTCCATCTTGGTGCCTTCCGTTTCTCTTGGCAAGGAAAAATTATTCTATTTGGGAGAGCGTCTTAAGCATTTAGAGAAATCGATGTAGTTTGGTAAAATGTAATGACAACGAACTCAATAATCAACTCTAGGTACCTTGATTATTATCATTCATCTGAGGTTTCAGCCCGCCTCGTGATGGAAAATGTAATTTTCTCATGCAGGGTAGGTAATCCAGTTACTTCATCAACAAGAAATTTCCAAGTTTGGGGAAAATCCAACATTCCTTTTTATTCAGCCAACTGCCTGTACTATCGGCTGCCGCAGGCCTCCTATGAGCTTTAGATTCTGTTTCAAGATTAGGAAGTAAAACTCTGAACAACACTCATTTAAGCAACCAAATTTTGGCAACCTAAAGGTAAATTTTTAGTCGGCATGAAACAGATGAGAATATATGGCAAATCAACACCCTAGTCGTTAAAAAAGGAAAAATGTTTTGTAGAATTAATAATACTCAGGTAAATATGCGTCATTATACACGCACAAAGCCGTAGCTAGGTCTAGAGGTAATTTCAGGCATCTTATCCCTCCTACGCTCCAAACTTATGTCAACAGTCCACATTCAACCACTTAGAAACTCAAGATTCAGAGTCGTTACTGCCTGCAAGTATCTTGCAAGACAATTTGATGTGCCAAAGTTTACGTTAACACCTAGTTTATAAACGGAACGGTCAAAACGTCAACCGTTCGGAGGAAGTTTGAGGTTGTTGTAGTCATTATGCCATATAGTTATAAGGAGTAAAAGTAGGCTTTAAGTAGCCAAATATATCCAGCATGGATATTGCAAAAGGGAAGGATGGTGAACTGATGAATGTCAGATAGGTAACTACAGGGGCCGAACCGATTACTTAAGGCATTTGCACTTGGCAGGCAAAATGGAGGAAACAGCGTCAAGGAAAGGGTTACAAGAAGGGAGAAATCGGTGCAGCAAAAAATGGAGCAAACAACGTTGACCAGGATAAGGGCAGTCGTTGAAGTCAGTACGCATGTTCAGTTACAAACACTGCCGTAGGCAATCTTCAGAGAGGTGAACATATATGATTACAAAATGTGGAGAGTACTCAAGGAGAAGGAGAAGGTGAATAGATAGAGATGACGCTCTTAAGTGAACTCATTGATTGCGACGAAGAGTGCATAGCTGGCTGCGGAGGGAGCCGATGGTTAAGCAAAAGGTTTTTATCGAACGTCTGACAGTTTCGTAGCGTGTTCGAATGCCTAAAGATAAACCATGTTATGATATAATGTTGTATTTGGGGCTTTTGGTTCTCTGAAAGAGGGTTGCGCAAAGTTTGGAGCATTTGCTTTTTCAAAGCAATTTCAAACATACTAAAAGAAGCAGTCTTGTTGGCACACTTTCATCAGAGTAATAAAATAAGAAAGATCCCGTTTTTTAAAAAAAAGAATAACTAATTTATTCGCATCTCGTCTCACAGAATAAAAAAACTAGGGCAATATCTTATTTTGTAGTCGTTACTGTTAGGGGTTAGGGGCTAGGCTTCGGGGTTAGGGGTAAAGGGTTAGCGTTAGTGGATAGCGTCAGTGGTTGGAGTTAGGAGCTAGGGTTAAGGGTTAGGGTTGGGGACCACGGGTTAATTTTAGGGTTAGGAGTTGCGGTTAAAGTTGAACTCCCTATTACCACTGGTCCCCTATGACAGCCGGTTGGGATTTGTCTACTGCAGATACGGCTACGAAATAAGATCCGGCTAAAACTAGTTACAAAATTCAGGAGGTAACGTGGTTAGCATTTGTGCGCTTTTGACAAATCCTCTTCGGCCCATTACACTTATATGGAAGGTATGCAAGCAAAACATATGACCAGCCCTGTTTTGCACGTGGAGGGTGACGATATCCATGCGCGTTTACCTGCTAACTTGCTCCTGTGGAGCAGGTTATTTTGACCAGACGAGTAAACGTCTATCAAAAAGGATGCGGGATGCCCACCGTCATGGGTGAAAAAAGGAAATTACAGTACATGTGCTAACTCATGAAATGTCAACCAAAATTTCGAAATGCGTTCTCGTTTCGAAAAGATAAATTAAGCAGTATTGTAAAACCAGTCATGATGCAGCACAAATCTATAATGATCCAGTTACCTCAGGGTGTCGGCTTTCGAAAGAACTTATTTTCGGCTGCATGCAAGATCTATACTCTGCAAAAAATGATTACTTAATTAGTGTGCAATTTTCTCATTGATTTTGACGCCCTTGAAAATTCAATTATATTTCATGGAAAACATGCATAAACATATTCATTCTTTTGCTTATTCGGTAGAAAATCACGTCTTCTTCCAATTTCATACCCAAAAGAAGAGTATAATTCGGTTTTAAAAAACCTTCCTAATTCCCGAATAATTCTGAACCCGACATGCTGTTACACGTGCATTCAGGGTTTCAAAACTTCAAGCCGTATATTTTCCGTGTACAGAAAACCATGCATTTCTCTACGGTTTTAAGAGGAGACCATATGAGGTTCATAAAATTAAGCAGTGGATTTGAGCAATATTGTTAACTTTACAAGCCACATTCGTAAATGCAGCTACATGACGTTTCATGAACGGCCACTTAACGGTACTAAAAAATATCACAATTAGAAACTTTTTTAAAACCGAATTATACTCTTCTTTTGAATACGAAATTGGAAGAAGACGTAATTTTCTACCGAATAAGTAAAAGAATGAATATTTTATGCATGTTTTCCATGAAATATAATGGAATTTTCAAAAGCATCGAAAATCAATTAGAAAATTGCATGCTACATAAGTAGTCATTTTTTGCCGAGCATAGATCTTGCATGCAGCCGAAAATAAGTTTTTCGAAAGCCGACACCCTGAGGTAACTGGATCATTAAAGATTTATGCTGCATCATGATTAGTTTTAAAACAATACTTAATTTATCTTTTCGAAACGAGAACGCATTTCGAAATTTTGGTTGATATTTCATGAGTTAGCACATCTACTGTAACAGCACCAGCAGTGTCATTCTACCGATACAAGCGAAAATGCGAGTTCCAGAAACTAGTTGATCAGAAGAAGAAGCGATCGCTGGAACAATGGCTTTATTCGCCTGACGTTTCGGATTCTCTCTTGAATCCGTCAAGATTCGGATTCTCTCTTGGATTCAAGAGAGAAACCGAAACGTCAGACGAATAAAGCCATTGTTCCAGCGATTGCTTCTTCTTCTTCTTCTTCTTCTTCTTCTTCTTCTGATCAGTGTCATTCTCGCATATACTGTTTATTCCGGACATGATGAGGACCCCCGCGAAACCTTCCGCTTTGATGAACAGGGCCGCACCGAACTGCCCTACGTCACTGATTCAGCGCCTTGTAGCAGTAGCCGAGGCAACTGCTATCAAATTACGAAAATCGGTCCTGGGCGGGCAGAAAGACCTGCTACAAGCCCCATGCCTACTGCGACCAAAAGCCGACTGACTGCATGCACTCCTTTGCCCCTTCTCCCCCCTCCCCCCTAGTCCTCACCGCCTCATGACTCGCTGTCTTTCATAGCTTTCTTCCCCTTCCCACATGCCACTTGTATAAAAATAAAAGCAGTACTCGGTTTCTCTGATCACTTGCACGTTTTATTTGCGCCTTGTTCGGTTATACATATATTAACCAGATGAGAATTTGTCGAAAGCACACAGAAGCACATGCTAGCCAACTGGTCTTCTGAACCCTACCATGGAAATACTCGCAAATCCAAAACAGGTTTAAAATTAGTATCAGTTATTTTGGCAAATCAGGGTTTTCCACTGGATAAGCACGCACAGCAGTGACATCAGTCAGCAGAAATAATCTTGGCAGCAAGTGTTCCCCCCTTCCATCACGCAGAGTCTACTCAGAAACAACCGACATGTTCTAATCCACTACAACGCATTGCGCAATCAAGAGAAATGTGAAAATCCCCCACCTGAAGATGAGAGCCACACATGCACTGCACAAAGAGACATTTTTTCCAGACTTCCGTGCGGAGAAAGGCAGCAATACATAATAACGTCTCAACGTAGTTTGGCTTTCAGATCTCCGGATGACGCATGATTTGTTATCATGCTACCGATTGCTAAGTTTATAGACTGACTTCTAACGGCTGCATGCTTTTTGGATTGGGAAGCTCCCCTCGAACTTCGCTTAGCCATCAACAGAACGAATCAAAACCGCGTATTCGTATGATTTGAAAGAAGAGCGTTTAGGTGAAGATTGTCAAATATGTGGCGTTCAATTCCGAACGTCAGTTGTCCTCAGCGTGAAGTGGAAAACAGGCTAGCCGCTAACGCTGCTGTTTTCAACCGATTAATCCTACCCTCCGGTTTTATATATGGGGTCGTTATCGTCTTAGCTGTTAGTCTGACACCTTAAAGTATGGTACTTCCTGATATCTCATCACACGTAAGCATTTCTGACATCATTTTGGAAAGTATTAAATAGTTTTCGTAATTTAGACTTATGGAAAATTTCTCAGTTACTACAAAAGGCCGCTTGGCGCATATGGTCAAACGGGACTGGGTCGACATTAGAATAACCTACACTTTATTTGTCTAAATAACTACTGTTTACGAATGCGTATGTGAATACCATTCCTGACTGCGGAGATGATCTGGATAACATATATCCGGCGAGTGAAATTTTAACTGAACATGTTATTTTTACTTGTTCGTGCCAGTGGAAACATAATAAAATTCTGATCATCAATGGCTATGAAGTTCGGACATATAACACCAGAGTTTGTGTAGTTTGCATATAGGCGACTTTACGAGAAAATCAGCAATGCCAGATGGTGTCTGTAATAGCCAGGGAATTTTCCGGGTTCCGTTCTGATTAAGAATTTACCTTTTTGCCCGGATTTTCATATGCGGCTACTTCCACAGTTGTGAGCTAGCATTACAGAAAGGTGTCGGACTGCACTTGTGGAGTTGCTTAGATGAAGGATTTATTGTCAGGTTTAAGGGATAGGGAGTATGTCACACTCATGAGGATTATCAGCAAAGTCCGTCGGCAAGGGTATGGCTTATGGCTGGGGATATTTACTCTGAAGAGCAATCGTATTAAAAGAAAATGACCGGCGAATAATACAGTAGGTTAACTCACAAAATGTCAAACGAAATTCGGAAATGCGTTTTCGTTTCGATGAGATAAATTAAATGGGGTTGCAAAACAAATCATCATGCAGCATAATTCTATAACAATTCAGTTACCACAGGACCCGCTGCCGCGGCTAGAAACGTCTGGAGTCGTTTATCGGATCTGGTGCAGGTGCGGACAAAGCAACTACGTCGGAGAAACCGGAAGACAGCTCCGAACGAGAATGACCGAACACGTTGCAGCGGTGCGGAGAAATGACGCTAGCTCTCAAGTTGCGGCTAATTCGACGGGATCCGGCCACACATTCAAATTCGACGAGGCCGAAATTCTCGCAAGAGGTGACAACCGCGTGAGTGGGGAGCTACTTGAATCATGGTTTACTGGCCCCAGTCCATTAACAAATGCAATGAACTTCCCCTTCCACACTCGGTGCTGAGGCTTCGCCTAGGCGGAGTAATTAGCCACGCGGGGATCGCACAGGTGAACACTTTTCCCAACACCAGGGTCGGTGCGGCAGATGGTCGAGTAATCGGCACATCAACATCCAAGGCACGTGATGAAATAGCAGCAATTAACGACGCGAATGTCGGCCATCAGTCAATTAGCACACCAAGTGCGACGGTCCCGGATGAAAGGGGGAGCCGTGAATGTTCATAGGTATCCGGTAGCATGGCGACTGCATTCTATAAATACTGCAGTTCCTTGTGTATGAACCACCCGTATCTGCTGTTGTCTCTCATGCTGGGTTCGAGCTGGAATCCGAAACGTCAGGCTAATAAAGCTCTTGTCCCAGCGATCAGGTTTCCTTCTTTAAAATTCATTTTTCTACTCATTTGGTAGAAAGTTGCGTTTTCCCCCAATTTTATGCTGGAAGAAAGCTATAATTCGGTCTTAAAATTTTCTAATTTTGAGGTGTTTTTCATACCGTGAAATGACTGTTCGTAAATTGTCGTGTCTTTGCATTTACCAATGTTGCTTGCAACGTTAACAGTATGGCTCATATCCACTGCTAAATTTTAAGGACCCCATTTGGTCTCCTTTTAATACCGCAGAGAAATCTATGGGTTTCTGTTCGCGGAAAATATACGGCTTGTAGGTTGAAACCCTGGCTTCAATTGTAACCGCAGGTCGGGTTCAAAATTATTCAGGAATTAGAAACGTTTTTGAAAACTTAATTATACCCTTCCTTCGAGCTTAGCATTGAAAGAAGACGTAATTCTCTACTTAATGACTAAAGCAGTGCATATTTTTATGCGTGTTCTCAACGAAATATAATCGATATTTTATGGGAATCGAGAATCAATGAGAAAAATGCATGTTACTTTAGTAGTCATTTTATAGAGTGTAGTTTTTTCACGCAGTCGGCAAAAAGATCGTTCGAAAGCCGTCGTCCTGTGGTATTTGAATTATTGTACGATAATGGTTTATTTCGCAACCCTAATTAGTTACTCATTTCGTAACGAAAACGCATTTCGGAATTTCGGCTTGCATTTCATGGATTAGCCCACTTACTGTATCTCACTAAACACCACTGAGTGTCCTGCTGTCATTCATGGCTAATCTGGTATTTCTTGACAGAAAATAACTCTGGCGAAATTCGGACGGATGGATAATGGAATCAGACGTTTGGACACGCACCAAAATGAGGAGTTAGACACACATACTTATATAAATATATGTACTGAAAGATGAACATCCCAAGAAATACTCTCCGGTGCAAATAACACCGGTCCTAAGCCACACCATTGCCAGGCCGCCCTCCGTTATTTGTCCGGAATTTGGCTTACAGTGGCATCTAGTATTGGTTATGGGTTTGCACCACGGGGCGTATTGCACGGACACCACGAACACAGTTAAATAATTTTTTTAAAGCAACCATTTTGCCTGGAGTGTGGCGTCTAAATTTGCATTAATTTGATAAGCGAAAGTTCGACCATCTCGAGCGACGTCGTCCATCGAGCGAACCATGGAGTGAGCGTTGGGCAGGGACTCAGGGACAATGACGGAAAAGGATAAACAGCCGCTCTATGCGTGCCATACAAAAACTGCTCCACAAAATATCTAGCAATCTTTCACAAGAGTGGTTCACATTGTCGCACGTGTGAGAAGGCCAATAAGGGCAACATTAGGCGGTACAGTTTAACCCCCAGTCCTGAGACTGAACCAGGTACCCATTTCAATCAGCAGACATCCGCGCTACAACTCCTTGGCCCCTTGTGATGAGACCAAACTCATCGTTTCGATTATGCTTGAGACTGCGTTGATATGCCGTGGGACTAGATCCCCCCAGTGTTGGCCTTAATCTCCCTTCCCCTTCCCTGATGCCAGTTGAAGTTCAAAACCCATCGCTCACCGGAGCGGCTGACTCAACTTGAAGGTCCAAGTCTGAGCGTGCTTCCCAGCGTAACCCAAATAACGTATGTCATTATGTAGTCGAGGCATCGTTTTTTCCAGAGTTTCATTGAAACGACCATGTAACAGTTTAATATGCTTTAGTCAGCACACACAACCCGCCACCTAGTGAACATAACTTCTCCTTTCCTGATCGATTAGTCAGCCATCGTTTCTAGACAGTAGCACAATTTACAGTCTTGATGGGGGGTACAGTAGCAAACTAACCTCGAAAGTGCAACACCATTACAAACCACGGACATCGACACAGATTTTACTGCATTTTATCCAAGGCATTGCGTTTGACTTGCGTTAGCGGAGGATATTCAGCAGCTCTAAGAAGTGCAATCATTTGTTTTGAAAGTCCACTTCTTTATTTATTGGTTTTAGCTGGGATTTGAATGCAAAAATCCTTTTGAAGAGTGTACGTCGATTCTCGATAAATTCCCATTAGGTTTTTGAATTTTATATAAGTACTGAGATAATTAAAAGACGGAGACAAGTGGAAACGCATGTTTTGGCTAAGGACCGGAGGAAAGAAAACAATTTACCCTCAACGTTAGAATGAAGGATTGTGGGCACCAGGAAAAGGCAATTATATACAGGTGCTGCTTTGTTGGCCTTGGTCCGTGGCAACCGTGGGATCTGTGTGAAGTCATTCTGTATACACATGACTGGTTTGTGGAACCTGATTGCAACCATCTGTAACTTAACCAACAGAACCTGTTCAAGTGACTCTGGAACCTTGAACGGAACCTTGTTTATCACTTTACTTGGCAGTCCGCGTGCATCATGATTACGAGGATAGAGTTGATGGCGTTCTTTAATCGACCACTCCTTAACCATACGGACCACATTGGCCAGAGCGAAGCAATACTACTGGCGATTACTATCGTGAAACATAGCACAAGTGGGTTGTTGCTTGACAGATAATGTAAAACGATGGGACGTTTATGTTTTTTATCATATACCATACTTATTGGAAAAAGATAAACATTTTTTATATGATGAAAAACACCAAAATACGGTGGATAAGCGTTATGGTAGGCAGGACAGTAAAACAAATGACAAAATTAGGGTTCTATGTAGACATTGATGCGAATGATTGTGAGACATAATTCGCGATATTTACTCAATATAACATTCGTAGTATTGTAGTGGGCAGCCATCATGACTGGTCTGGCGTCATTGTTCAAGACCTCGCTGCCTCAAGGTAGTCCATCCTTTTGCAGCGAGCAGTTCCAGACGCGCTTACCTGAAGTCACACGACCGACATCATTTGGGGCATACCTGCGTCCGCACGGCCGCAGCTGTCCTTGCGCCACTTGAACGCACCACCCCCGGCAATCACAACCTAAGCCACTGGGATACCACCCCTCGGCAAATGCAACACACACTGACTGGACACCACCTGAGATTGGCCCACGAGCCTACAAAAGCGGTTGCCACCACTATCTCAAGGACTCTCAGGCATGACTGGACGCAGTCAACACCAATCCCGGCTTCGCCAGTGGCCACTACCGCCTGAGAGGAAAACTCAGGGTTCTGTGCACAATAAACCCCTCATTCTGGGGCCTTCTCTCTCTCTCCCTTCAACTTTGGATCTGACCTGACGGTTGTAGCTCACATGCTGCACATTCACATCGCTTGACCACCACAGTATCACCGTAAATATCACAGATACGGATGCTGACAAGCAATTCTTATGAGTTCCCTTTTAAGGACCATTTATTTAGGTAATAAGTGAAAAGAGGACTTGTGTTTCGTTCATAGTCGGTCATGCATACTTTGTAAATCTCATTAGACGACAGGTATTGATTAAGTGCGGTTCTTTGTAATTGTAAAGCTTAGATATGCATCCACATGCGTCAATTTCTGCGAAGACTCGTTTATTTCGTGTTCCATAATGTCCTCAGATTTATTTATATTTCAGTGAACGAGGTGATCTACACCATCTACAGTACTGCCAAGGAATGTCCGAGGCAAATCCGGGGTTTCAGACTTCAGCTTGTCTTCCAGGATTCAAACGCCCGTCCACGTAGGTAGATTAGGAAAGAATAATGATCTGGCAGTTGGAGTAAAGTTCAGGGGAAAATGAACCGAAGTCTGAAAACATGCACAATGTGCAACTAATAGTTTGGTATTATATATAGAATTTTCTACTCGAATGGCTGTGTTCCTGCAGGATTTCCAATAAGCCCAGAAAAAGTGCGCTAAAACGTCGGTTCATTTAAAATTTGAATCCTATCTTTATTTTCCATTTACTTATTTAGTTAAGCCATTTTCGATTTCCATATAATTATGGAATTTGATTACCGCCAACCAGGATTTTTTTTAAAATGGACATTTCTTATATCTATACTCATTACATACGTCAGTCATTACGTAAATGAGGGGGGGGGCTTGACGCCATCATATTTTTTAATGATATTATATTTCATAGATGCGTTGGCAGATTTTGAATAATTCATATTGACCCAACTGTGAAAAACTCGGAGCCTCGGTGGGATTCGAACGCACGCAGTAAGGGGAAGGTTTTAGTACAGCCAACATATCTATGAATTACGTGAGCCTGGTAGTCATCTGATGGATTCTAGGTGAATTACTTAGGAAATCTTGCTTGAGCAGTCAACTTACTGTATCAGATTTGGTGGATTCCAGACCTTGCAGTAGGTTGGGCTGGTAACTTGACCCAAATGTGATTAAACTTGCTTCGTCCGGCTGGGCCTCGTAGCTCAAGTGGTTAGAGCGTTGGCTGTACTAAAGCCCTCCCCTTAACGCGTGGGTTCGAATCCCACCGAGGCGCCGAGTTTTCACAGTTGGTCAATATGGATATCATATTTAAAATCTTTACCGGTACGAATTACAACGAAAGGCGTTCGCGAGCAAACCCAAACCGAATATTTCAGCGGTTGAATAACTGACATTTACTGTGCAGTGTAAATGGGTGTATTCTGCTACCAGCCAGTGAAAGTCGATCGTCGAACTTCCGGGTTCCTATCGTCTGAATATCAAGCTGCAGCATGAATTGGACGTCCACCGGAACTGGGTTACTACTTTACGTTGATTATCGCTGCAATAATGGAAGGTATCCAATTTCGCCATGTCAACCGTGTGCATTGGCAAGTAGGCCTTCTCTAAAGTTGACAAAGGCTGCTTCCCGGAAATCGCTTTTTACGACGGCAGCTATAGTTCGCTGTTCAAGCCTGGGCATTGGCATCCTCAAAGACGTCCAAATGCTTGCAGCCAAACTTGTAAAAGGCATGGCACGCTGTCCTATGGAACACGACAATCCAGTTTTGATCTACTTTCTTCGGTCGACAAGTAGTTACGAGGCGATATAATACAAAGATTTCTTGGTCTGGATTGCAGTCTTGCACGTGGACAATTCCTTGATTTAGCGGCTACAACGAACCCTTGGGACATCCACACGGACTACGTGTTGCTGTGGCAATTTTGGACATACGAAAGCTCTTTTTCGCCAACAGAATCATTCAAGCTTACGATTTGCTCTCCGCCAACTTCGTTTTTTCTACGTTTCTAGAGACGTTTAAGAGGAAGCCGGATTACAACGGCAGTACGCACGATAATGCCGTTCAACCAACTGCGCATTCATGCCTTATGTTAGCCATTTTTACTATAGCAATAATGCAGTAAGGATTTGGCCACCTTGGCTCGTCAGACTTCATTACTGTCTTTAATCTACCCCATACAATTACTGACATTTATATTGACGCTTGGAGACAACAGACACTGTACATCATTCAGCGTAGCATGCTTACGCGTAATCATACTGTTTTTCGTCCTAGCGAGTATGTATATATATACATGTCAGCCCGTTGACACTTAAATTTTTTTGTCTGTCCAGCATCTGTTCCTCCGTACAATGGTGTCAACATCTTTTTTCAAATTTTTACATATTTTCATTATTAATTATAAAGAGGGAGTTCAGGGCTGCGAACCCAAATTTAGTTCAAATAAACTGATCTGTATCTAAACGTGTTGACATTAATAGCTCATGCAAGAATACAGTCTTGAATTCCTCCGGACAAGGAAACATAGAAAAGGTCTCATTTAATTCGGTAAAGTCACACACGACCATAAAATATGCAAGACGAACATGTTTACAAACCATGACGGCCGATGGAACACTACAAGCAACGAAGATATGATTCGAGTTCCCAAATCCGACAAAATGGATCATGCTATTTCTATAAGATATACAACTTCATGAAATATTTTTCGAAAATGTAAAAGTCAGATATGGTAGAACTTGAAATAAAAACAGCAAAGCGACATACGCGTTGTGAGTATTCAATATCGTCGGACAGGACGGGATGGTATTCAAATCGGTTCTTTTACACATAGTTAAGACCAACAAAATGTGATGATGGCAGCCTCTAGAACAACATTAGGCTATGAACTAAGAAAAACGTTCATATGCAAAATAAGCAGGTCCCTCCCACTAAGCCATTTTTCATTATTATCTTCTCTTTTTCCGTAACAGATCAGTCAGACATCAAACCCCGAATCATATTAATTTTACAGAAGGAAATTTGCGAAGAAATACTTTTAAAAACGTTTTCCATCAAATCGGTTTTTTGAAATGCAAAAATCCATTCCACAACGGCGGTTTACACTTGCTCTGATCGGTCATACTCCCCTTCATACATTAGATATTTGTCCTCCAACAACTGGACCGCTAACTCTGAAACATTTAATTTACTTTGTCTCATCGCAGTACACATCAACTTCATTAGTCAAATATAAATAAATTCGTGTCGTCCGGTGGGGCCTTGTAGCTCAGATGGTTAGAGCGTTGGCTGTACGAAAGACTTCGCTTGCTGTCGTGGGTTCGAATATTACCGAGGCATTGAGTTTTTCGCAGTTGGATGGAAGTGAATTAATCAAAAGCGTCACTGAGTATTAGAATCAAAATAGATACCCAAAACCGACCTGCAATCTAAAGTATAATTAAATGAGTGCTACTGACATGGAAATAGCCGAATTTGCGCTTCGGCATGGACCTATTAGAGTTCTCTTTGCTAATGCCTCACAGCCCGGTCGCCTGAATGAACCGACAGTGTCGAATTTAGGACAGAAGCCGGAAGACCAAATGCGGCTTGACAGAACTAATTTTACCCTCGGTCGAGAAACAAGTTCAACCCAGGTTTACATTGCCTACACCAAACTATACGTTTTAAATAAGGTATTCAAAAGCATACGTCTATTTCTTTCATGGACGTGAACGGAACTGGACCTATTCAAGTGTCCCTGGTTTAGTGAAGAATATCCCTTAGTCAAAGTATGTCTCCAAATATTCACCTCTATAACAACTTGACCCAAAACATTTATCCCAATTCTTCGTCGGCCGTTTCTCACGATGTTTTCTTGTTACTTGTTATTTGAAAGTAGAGTTTATACACAAGGTGAACTCTTATTCACTAGGTGGAATCCTTGTGAAACAAGCTGCAATAGAAATCGATGAGT
Source organism: Spirometra erinaceieuropaei (assembly GCA_902702965.1). Taxonomy (NCBI): domain Eukaryota; kingdom Metazoa; phylum Platyhelminthes; class Cestoda; order Diphyllobothriidea; family Diphyllobothriidae; genus Spirometra; species Spirometra erinaceieuropaei. The sequence continues at coordinate 35,096 of CACRXP010000072.1, forward strand.
TCACGTTAAACTATTTCCCTGAGTTATCTGCTGACTGATTGCCGCAAGCAGTTCTTAAAGAAACTTGCTATATTTTATATGTAGCACATGCTCCTCAGAAAATATTTCCGACTTCGTGGAACATGTTGAATGGCAACTTCCAGTCGTCTGAGGCAGGCTTTGAAAACAGAACGTACCAAAAACAGTGGCTGTTTAGGAAGTTTTCCCCCTACTTAAATCCCTTATCTATAACCACATGCAATGAACACGTAAACTCAATCAAAGGACTTATCATTGGAAAACACGTTTACCGAATCTTTCCGTGAGGTATCGAATGTCATATTACGACTATAGAAGACGGAGGACGCGGAAAGGTGATCCCATTCCAACTAAAAAAATACTGATGGTATAAACCTAAGCATGGATGACGCAACTCCGCAGCCATTTCAAGTAGCAATTTTTATCCGTCTTTACAAGGGGTATCTGAATTATTTCTCTCAGCTTCGATTTAGTTGGAAAGCACAAAAACCGAAAGGATTGCCTTTCAGAAGCTGTGGAAGTTAAAATAATCAAAATAACGGAACCCAGGTAGCATACCCGCGCAATTAATTAAGAATCGAAAGAGGAGTTGGCGAACAGCCGGAAACTGTGCGAACATGACCTGTTTAGATTGTTTCGTCGGCAAGGAAAATGCTTTTGCAATTCCGTCTAGGAATAAGCAATCAATAAGAACTTAATTGGGAGCTATATTAAGCCACAATACTTTCAAACGAGACATCTGAAACGTCGCGACCTAGTGACGAAATTGGAAAAAAAGGAAGTTCGCATCCAGAGAGAGACCATTTCCGTTTTTTCAGGGAACAAGTAATATGCAAGAAAACGTTTTTGCGCTGGGACCGAAGAATGCTAAAGATGACAGCGGCAACGGTGCGGACGTCCATGAAGCCGACAGTAGTGGCTGTGTCATTGGAATTTTCAGAAAAAATCATGGGCTTGCATAGACCTGACTGATGCTGCCAGCTTGGCAGATAGCTGTACCGGCTAGGTGATTCGGCTCGAACATCGGCTGCCAATGATTTTGAATATCAGGTTGAAGGTGAAAAGCCATTGGGTTCAAAATCGATACAGTGGAGGTCGCGTGCCGATATTATGTCGACACCTATGGCAGTGACGCCTATGGCAGTGACGCCTTGTTTGTGCGGGCAGCCGACCGGTGTTGATAGGCAAAACTTGTTCTTACATTCATCATGCTGTCTCAGTATATGAATTTCGAATTCGAATTTGTGCCCATCAATAGCCTTAAGAGTGGTGGGGGGGGGTTCGCTCACCGATCGTTCGTACGGGAGTCATTCGTCCCGTTCCGAGTTAGAGCCTCGGGTGTTCCACACTTCGGGGTTGGGTACGATTAGCTGAAGACGGCTAATAAGCCAGAAATAATCATTCCAGTCTCCCTTGTCTTTGTCGGTAATAGCATATAGCCTTAAGAGTATTTATCCCAGAAATAAGGAGGGCTCGCCGCAAGTAGTTTATTGGAATGTTGAAAAATCGTAAAGCATGTTTGACTCACCATTGTCAAAGCGTAAAACCCACTTACCTGATCAGAAATAAGGCTGTAATGCCGCGCTGTTCGACCTCATAATGATCGATTTTTTCTTTTTTGCGCTGCCTCTGCCTTTTGCGAGATATTTGGCAAATCCACTGGCTGCAGATTTTATGAGTCACGACCTAATTAGGAGGAGGTTGTTGAGCCCATTTTCTTCCTCATTAAACGAACTCTTCTTTGGCTCTCTGAGCGGCCGTCTGAAGTCCTACGTGGTCCTCTTGACCTCGGCCACATAAACGTAGGACTTTGTTAGCTGAAAAAAGATCCAGTTGCCTATTAATTGAGTTTGCAGCTGAGTACCACTCCTCACGCATCGGCCGTCCTGTCACTAAGATGGTAGCTCCTAGAAGGTCGAAAGTATGGCCAGCTTCTCCAGCTTGGATTTAAAGTTGGGGATTTGGGTTTAGCCTTCGAGTTGCGATCTGTGCTCTTGTGGACGGGTCTGCAATTTTCACCCGATTTACCCAACGTAGTTGCAGTCTCCGTCGTTGCAACTTATTTTCCACACAACGACTGAGGTTCCAATGGGTGGCAGCCTGCCCTTAGGTTGCATCAAAATACGCCGAATTGTTACCTGATGTCGATAGGCTGTGCACGCTCTTCCGGATTCCTACAGTCAAGAGACCGCCTTGGAAACCACTTTAATGCAACGAATGACCCTTCAGAATTCGCTTTGCTGTTTATCTGTGCGCTGTGCGCCTACGAAAACCGTTAAGTGTGAAGAGGTTCTGAAAGTATAGCCGTTCGGTTCTTTTGTCTGGTGCATGCTGTAGTGTCTTTCAACCCATTGGAATAGAGTGAGAAAGCGCGTGATTGCTGTCGAAGTGTAGTATTTGCCCCATGTCCTAAAAACTTTAGTTTACAGTTGCCCAACTGCACATCGAGGAAATGATGTTGGTTGCCTGTTTCAGCTTCCGTCGTGAATTGGATATTTGGGTTAACCGAGTTCAGTAGTTCCTCAAGAGGCTTAACATCTGTTGTTTTTGCAAGGACGAAAGTTGAAGTAGGTCTCAATGCAGT
>CACRXP010000072.1:63543-170913 GCA_902702965.1 Spirometra erinaceieuropaei
ACAGCTGTGTCTCCTTCGTCTAGATAAATGCAATTACATCTAATAATGGACTGTCTTTTTCGTCTCCGAATTAGATCTTCGCAGTTTGCTTGACAGTTAGCTCATGCATTTCTTTTAGCGTTGCATTTAAAGCAAGGTGACTGCTCGAATTTAGAAGCGTCGCATATTCTGTAACAAAATAGAGAACCAAACTGACATTTATTTTGAACTGTCTCGCCCTACAAGCAACGTTGGTGGACTTCGCATGCCTCCCCGAATTCGGCTTGAATGTGGAGCCTGGAGACTCCTGTTTTCTTGCTGGGTGGGGACTGATTCCTAACCCACCAAACGAACCGCTTCCAGATCAACCAGAAGCGCTAATGGAAATCAAAGCAACAGTTGTGGAACCCTCAGAATGCAAGAAAAAACATGCGACTTTCGAAAACGAATTCCACTTTTGCACTGACATGGAGTTTGGGGTAAGCCGTAGTTTTGAAGAACACACTCAGTACATATGGCAGAATATACTAAACAACGTATTTTCTTGGCTAATTTAGCCCACATGCACAGGTGACAGTGGAGGCGGATTGCATTATTTTGCGGAAGATGGCACCTGGGTTCTCTACGGTGTGCACAGCTTCAGTAGTGGATGCAAGGGACCGTACACCGTGCACGTTCGGACCGATTCCGTACGATTTTGGATCAAGGACACTGTTGCGACTCTCAACTGAAAACCTCCGTTTAACCGACGTGAAGATATATTTGTTACTCCTTGTCATACCTGACTTCGCAAAGTCATATCACTGATTGTATACTCACTGCTGGGCTGTCCTACATAAAGAAGTGTTCCAACTCCCACAAACAAGAATAAGTCACGCCATGTTCTGATCGCCTTTTCGAAACATCCTTAGTCAGTACTCCAATGTCGAACTCGTTAAATTTTCCCTATTTACCCTTATCTATCCATCATTTCAATTACATCTGAGTATCCCTATCCTCTATTCTCATTCTAACAGGCTCATCTTGCTTTAGGGATTTCAAGTTCCGCTGGGCCTCTATAGTAAATTCGTCTGCACTATTAACGTCCAGCGCTTTTAGACCCCCGTGGTATACGATTTCATATTTACCAGCCAGATAAGGACTCCAAAGTATACTTTTTTACGCAGCACGAACGGACTAATTGAGGTTTATAATTAGCAGTCGCTTTTATTACAAAACCGAATCGACTTCGTGGGTCACCAGTTGGTATTCGTTTTTCAGTTCTCTGGTCTCCCCAACATCGCCTCATTTGCGGTACAGGTGTCTGGCTGTTAAACATTTGCAAACGACTTTTGTCACGCACACGAACTTATGTCTTATTTCCAGAAAGTGGCGAGATTTTGAAATACTGTAAACACCATTATTATCAATATATTTGTCTCCTATTTTGCGCACAAACATGGTAGAGGTGGCTACATAATCTCACTTACCAGCGTTTAATAGACCTTTTATTCCAAGGTATGTTCCATCGAAAGCAACATAAATCTTGTTAATGATCTAAGACATTGGTTTTACTGGGCGGCACAGTTGTCAGTATGACACAAAATTCAAAATATTCGAATTTATTTTTGATGCTCATGCAACCTTAATTACAATTCATGTACGCGGTGTGAAGTATCTACATGCTAGATATCATCAGATGCCTGTGCGATCATTCGTATTTCAAATATCCGCATGTTTATTCATATTTCTGCCATAGTGCGTGTGGCTATCCATACCATCTGCATACACTAGGAGGCCTTCTAATAAGAGGAGGTTGGATTATACTGATCTGCTTTAGGGAGTATTCGCCAACCGTAGTTTATACGTCTTTAAGACCACACTCAGAGGGATTTTTTACAATGCAGATCCGTATTTTTTCCCCGATTTGGAAAATTTTCATCAAATGAAACATCCCAGGAACGCACCATTCTTTTCCAAAAAATAAAGGAGACAGGCGAGATTAAAATTACCATCAAAAACAGCGTAAACTAACATGGAAATTTCTGTTTCGTTTACCGTCATCAATCGGTTGTACCAAATCCCAGGTTTCGTAACCTGTAAGGCTCGATTCCGTGACTGGTTGGCTAGATGTCCAACCCCCTAACCGTTGGGCCATTCACTTCCACAACATGATCGTTGAGCGCCGTCTATCATATCATTAGACACAAAATGTAATAAATTTTTTAAATAACTGTAGATTTAATGTATTTATCCATCAAATATTACTGTGCAGATTAAGTATTTTAGTGCAACGCTTACTCAAATGGTTTGGATGATGCACGCTTAAATTTATGCATACCCGCATTGCATTAACTTCCCCTTAATAGGTTTTTCAAACGAAGGAATTACTTCACTTAAAAAGGGTGTCGAGATTTCCCGGTCCATTTTTTCTGTTCGTCCGGACCTACTGCATCAATGACGTTATTTCATGAGAATAGGCATCAGGACGTGCAAATTAATTTCGCAGAAACACATTTCGCGCAACGTCATACGGATTACAACTAATTACTAAATTTGCGCTCCCTTCGATGGATGGAGTAGCCATGAGTCGCAACTGAGTGCACTGTGGTCTGGTGGCCATTTATACACCCGCATTTCCTGAACTCAAATTCTCATACGAACTTGCGTTTAGTCTCGCATTTCCAGAAGAAAATAGGAGAACTGCAAATCGGCATGGATGAAATTGCGGTGCCACATGTTTCAAATTACTCTTCGGTTCAACCATGTTGATTCATCGGGTGCAGCCGTAAGCTAAATAAAACAAGATAAAAGAAAAAATCATTAAGGGAAATCCAGCGCACTCAGTCCCATGAGTTCTCCCTTAACACCAGAGTGTGAACTCATCGACTCTTACGCAAATGCATCGTCTAATCGCTGGTAACTAATAGATCTGTTGGTCAAAATCCGCATATCAAAGGGCTGAGGTCAGCAGTTTGACGAAAGTTCGTCTTCTGCATCAATAGAAATATGGGTTTCCATATTCAGTCAGTCTCCAACTTCTTGGACGTAGGGTTCATAAGAGTAAAAAAACCACCAGTTTTTCTTGGACAGGCAAAAAATCTCAATTCATCAACACTGTTAAGTGATGTAAGGGACAATTTCAAAGGTCGTGTCCTTTTCCTGTTTACTCTCCAGGTTGATTGGGCAAATTTTTCGAAAGGAATAACGATCTAGTAGTTAGAGTGGCGTTCAAGAGAAAACGAACCGAAGTACATAAGCATACACAGTTTACAACTAATAGTTCGTCTAGCCCTCTGGAGAGAATGACTAAGAATAATCTCTGAGGTGGCACGCACTTTCCTGCACCCATGTACAAACGATCCTTAAGAACACCTTTAAGGTCTGTAGAGGGCAAACTGTAGAAGCACCGTATTCTTATACGTGATTTCTAAACTACAACAGTACTCGCTTTTCAGACGAAATAACGATCACTTCAGTATTATTGAATATAAACTAAAAGGATTTTGTGTAAACTTTCAAAATATGAATGTCGCTGGGATGCGTCGATGTCACATTCGGCATTGCAAAGACCTGCGAGGTTGAGCAGTTACATCCTAGTTCGAATGACATTTTTTCCAGCTATGCAGTTTACCCACGAAGATGCAACAGGAGAAACCCTCCCGTTTTTAAACGTGAGTGTGAAGAGATTCAGTGACGGCAAATTCACAACAAGCGTCCAGTGAAACGACTTTGGTGCCGAAATTATTCCTAATCATGAAAGCAACCATCCCGTAGTGCACGAAAGAGGTTATGTCCGGACTCCATTCCATTGGGCTTTTCGTCGCCGCAGTAGCGACGGTTGTTACGGTCCAATGGATATCCGATCAGCTTTGTAAAACTGTCTCAGACGTCAGAGACAACCACAAAGCCTCAATTCTAACGAAGATGAAGTACCGCGGAAATTCTCTTCCCTACCTTATATTGAAGGCATTTCTCAAACAATCTCCCGACAAAGCGCTTTGACATCTTCATCTCCAGCCAACCGGCTTCCTCAAAGGTTGGCGTTTTAACACGACCAGCATCAACCACCATGTCGACGTAGACCCCAATTATAAGGGCGTGCGATCATGACTCACTGAGCCCCTCCCCCAGACCGTATAAGCGACCGCTAATTTAGCCGCCCTCATTAGCCTGCGATCCCACCCACTCCCGCACAGAGCTCCGTAACTGTTCTTCTCTCCTCCCTCCCCTGCCCTGCTCAGAAAGTTACCGTGACCCCGTGACAACTGCACCCCTCTCAAACGCTATCGATCTGTTTATCAACATCTGTCCTGTTGCGCAAAATGGTTTAGTGTGACGGGCTCACGTTCTCGTTTACCTTCGTTTAGTCTTATGGCGGGTTGATGTTGCCAACTTGAAAATCCACGAGTACAACCCTATTTTCCGAAAAGTCATCTATTTTTTTTCATTTTGCCATCTCAGAATGCATACTGCGACATATATTCAGCATAAACTCCAGTTGAATACTGACTCCTATTCATGTCGGCGTGTGCGCGAAAGGGTGAGTGCCGAGCAAAGTCTTAGATCCGATGATTAGATCGCCGTTGGTGGCCATGAAGGGGGGAGGAGGACAGCCTGGTCCCTGTCGCAGGGGAATGGCGGGAAAGAGGGTTATATGGGTGGGATAAATGGAAGGGCTGTTAGAGGAAGGCTGCAGTTTCTGGGTAAAAGTAACGTTACCAGGGAAAGTGATGGAACGTTTTAAGTAGGCGGAATAATGGCTGAAATCTAAACCCTAGGCTTAACCGTAGAATCCAACCCTGACTGCAACCGTAAAGATTAACCTAAGCTTCGAAACCGACACGTAACCAAAATCCTAAAACCCAACGCTAACCCAAAACCTAGTCATGACCCTAACTCTAACCTTGACTCAACCTTAACCTCAACCCTAACGTTAAGCCTAAACCTAAGCCTTACTCCAACCCTAACCCTAACCTTAGTCGTAACCCTAACGGGAACCTAAACCCTAACCCTAACATTGAAATCTGACCCTTAAACGCAAGCCTTATTCATAAAGCTTAACCCACGCCTAATCCTAGCCCTCACTAAACCCAACAGCCTGACCGAAACGGGCAACCTGCCTAGCTGAGCAAGAGCACACCTACTGATAACAAATACCTACGTCGACAGTATCACCGTATAATGTCTGGCTACCAACTGCGATCTTATCCCCGACTACTGTGTGCACATTTACTCTGTCGGTCGGCAGTTAATCATCGAAAGAGTACAGTTGATTGGCTAGGATCACATCTCCGGTGGCTGTACAAAAGAATTGAACCAGAGTCCGAGGCAGACGGCGGGGCTGCATGACGATCGCGGAAGCGGATTGCCACAGCAGCAATTATTTTAGCAGAAACGGTGACAAAGGCAGAAAGGGTAAGATATAGCGCAAGGCACCACAGAAATTACTATCACACCAGTTGACGAGGTCGGATACCTGAAGAGTAAAATTTCGGGAAAGATCAACATCGACGACGAAATTACGAGTCGGATATGCGAACCGCGATAGGTCTTCTATCGGCTATTGCCCTTCCTTTGGAATTTTCTCCGCAGCCTTCTAAACACGTAACTCGGTATTAATAGAATCCATCGTTTAGGCAGTTGGTAAGCAAGAACTCAGAGGGTTGAGTCACCATGCCAACTTTAATACGGCGGATGTTAAATTATCCGAATTTAATGCTGCATTTTAAACCATGCTAGTAAGAACCAACGTACTCGTCGGGACTGGGCACGTGGTAAGACAGAAGGCTACCTCCCTACTACTAACGAATAGGCCGTCCGCGGGAGTAGAAGGCATGGAGGAATTAAAAGTGGGCAGGGATATAATAGTGATGCCAGGCGGCGAAGGAAAAGCGGCCGTCGTAATGAACTGCATCGACAACCAACGGCCCTACACATTCACGCCCTCGTCAGGAACCAAATCGATGGATGGTCAGCTAAGCGGACTCCTAGACCGACTCAGGTGCAACGACGGATGAAAATAAATGATACGGCAGTGGCCTGGTGTTATTAATTACCTAAAACCCACGAGTCACGCGTTCACCTTTGGCCAATCGTTGCCCTGAAAAGCAGCCCCAATTACAAGTTATCCAGATGGATGGCCTGAAAACTGAACTTTCTCCGAGAGTGCTCGAGGACATCTATCAATTCGGCCTCCCGATTTCTGGCTGACATGGAGAGAAAAAAATCGCCAACCCGATCAAATTATGGTATCCTTCAACGTAGTTTTATTTTTCATATCTATCTCACCGGACCTAGAGCACGACGTTCTACGCGAACGGCTCATAGATAACTAGAACAAGGCACGGAGACCTCTAAAAGTTGACTATTTATTACAACTCTCTCCCTTCTGCCAACGAAGCCTCTTCACTTTCAGTAGCAGAACATACGAGCAGATCAAGGAGACGCCGATGGGTTTCCCAAATATTCAGCCTGTTCTTATAAAAACGTAAAAAAATCGCTTTCGACCACCGCGAAACCACGTTTTGCCGCACATATATGGACGACACCTTCGTTATAATTGAGAGGAGCAGACTAGTAGACTTCCAAGTCCTTCTAGTCGGCATCTCTGCCAACATTCGGTCCACGGGGGAATAAGAGAATGCCAAAAAATCGCCTTTCATGGACGCCCTCGTCACGATCGGGCCTAATGGAGAACCCAGCACGACAATGCATAGGAAGGCAACTAGCAAAACTCATATTCTCAACTACCAAAGTACCCATCCTGTAAAGCCTAAACGCGTCTGTGCCAGAAAACTCCTTCTAAGGGAAAAAATGCATTGTAGTGAACTGATGAGACGAGTACGAGAATTACGACATCTTTGGAGCCAACTGCCCGAGAATGTATACCCAAAGAACGCAACAGGGAACAAACGAATGAGAGCCACCAACACTTTGGCACCCTCTGTCGTACACAAAGAATGTTCCAGAAACAACGGACCGTACCGCTTCCAAGTTTTGACATCGGTATCCCCCATCGTCCGACAGCAAACACACCTACGAGAATCGCGCAAATGAAGGATCGACTAGACGCAGGAATGCAATCTCGTATCGTTTATCAGACACCATGCAATGACTGTTCTCGCCATTGTACACAACAGACCGGACGACGACTTGGTTTGCGAATAATAAAGCACGGAGGGCAGTCTGCAGAGGCCACCCACTGTCTCAAGTCGTTACTCACACCCTGGCGAAGGCCATGAATTAAAATTCGCGAGCACGCGGATAATTTCGCGAACCGGGAATAAGACAAGGCAAATACTGTTGGCGGCCTGGGTGTCTGGCACCAATTCCGTCAACAAACACGTTGGTATGCCCGTCTGCTACCACACGCTCCGTTATCGTGGTCAAGAGGCGCGACCCAATTCCCGGCCAAGGGTGAACGCCCTCACGACGCCGTCAGACGGCGGTGACTCAATCTTGTCGCCGAGCTCCACCCCCTCCACCCCTAGCCCCCCTGCTTACTACAAACGCTTCTCATTTGACGCTCAATTCTCACGGTCTCGAGCGTTGGCCTCCTGTAAGAGACCGAAAGTTCAGGCTTATACATGTCCAGTTCCAGTGTTCACGTGTTCATCTTCTTTGCAACAAGAACCTGGGATTCGCTCATTCGCTTCCATATAGAGGATCCTTGTCCTGAGAACCGCCTTCTAACGGGCTGAGACGCGGGCAGCGTATCCTGTTTTGTTCGTTGGATTTACGTGCAGATACCAGTCAATTTGTCTCCAAAACTTTGAATCGTTTGGCCGCAAAAAGATGAAGGACTCATCGATGGCACAAAATTAAATAAACCTAGATTCTTTCTGAACACTAGCATGGCGAAAAAAGTGGTTATGCGCGAACCACCGTCGAATGTTGACTAGAGGGAGCTGTCCATCAGTGTCAGTGAATTCGCCCCACGCCAGGCGCCATATCTGCAGTGTACAGTTTTCAAAAAAATCAGTATCAACGGCGAAAGGGCGAGTCGGATGTGCGAAACCAGTTAGGCCTTCGTTCGGCTATTGTATGTCTTCTGGAATCCTCGCCACAGCATTCTAAACAATTAAATGAGGATAAACAGGATCGTCTTTCCGAGAATGCACTTCTACAGGTCTGAGACGTGGACGGTGTACCTGACTGCCAGTAGCCGGAGAACTGTCGCCTAGCAAACGTCAGAGCCGAAACTTTGGCCATCGAATGATGATTGTCATCTCGCCAATGCACGATCGACAGGGAGCCTGTTTGAATATCGGCAATAATTGCCACTCCCCACCACACGAACTCATGACATTTCGGACTTATCAGCGGATTACTGACGATATTGAACGCGGTAGTTAATTCTGACTGACACAGCGAACATACACCGTCACTCTCGTCGGGACCTCACAGCAACTGCGAGTTATGACACAAACATTGTTGACACACTCTACCTGTGAAGGACAATTCAGTATACTGGAGACTTGCTCACCCGACTTTGGTAGCAGGTCGTGGACAATTGATACCCACAAGCCTTCTATGGGCGTAATTTTCGTTTCCAGTTAGCCAGAGGTGTTGGCGCCAACAACCCCCAATTGACAGTTAGTGACCGATCTCATGAAATGTTGGCTGAAATTCTGAAATGCGTTTTCGACTAGGGAGGATTGCTTGTTCGCGATTGTAATACTGATTATCGTAAAGCATACTCTTATAACATTTCGGACTCGGCAGCATGTCCGCTTTTAAATGCACTTCTTTTCAATCTCCTGTAGAAAGTGTGCTCGGTAAAAAACGACTACGTTTGTAGCATGCACTTTTCCCATTGATTTTCGATAGTCTTGCAAATTCAAATATATTTTATAGAAATCGTAAACAAAAACATGATTTCTTTTAGTCAATCAATAGAGAATCATGCCTTCTTTATATTTTATACTTGAGGAAGGAGTATAATTACGTTTAAAAAATTCTGATTGTGAGACTTTTTAAGACCGCGAAATGTCCATTCACATAGCATCGTACCTGGCCGTTTACCACTGCTCCTCATGAAATGTACAACATGGTCCGCATCCATTGCGAAATTTTATGGACTCTGTATGATATTTCCTTAATGGCATAGAAAAATATGTGATTTTCTTTACGCGGAACGCATTCACCTTGTAGAGTGAAATCACTAAACGTTAATGCAACGAATGGTCAGGCTCCAAATTATTCGGCAATTAGAAATTTTTTTAAAACCTAATTATACTCCTTCCTTGAGTATAAAATATAAAGAAGGCATGATTCTCTATTGATTGATTAAAAGAAATCATGTTTTTGTTTATGATTTCTATAAAATATATTTGAATTTGCAAGACTATCGAAAATCAATGGGAAAAGTGCATGCTACTTAAGTAGTCGTTTTTTACCGGGCACGCTTTCTTCAAGAAATTGAAAAGAAATGCATTTAAAAGCCGACATCCTGCCGAGTCCAAAATGTTATAAGAGTATGCCTTAAGATAATCAGTATTACAATCGCGACCAAGTAATCCTTCCTAATCGAAAACGCATTTCAGAATTTAGCCAACATTTCATGAGATCGGTCACTCACTGTATGTTAGTTGTCTTTCACGAGAGACTGGAAGGAAGAAGTCTGAGAACAATCCTATTCACGCACACATCGGGCCAGTTCAGCGGTCGTCTGTACGGCAGGGAGAGGTGAGGAAAAGGTAAGAAAGGTTACTCGGAAATTAACTGACAAGGATGTGGGATGTCAGATCACACGTGGACAGCCCAGTGAACATTGGGTTTAAAATAGACACAGTAGAGGTCACCGGACGACGTTATTTCCGTGCCACCAAACAGTGGGCACTGACGCGTTGTCCATGACCGCAGCCTTTGCGTAATTCGAGTCCGTATATTTACCACACTCAGATCTGGCTTTGTGCTTCCTAATATGCATAAGAGCATTTATTCCATTTAATTTTTCCATTGGCGGATGAGCGGTACTCGTCGACGCTATTAATTTGGTTTCATCGAATCTGGTCGGTATATTACGATCAAACTAACAGTTAAATAAATTTATAGTTACAGCGAAGACATTCAAAACAGCAAAGAAAGCAGTGGGAATTAATATCTATTACGCTAATATGCCAATTGTCGAATTCCTCTGTTGCTGCTAAGGGGAATAAAAGTGCTATCGTCTAAGTAGATGAGAAAAAAAAACAAATCCACCTTATGCAAAGCCTACTGCGCAAGCTGGCTGGTCCTACAGTTATTCATGTGAAAGTAAGTGTTGCAAGACCTATTACGCTGTAGCAAGGTCGTCTCATAATTTTACGTCTACCACCCCCTGATGGTGCATGCTTTGTTTTCATTCAACCAACCACTAAGTCCGTGACCGATTAGAAAAACAAAATTCAAGGTTTTGGAATTGTTTTTCGAATTTTCATATGCAATATTCGTGTGAAATTTAACCCACGCTCTTGAGGCCCGATAGCAGTGCGTGTAGGCGCGATTTACTCACAAAATGGGACGTTTATTTCTAATTACTAGCTGTCTTGGTTTTAGGATTCCAATTTAACATGCTGTCGTTAATCACCCCAAAGCAGCGACCCACTAATCTGACTGCCTAATTTGGAATTCGTCCTCCGTTTCGCTGTTAGCTTAGCAACCGAACATATATCGTTGATTGGTACGTACTCATAGGAAGACTATAGCTTCCGAGATGGAGTGAGACATCCTTCGTACCTATGTGGAACAATTCCAGCTGATGTTCCCGACAAAATAACGGGAAACTGAACATGGGCTTTTGGCAGTCGGAATGGATAAATTCATAATAGAACTCCTGTCTCATTTGGTAGGCGATGCGGTTTCAGGACACTGTGTTCGAAGGTTTGCGCTTTTTGAGACAGGAGACAGAGTTTATGTCATTAGAGGATTCATTCGTCGTAGAGGAAAAATGCGCACAGTCGAGTTAATGCGGTAGGATAATCAGATCACGTATTCCACCTAAAAAGCGGCTTTTAATTTTTCATGGCGATCGAATTTTAAAGGCACGTTTCGTGCAAAAAACCTAGTTTAATTCAGGGTTAGGAGGGCTGCTGTGGGATCCATCCTAAAAGGTAACATAGATTCATGAACCGCGTGCGAAAAGGAAGTGTTAATGTTTTGCATAATTTAATCTACCGTTCGATAACCCAAATCAATTTGTCTTCAAAAACCAAGTAGGTCAGCTGCAGGACGATCTAGAAATAACTAACTAAAGACGAGTTTTGATAAATTCGCATCAGAGTAGTAGAATTATATGGAAGCAGGGTACAGTCAAACATGTCAGTGATTAAAAAATCGATAAAAATTAGTTTTAAAAACGCAGACGGGGTGAAGGAGAATGGTCTTTTCGTAGCCCTTCAAGAACAACGAATTCTACTTTGATAGTTTTCATAAAGCGCTAGAAACATTTGTTCAAATGTCAACATCAAGGAGAGCTTTAGAAAAATCCAGGACATGCTTCGCGAAAACGGGTATCCTGACAGATCTACTGCAGAGAACATTGCCGCACGAATGGTAAAACCCATGACAATGACTTTCGAAAAGAAAACTTGGTTCTTCAAAGTCCTTCACGGAGACGCTGCGGGTGAACTCCAAAGCAGACGCCCTGATCAAGCTGTCTCAGGAATCTTCCTGGCGGCAAGAGTTCGAATACTAGTCTCTACCAACCCTATTTTACGCGAGGAAGATAATGGTAGGTTGCCATCTCAGACCACCTCAATGTACATCTATTCCTTAACTGGCTGTTGTGGAGGAAGTTATAATGGTCGCCCGAATTGGCGTCTATCTAAAAGAATACGAGAACACCTCCTTTATGACTGCAAAAAGGGGAACCAGGGTATTATTCAGTTGCCTTCTTGCGCATTCGGTTGATTCGTGGCATTGCGTGGACCCCATCAAAGCTTTTTTTCGTGATTTATAAGCATTCAGTACTACTTCACCGTATGGGTTCCCTGAAGTGCATCCACCAACACGGATTACATTCATCATGATGCATCCCTGGGATTCATACCAAAATTGTGTGAATATCTTACATGATTGCCGTTCAGTCCCATGTCTTGTCTAGACCTAAAGTGTTACGCAGTGTGAACTGGGGCTGTTTAACATGGCCCTTACTTGCAGTGTGCAAAGACTCGGTTAGTACGACATTGGCATTCAGAAAAGTGACGTTGTTCTAATGTCTCGGCGATACAAAATGTTGCATACTTGTCTGTGTCTGTGCTGTACCTGGTCAGGTTTTATGTGGACCAGGGATGTGAAGTGGAACGCCAAGATGCAGGCACGACCACCCCATTCACCTGGGACCTCACTCACCTCCAGTCTTATTGACTCTGTCTTGACGCCTGGCCCATGCTAGGTGGAGGAGAGAAAGCGGTAGATGCGGCGCAAGTCTATTATCATTGTAAAAGAAATCAATCGCAAGTCAACGTGCCTGCTTCATATTGCTGTGGAGCACACGGTGGTCATCCTCCGGCATGACGGTCAAACTGTCGTGTGTGCTGTGACCTACCAATCGTCGACAAAAAGCGGGTAGTGCAGCTGAATTATTTTCGCTAGGAGGCTATGGAAAGACCATATGCGCTGCCTTGATCGTCGTCGAGTTATCGATAAAACGGATAATGACGGCTGACTATCAATATTGGTGGTTACGTCAAAATGGAAAGCGCCTTGTCTTCCCACTAGCTCCATATGCACCGACAAGCCTCAGGCAACAACCTCAAACATTCATGGCTACTTTAACCAATTAAGTAAAACGTACGAAACGAACTCTCCCTAGAGTTGTATTTCGATATTTCTACGCAAACGGTGACAGTGTAACTCAAATTTACGGCGTTGATTATTGTCACGCAAAGGCATAAAATGCATATTTTGTCGCTAAAAAGGCAAAAAAGCCTGTCTGACGCAAATGACATTACGGGAAAGCCATTTTTAACAAAAAGAGCCATCTTGTGCTATGCATTTAGGGGCTAATAATCATACTAAGGCTTCCTTTCACTGTTTTAAATATTCACTTCGGGGCATCGGTCGTACAAAAAAGGCTGCATTAGTTACGACAAAATAAAGGAGATAGGCCTTAAAATGGGAAAGTGGCTTCTAGTTGCATAAGACAGTAGCAATCGCATTCATATCTGAGCAATTTTTGGCGAAAATATTGTCAAATCAATGCGTGACACAATCAGTGGATACGAAAATCATAAGTCATTTAGGGGTCGCTTCATATAAATGCGTTGGTTTCCATTTGAAATTGCACAAGGTGTTTTTTCGTGGAAGTAGATTTCTGGGGTGTTCTAAAGGAAACCCTCCTTAACCGAAATGTAAAAACTGAATTTACCCAATTGATGCAAATGTCGATAGGGATACATGGTATGCCACAAGGTCAATTAATTTTTCGTTTGAGCATTATTATCGGGCGAAGTCGGAACAAAAAGATAATTTTAGTGGTCGGTGTTATGTAAAAAATTATTCAAGATTTCGCCATATCTGCCTAGCATTTTAGCGTAAGCACGAGAGTTGCTGTGACATGTTGAAGTCTTTTGCAGCACTTGCCAACTATCGAGGAGTTTACGGCTCCGAAGGTCAAGAAAATATGAAAGATGCGATCCTGAATGAGAAGCCTGACTTGGACTACCGCCTGGAGAAATTGGCTCTAGCTGGCGCGGCATTAATATCCACTTTTTAAAATGATAAGTGAGAATGCTTTCCCTTCCTGTACGTCCCACGTAGCAACATTCCTGATGTAACAATTGGTAAAAGGATTTTTCAGAAAAACGTGGACAGGACAATATAAACATTTCTGCAGTTTTGTCAGAAACGAACCTTATTCCGTCGCCTAATCAACCGCACTGAGAGAACATTTATTCGGCATAAGGTGGAAAATGAATTGGCCCTTATGTGATTAAAAAGAAGAATCTATTCCTATATATTTTAGTCTCAAGGAAACCCCATAAACAAACTCTTACACCATCAGCTGAACGCTCTCCTTGCGCAAACGTACCCGACGTCGGAGAAATGACCAATGTTCCGAAGCACTTCGCTTCTTCGCTTTTAAAGGAAGAATAAGACGCCCGTTTCGAATCCCTCACTTGCTCCAGAGGAACAGGTTATATTGGTTGAAAGGCTGGGAGCTAACCTGAACAGATATTGGAGCACCATAGTGCTGTCTAATCTCAGGCATGAAAAGGTCCACGCCAAGAGGGTGATCATGGCCTTGTTGGACTGAGGGGGCTGGATTCCCCTTAGTGATATTTTCTTTTATCCTGTTTTATTTAGCTTACAGCTGCATCTGTAAGATCAGCATGGATGAAACAAAAAGCAATGTGAAACAAATGGCATCGAAATTTCATCCAGACTTATTTGCAGTTCTTTAAATTTCTCTTGGAAATGCAAGACTAAACGCAAGTTTTTATGGGAATCTGAGTTTAAGAAACGCGGGTGTGTAGGTGGCCGTCGGAGCACAGTACACTCAATTGCGAAGCATCTTTGATCTATGCATCGAAGGGAGCATGAGTTTAGTGATTAGTCGTAATCCGTAAAACCTTGCGCGAAATATGTTTCCGTTAAATTAATTTGCCTATTCTGATGCCCATTCCCATGAAATAACATCATTTATGTGGTAGGTCCAGTCAAACAGAAAAATGAAAGGGAAAAACTTGACACTGTTTATTACTTGTAGTGATTCCGTGGTTTGAAAAACCCATTAACTGTCATGCCTAAACTTAAGCGGGCATCCTCCAAACCCTTTGTGTAAATGTAGCACCCAATGTCGTATAACGTTACTTCCTCTTATTAGTAGTTTTCCTGGTATATGCAGATAGTACGGATAGCCTTACGCACTATGCCAGAAATACGAATAAACCCACGGATATTTTTAATAGGATTGATCATATCGGCATCTGATGATGTCTGGTAAGTAGATACCTCACACCGCGTAAACGAATTGTGATTCAGTTTACACGACCATCGGAAAACAATTCAAACTTTTTCAATTTTGTGTCCTGCTGACGTCCGTGCTGCCCAGTGCTTCTATTAAGAAGATTAATGTTGCTTTCCGTGGAACATACCCTGGAATAGAAAGTCTACTAAAAGCTCGTGATTCAGAATATTTAGCGACCTTTAACATGGCTGGGCGTAGAATAGCGGAAAGATATATAAGTAGATAAAAATGGTGTTTGCGGTATTTTAAAACCTTGACATTTTTAGAAGGAATACATAAATTCCTGTGAGTGATGAAATGTTTAACAGAGAAACACTCGTACGGGGAAGGAAGTAGTGTTGGTAAGTTCAGAGAGATGGAAAATGACTACCAAGTGTTGACCCACAAAATCGATTCGATTTAGTAATGAAAGGGATTGCTACTTATAAACTTCACGGAATCTCCCAGGTAATGGGTTTTTGGTGTGAAACAGGAGAAGTATACCGTGGAGTTCTTACCAGACTTGTAAATACGAAATTGTTTACTACGGGGCAAAGGACGTTAGACGTTAATATTGCAGGCAAATTCACTAAAGGAGCCCGGAGGAACTTGAAATCTCTAAAGCAAAATAAGCTCTTCGAAATGAAAAAAGAGGATAGGGATACTGGGATGTAATTTTAATGATGATTAACCAAGGGTTTTTGCGGAAAATGCAACGAGTTATACAACAGAGCACTGACTAGGGATATTTCGAACATTCACTTTCAAAGGTCCATCAACTTATCTAAAAATAGAGGATTTCAGGTTCATCTGCACAAATAATCTTGATCTTTCGCCAGATGATAACCTAAAATGTTTATGGGTTCATCGATTAGATGCAGGCTTCTTTCTCCTTTTTCGCATTAATAATAGTTCAAATCTTCCTTGGTTTTCAGCACTTACCCCTAGTATTCACCCATATAATCTTCGCAACTCTTCCCTGATTATACCTCCTCCCGCTTTCTCCACCTCAAGTGTTATCTTTTTTTCGCTATCAGGTATACGTTTCTCTGAAATAACCCTCCAATAAATATTAAATCTTCAGACAATCTACGTAGTTTTAAGAGAAGTTTGTGTCATTATCTGAATACAGACTCAATCAAACTATTATTTTTCCCATCCTTCCCGGACAACTTTCTCTATGACACTGAGAAAGGGCCACCGGGAATTTAGGTCGCTGACATTAAGTTATCGTCTCCGCTCACATTTCCTCCTTTTGTTTGAAGTATCACTCCCTATGATCTCTCATCAGAAATGCTATTTTTTATTTTTTCAATTCTTGTGGTCATCTCCCCATTTCGAACCCAAGCGCTCTATCAACACCATTGGCGAAACCTTCTGTATTCGCTTTCTACTAATAGTTTAGTCGCATCTCCCTTGTCCCCTCCTCCCCCAGAACTTGAAGCGGACTGTGACCTATTGCGTCTGGGTTCCTCTTGTCTCGTCACCTTGACACATTGAAGTGAATGGGTTCATCGGACGTATGAATTCTGCCTTGACGATGTCCGTTTCGACCCTTTTGCTCAATTCCGCGTGCAGGCTAGTCTTGTCTTGTCCGCATACTTACCTCTTCAGGAAATCCGTCATACACCATCACTTGCAGTCCGGTCCTGCCCTCATTTTATTTTTTATGAGCGACAGTTTTTTTTCAATAGTTTTAATCCAGTCATATACATTTTGTATGTTTCTTAGGAATTTTTTCAGTGTTCGCACATCATTCTTAGCAACATACCACTTATTCAATAACTATGCATCAATTGTTGTATAAATTCTATCTACCATTTCTAAAATTCATGTAAAAATTTATCCTTAATTTCTATGATAGAACCTGGGCTTTTAAGTAAAAATTATTGTTATTATTATTATTATTATTATTATTACCAAGTGGCGCTATGAACCTAGGTTCGTTAGCACCAATTGTTTTTTTGTAAGGGAAATTTGCTATTGGGACCACTCTGATTAGTGTTGGAAACGTGGAAGTCCGTACGAAAAAGAGTTTAGTTCTTAGTTTTAATAACCTGGAATCAAATACGTTACGCGAACTCTTTACTAGTGAGTTGTTCCAATCGATCATCGGTGCTTTGAAGTTTCCGGCAATCATTGCCTCTTGGATTTGGGTCACCTCTTCAATTTACCCAAACATAATCTTGCCAACCTCTAGAGGTTGAGCAACCTGTATGTGGCCAGAAACTTCAGATTAATTGACCCACGCATCGCTAGCTCGGACCACATTGCTTCACAGTCACAGAAGTAATCCTTTTTGTGTTCTGACACAATGATTCCTTCTTTGACCTAGACCACTAATCCTCCCCCTTTTCATGCAGCATGTCTAAGTGAAAAGTTAGTATTCGCCAAGGACAGTTCAGCATCCAACATTCAGCCTGTGACCAAACCTCTGTGATGAAAATGACTCGCGTATCTGATACCCACGCTTTCGTCTCATCCAGCTTCTGAAATAGACTCCGCGCATTTGCATAAAAAAGCGGAGTTTAGCCCTAGTAAATTTCCGAACAATTTTTGGATCGAGGTTGCTAAATGTTTCGTGTGGAACATCCAGTCTATCGTCTCCGTTCAAGTCTATTGCGATATAGTCGAAATGGACGTCAGTATATTTTCCTTGATTTTCACTGGTTGATTTGGCAGGCAGGAACGTTTTTATAATCTGCTTGTCCATTATACTTAGTGTTCTTGGCTGCCTGCAGACGAATGAGCACTGAAAATTCGTAATTTTCCCATTTAGTATTCTTACTTTCTTCCCATCGGAACTGAATCCTTTGAGAAATTCGGCTGAGATTTCCCTATACTTCTCCTCCTCGGTCGCGGGAAATCATGCGATAAAAATCATTGTGTAAGCGACTCGTAGTGCTGGCTTTAGCACTAGCAGCGCTTGTTCCTCACTTTTGAAAACAGCTTTAGTTGTCTGTGCACGCTTGGATCACTGTTTGAATCCTCAGTTTTTTGTACCCTGGAAGTTTTTAAGACGGTGATGTTTTCGTTCTCTTTAAAAAGGAATTTGAGGTTTTGCTGGAGTAATTCCATACCGTGGGTTATTCTGATTTCTGAGGTGTCCAAAGAAAACTCAGACATACCCTATATGAAGACGATGAAGATACATCTGATTCCTCTTTTTCCAGCTTGTATAACAGTCTCTGTTGTGGCATGGTGTCGAACTCCTCCTGGAAATCGATGAAAGTGAGGTGGACCGCATGTCTGTCATGGACAGCTGGGTTCCACGTCCGAAAAGATCGCAGCGAAATTGTCGTACAGGATTTTGCTTTCCGGACTCCCGTGTTGGACTTCTAGGACATACTTCCCCAGATTTGACAAAAGGGATTTTGGTCGAGTGCTTGGAACATTTGTCCGGCCGGTGTTAGAATATTGCGCTCAGGCATGGCACTCTTGGATGATGTAAGACTACAATCTTTTGGAACACTTCAACGAACCATGACCAAACTAGTTAGAGCCTTAAAATTTTCCCCTCTTTTATGAGCAGTACAGAGGCATATAATCCTTGTTTTAAAACCCGTCAGAAAAGTAGCCGGTGCAATTCAGTCGGCGGACTCTTTTGAAGTGGCACAAACGATTAATCTCCGGAGCCACCAAAACAAAATGGAGACAAGGTTGTCAAAATATGAAGCGCGAACTAACTCCTTCTCCCATCAGGCGACTGAAAAACAACAAACCACCTAGTGCGACTGTTTCAGCAGAACACGCTGAGGCACTTCAAAGAAAACCTGTTAACACTTTACTTGATGGCCATCGATTTATTCTGCAAGGACTGATATGATGTAACCAAGTAGTTTTGTGAAAACGGGTGTAGTTTCTTCCGCGCGTGTCCTTAAGCAGGGTTTTAGGGACTCCGTCTAGTTTCCTTAAATATACTGCATTATGTTGAGTTGCATGCTAGAGGTTCTTTCTGTCCTGAGAGTTCTCTTTCACAGTCACTGACTCTCTGTGACAGCCACATGTGTGTGGCTTAAGTAATGTCTGGAAATTCATTAGCTATATCTCTTTTCGGGTTGTCGGACATGACATTCAGGGATTTTGATTTGGAGCACTCGACAGTGCGAGTCCCAGTTTGACTCAAGTTTGCCCTATATATTATATATACTATATTGCCCCTGCCGATTCTGCGAACTGCGCGAACGGTTATTTTATAGTTCGAATAAAACATACTGATCAGCAGGTGTTAAAACAAATTAACGACAGTGAAGATCCTTTCCTCAAGTGGGGAAGTATTTGGCTCTGTCGAGACCTGGATGACTAAACAAAAGTGGTGGCGGAATACTCGTTTGTTTTATTTTGGTTTTGTTCAGTTCAGTTTATTGAGTAAAACAGATGTAAGCATTAGAGTACTCTATTTTCCACGCGAAAGCGTGTTATACAGAAAAATGTTCTGGGCTGAAGTAGTTCAAACAAGCCCATAATGTTAGGAAAAAATGGGGACGAGTTACAGGTCTGAGGTCGACTTCTCATCGCTCTTGGTCATTTCGGAACATAAATATGTCAAGGTTCTTTTTGAAAGTTTATATAGATGGTGACATAACAACAGCTGCGAAAAGGGCATTCCATGGTTTGACCAGTGGAACAGAGAGAGCGAACTTCCGCACATTCAGCCTTGCCTGTTGACTTCGCAATTTTAACGGGTGACCTCGGAGTTTGGTCGTCGTAGCAAATTCAAAAACGTCCTCGAAGGCCTGGCTGCAAGCCAAACCTCTTACAATGCGGAACACTTGTAAGAGATACCCGCGAATATGCCTGTAACTCAAAGGGAAGAAGTTCAGATGAACTAGGCGGATTGCAAAAGGAAAAGAGGCTTGACCCCTAACCATCTTTGCAGTTTTACTTTGAAATCTTTCGAGGCTGTTTTGATCCTCAACCGCCCCCGGTCGCCCCTGGTGTCGATCTAAAAGGAAGTTTTCGATTCATTTAAGAAAGTCGCCACCGATCCCTACTTTTTAAGTTTACGTAACAACCTCTGGTGTGGCACAGTGTCGAGCGCCTTCTTTAAGTCGCTGAAAGCTAAGCAGACAGCGTGCCTGTCGTCGAGAGTTCGGGTCCGACTCTGGAGAGGTTGCAACAAGTTTGTCGTGCAGGATCCTCCTTTCCGGAACCCATGTTGGCATTTCGAAAGCAGGCCGTGAACTTCCAGGAAATGCATCAGTTCACTCTTTATGATCCTTTCCATAACTTTGCAGAGAATACATGTCAAGCTTGTGGGCCCGTAGATTGTCGTCACTGCCATGCTACGTCCGTTGTATAGCGGAGTAATATGCGCCAGCTTCCAATTGATAGGAAGTGTTCCAGTGTCAAATGACGTTTGAAAGAGCATCGACAAAGGCACAGAAAGCTCACTGGGAAGTTCCCTCAGAAGCATGGGTGGAATCTCGTCTGGTCCTGGCGCCATCGACGCGTTCGATGCCTCTAAGTCTCTTCGAACAATGCCTTCTGAGAAGAGTATATCACTGACTCTTAGGGTCGGCAGTTCGTCTGTGGATTGAGGAAGGAAACTCGTCACGTTTGTGTAGACCGATCGGAAGAACTGTAAAAAATACGCAGCTTTATCCCTACTATCAGCAATTTCAACTCCGTCAGTAGTCCTTATTAATAGGATTTGATGCCTGGTCCTTGTCCTTCGTCGGAGGTAGCTGTAGGGTAATTTCGGATTCTGCGTTGCCTATTGTAACGATTTCTTATCAAATTCCCGCTGCGTTTTTATAATCATATTTCTCAGTTTGTTCCTCTGTGTCTTGTAAGTGTTGAAATATTCAACGTGTGCTTCCTGTTGATTTCTTTCTTATCCACCGAGGGCGTTTGTCCAATCTTACACTATTCAGTGGGCAGTGGTTGTTGATGAGCTGCAGAAGGACATCCTTGAACAGCAAACAATCATCTTTTGCATTACCCGTAATCTACGAGCCCCAGTCGAGACCGCAGAAGTCTGCTCTCATCTGACTGAAGTCTCCTCGCCAAACATTCCGTCTATTTTGGTCTGGAGTATGCTAAATGTAGAATAACGAATAATTCCGCATAAGCACTACACGGTCACTTCGGCCAAGGGGCGGCATGGATATGATCTCGTCTATGTTGTCTGGTGTTTTCGTAAAAAAACAGATCCAGCAATTTCGTCCTTTGTCCTTCACGTGTTCTGGTTGGGAACATTGCATGTTGTGTGAGGGATGACTTTAATGTTTTGTTCTGCAGACGGTAATCGAATGACAATTTTGCCCCTGACGCTTGGAGGGTGCCCCAGTTGATTCCTGGTGCGTTTAAGTCGCTCATAATCATGATGTTAGGTCGATTGGAAAATTTCCCCAACTGCACCAATAGTTGAGTGTCGGCGATTTGCGCTGTCCTAGGTGGTCGGTAGACGGTGGGGGCATCGAGACACTGTGAACCGAAAGCCTGGCTGGCCAGCCAAATAGTTTCCGTGCTGCACGCGAACTTGGTGGTGTTTCACGACACTGCCAGGCCTTCATTCACATACAAAACTATACCACCACCCTCCGACAAATTTGGCGTGCAGGCAGGACTATTTCGCCCTCGCTAATATTCCCGGACAGCCAAGTCTCGGCTACTGCTAAAACATCCGGTGACAGCTCGGTAAGACAAAGTTTCAGCTCATCTAGTTTCGATAAGAGGGTTCGGCAATTTGTGTACATGCACCTCAGCGAGGGCGAAATGCTCGCTGGGGGGGACAACAGCGGGAGCCGTAAGCTGCTTGAGTCATAGTTTACTGGCCGCCAGTCCATTAACAAATGCAATGACCTTCCCCTTCCTTACTCGGTGTCGAGACTTCGCCTAGGCGAAATACTTAGCCACGCGGGAAGCGCACAGGTGAACACTTTTGCCAACATCAGGGTCGGTGGATCACATGGTCGAGCAATCATCACAACAACATCCAACGCACGTGATGAAACTGCAGCAATTAACGACGCGAATGTCAGTCATCAAATTGTTAGCGCACCACATGCAACGATCCCTGATGAAACGGGGGGGAGTCGTGAATATTCATAGGTAGGCGGTAGCGTGACGACTGTATCCTATAAATACTGCAGCCCCTTGTGCATGAACCACCCCTATCTGCTTTTGTCCCTGATGATGGTTTCGAGCAGGAATCTGTAACCTCAGGCGAATAAAGCACTTGTCCCAGTGATCGTGTCTCCCTACTAAGTAAAATAAAATAATTTTATTAAAGACCCATCGGGGTCGCATCAAAGCAAGTAAACATAAATTGTCATGTGAATTCTAGACGAGGTGGGCAGAACATGTACAAAATGCAATTCATAGTTTCCAAAATAAGTAGTCCGATAAGAAAAATGATGAGCGATCAGCAAAAAACTTTACTCAATATTTAGAAAATGATTAAATTAACTTTGTAGGAGAAAAAACACTATCGCTCATGAAAAGACAAAAATGCGGGCAGGACTGATTTGAATGTGCCATTGTATAACGGATTATAATCGGACATCGTCGGTGCACAAATAAATGTTAGCATTAAGTGGTAAGTATGCGGGTCACACAGGACTGGTCTGCGTGTAGTATTGCACAAAGGATTCAAAGCAGACATTGTCAGGGCAGAATTCATACGCCGGATGAGACTGCCCGCGTCACATTGACCAGACGAGAGGAACCCAGACGCGATCGGTCACAGTCCGCTTCGAGCCCAGTCGGGGAGTGGGGAAGGGTGGTACGACCAAACTACTAGTAGACGGCGAATGCAGAGGGTTCCGCCTTGAGCGTCGACAGACCGCTTGGGGTCGAGCTGAGGCGATGCCATCAAGAGCCGCGAAAATCGGCGCTATGGGGAGGTGTGATAGCAGAGGACTTAGGAACCCATCCAAAACAGAGGGTGTTCATTTAAATGTCGGAACGTTTTCCGCCAGAACAATTGAATTAAGTAGTTTGTTGCAGCCTTCATCCACCCGACGAAAGACGAGGTTCGCCCGTGCTTCAAATGTGGCGTACATTGTCTTTGGTTTACATTGGTGCCAATCGTCTGGTGGAGTTTGGGAAGCCAATCTACTTTTGGCACTCGCTTTTATGAAACAGGAGTTCCCTTGCGACGCCTGTTAGTTCGTTCGACCTTTATACTAACGTCTGTCGTCAGATGTCACGGTGTTGGAAAAAGTAATAGCACGGAGGGGTTTCGGTAATATACCAGTGTGCTCACCCCTCTTTTGAGGACTCGCGACTTGTCTATTGTTGGCATTTGAGTAACCATGTTTTATGGGGTTTCATCTGCTTTGACTGCGCTACATCTCCGCTTTCTCCTGGCTATCTTGTAGTCCGCTGTTGCACAACTTTTGTCAGTGGCATTTTAAAGTCAGCACTCAATCACTGTGTTTAGTGATTGGGAGTACACACACATTTGAATTTGCCAGTTTACCAACTTCGCCTTCCGTTTGCAATGTGCCCTGTCGTTTGGGATGCACGTGCGATTGGTCTTATTGTCCCTTTTATTATCCTGTGCTTTAAATTAGCCCCTGTGGTGAGTGGGCCACGCCCGTTTGCCAATTATTGATCTACTCTGCCGACTCAGCAGTGTGGTTTCCAATTCCCTTGGGCATTCATCGATACGGAGGAGATGGAAGTGGAGGTTCGTATGCATAGCATTGTGATATTTGTGGAAAAAAAGAGACTAATTTACAAGCAGCTTTCGAAATTTCATCAGCAGGCAACTGTCATTCCTCCTCTCTCCTTCTTCTGACCGACAGGGTCGGCTAATCATAGCCCCTACATTCGCATTCACCCACTTCCTTTAATCGGGTATGTTGGCTATCGGATTTGAAATCGTTGGCTTCCTGTTATAGTGGCCTCGTTTTCTGTACGCACCGGATATGTGTGTGTACAAGATGCCGGAGGAAGTTATTCTAGTTTTCTGCGCAGATTATCGCCCTCACACTGAACCAAAGTCGATATTGGACCTTATCCAGGTGAGCACATATTGACTTTCCGCGAACCTGTCACCTTCTTGTAATTTCCGTTTAGCTTACTCTAGCGGGCCTCGATGGAACTGGGGTACCTACCGGTCGTGAGGTTCACAAAGTTTAATGAATGATTAACCGTTAGATGATGGTAGCCTTCAGATGGCAGGCGTGCGTATGCTTTCCACTCGTCCGTTGGCGCCACCTGCTTTTTATGACTGTCCTAAATGACGGCCAGGTATAGTTGTTTTCTTGTTCAAATAGGCGTTTTTTGTGGGCAGTGCCATACATGCCCATTGCCTGGCATTGCTTTCTGGCTCTTTCCACATTGTACTTTCTCCTGCTGCCCCCCTTTTTACTCACATCTACTTCTATTCTCTGGTCTCCAGCTTGTTTTGTCTTGTTCAATAGGGCTTTCGTGCAGACACCTCGCAATATAGCCGCTGTGTGGTTTATACTGACTGGAGCTTCGCGCCGGCATACCCTGTGTTGTCAGTCTGCTATTGGCAGAATAGTATTACCGACAAAGACAAGGGAGATTAAACTGGCTGTTTCTGGCCTATTAGCCGTCGTCAGCCAGTCATGTCCGACCCCGAAGTGCGGAACACCTGGGGCTCGACCCCGCGACCTGTTGGTTAGAAGTCCAACGCCTCTAACCATAAGGCAAAGGGCCCGTTATCCTATCGGTTGCGATCGACAATATAAAATGGTAGAGGGGCGGTGACTGATTCTGCCTATATCATGCGCCGCTCTGCGGCTGTTGGATGGGCTCGAGAGAAAGCCCGTAATGCAAAATGGGACGAGTAAGTTCCGTAGAAACGATCGGTTAGCGCCCCTCTACCATTGTGTATTCCCCATCGAAAACCGACAAGATAACGGGCCCGCGGCCCAGGGGTTTGAGGCGTGGACTTCTAACTAACAGGTCGCGGGGTCGAGCCCCAGGTGTTCCACACTACGGGATTGGGTACGACCGGCTGACGACGGTTAATAAGCCAGAAATGGCCATTCCAGTCTCCCTTGTCTCCGTCGGTAATAACATTCGGCCTAAATCATGCGCCGCTGTACGGCTGCTGATTGGGCTCGAGAGACAACCCGTAAGGCATAACGGGACGAGTGAATTCCGTAGAAATGATCGGCGAGTGCCCTCTACCACTGTCTGCTGTTGTCAAATACTGATCGTATCCACACCAACTTCGTGCACTTGCAGTTGCCGCAGCAGAACACAGTACCGTCAGTGTGTTGACGCAGCATTTGCAGTGTCATACTCCGTCGGCATCGGTATCCCCGGTGCTCATGGGAACAATCCATTTCGTTAGCAATAGTCCACCATATTGTCATGTTTATTTTCCGCAACGTGCTTGCCGACCTGCGGACTCGTCCACCACCGTGGACTCTTAGATATTTGACTGCAATGGAGTGGTATCAACCCCGAACTTTTTTACCTTACTAATGCATCGTTTGCCCTCAAACGCGCGGTCACATATTTTTCAAGCCTAATTTATTTGACTTAATAAGTTTTCTCAGCAAAGATGCGCAGTAACCTTATCGTTCGCCCCAACTCAGCCAGGCATATAAACCGCTCACAAACTAATCCTAGTTATTTCAATGTCTTATGTACTGTTTGAAAGTGAATGTTAATTCTTTTGTGGTAAATTTCAATCTAATGCCAATTTATTAAACTTAAGTGAAACATTCTGAGATACACGTTAATGAAGGCGAATTTTGAGTTCCAGGTGCATGAATAAGTGAAGAAGTCCTGCGTAGTCACCTCCAGCCTTGCGCTGTCGGTCGATTATTGGGCCTACATGCCTTAAAACTGCCGTTTGTTCTGTTGTTGCCACTACTTCTGACGATGGACTCCTGTACGAGTCCGAAAGCTGAGGACAATAAACAAAGTGTTCCCATGCTGGAATCGTTTTCTTCAAATACACCTTAATGTTTTAGTCCCAAATACTAACTTATCATGTTTTTACACTAGTTTTTGAGAATTTAAATTAACGTTTCCGTAAAGTTATGCATCTAACTTCAATTTCTTAAATTTCTCATGTACTTTTCGGGAATGCAAATCAACGTTAATTAATTTTTTATTACTTCTGGATTTTCAGGGCTATAAATTAGCGTTTCCGTTCTAGGTTTCAAACTTATCTCATCTTATTCAATTTGATGGGCATTTTGATTTCATTTTGACTGGTGTTTTCGTGAACAATGCTAGCGTTTTGTCGTAAAACCTTATTTTTTTAACTCTTTTCCTGACATACATTTCAGGCGATAGTTAATTTCTTTCGCCATCGATCCCATTCTATTCCTAATTTGTTTGACCTCTAACATGTTTGTGGCCTAAAAATCACGTTCTCCGTCTTAAATGATTAATTAGTAGCCTTTTTGGGGGTAAAACCACGACTTATCTCAGAATCTGCAAATGCCTGTTGCTGTTGACTGCCTTCCATCGCATTGACTCCAGTGTTCAATTTGCGATATGACCTTGAGCGTCCCACAGGCGTTCCCATTGGCCTAGGAGGAGTGCCCCCCCCCCTCGTTAGCCAGCCCTTGCCGCGTTGGTAGCATCTGCCTCCCACCTACCTATACTTCCTTGTACTTTCCACTTAGCGCTGGCTTTTTGACGTTTTATGTGCCGAGGCCGTAGTTCTGCATTTTTTGAATTATTTTGAGATTAATTTGACCATTTTATGCTACTTAGAATGTGCCGTACCCGTAAAACCTCTGTTACCACCGTTCTCGTCTTACAGGAGACCTTGGTGCCGCGCCCCCACTACAGGTGGAGACTGTACTGTTGTTGAGGTTTCTAAAACAAAGTGTGCACCTCATTGTTTGCCAGAGGGAGTTTTGAATGAACCACAGCGCGACTGAGAGCAGCAAAACTTCGCTGTTGACAAAAATTTTGATCGCGTCAAGGAAACAGATGGCTGGGGATGAACTGGGGGCAAGAGAACCCGTCATGCAGAACATGCCATTGTGATATCTATCTGGGCTTTGAAGCAGTGCAGTGGAATCTGTCATTAGGTTTCCGATGAGGGTGGAGGAATGGCCAACGAAACCGGGTGGTAGCCAAAATAAGTTCATGCAAAGCTGCGTTGGCAGTCATAAGACTGACTTGAAATATCTAGAAGAAATTTTGAAAGCTTTGAATAAAAGACCCAGGGGAGTTTTTCAGTGGAAGCAACCCTTAAATTAAGGGAACACATTCTCGAAATTATGGATATGCATTGCCTTGGAAGGCAGACAAAAGTAAGAGTTTAGTTCTGCCGCACTTTGGATGCGCAGCCAGTCCTATGATCGAATATGAAGCTGCAGATAACTGCTGGCGGAAGCGTTTTAAAATGTCTTGCAAGTGAGCGAAAAAAATCATCCGTTACAGCTATTCTCCTGCCAACATTGATCTGGCGGTTATCTGTTGCCTACAGACAGCATCAGTGATTATACTGAAAACAATTCGGCAAGGTTAATATGCTGTGTCATTTACGATCCAAATTACGAATGACCTAACTGTAGGACAGAACAAATGCTCCAAAGTAAAATCGGTTTATTACATGTCGCGTGAGAAAAGAGATAGTGGACCCCATTTCATTTGCGACGCTGAATGTTACATAGCATTCAAAACATTTTAACTTCGAATTTGAATCTTGCTGCCATCGAGGGCAGAGTGGCGGAATAGCGTGTTTTGTTTCCTTAATTCACATGACAAAGGATTTCCTATGGAAAAAGTCCAGAAATGAAGAAGCACTTGGAAGTTCGAAGGAAAATTGACAAGACTTACATGTCAGACCTTAGTATTTTTTGCAAGCAAACCAATCGGGCAATTGGCGCATTCTCCCAATGTCATTAAAATCAGAATCACCCAGTCTAACCGCAGACCCAACATGGGGCACGGACTTCCATGCTACTGAGTCGGATATCAGGCCGCACTGATGTGATCAAATCGCAGCTTAGACCGGTTGGGGATCGTGACACCTCTTTCCCTTGGTCTCTTCCAAATACGCTTTTTTGCATGAAAAAATATATTCTACATTACCAAGTATGTACGCATGTAGACCCGACGGAGTCAGATGCGGGCTGGAAAATAGAGGAACGTCAAACAAATTTCGATTGAGCTGTATCGTGTGCCTTTCTGCCGAAAGGCGATCAGCGTACGATAGAAGACTGAGGCGGATGAAACGACCCACATTATTTTAATCAAAGTAACTGCGCAAAAATCATCAATCTCTCTTGATTTGAGTGCCTGGCCCTCCAGTTCGCTACTTTTACTATCGTATTATGATGTAAATAAAATTGCCACACGAAATGTGCCCTTAACTGGATGCTCTGCGCTTAGTAGAAGATGCCGTCCCGGATAATTTCTGAAAGTAAACCCTAGGTCATGCACTGCATTTGCAGGTTTCAGCCTGACCGAAGGGACAGAATTTAAAGACATTACGGAAGATGATCCATGCTTCGCAACCGCTATAATTCCACTAAAACTTCGAGGCTGTTTTCCGTAGCAAGTTCTTTTCCTGTTTAAACATTGCCTGTATAACAGATGAGACCTTTAGACACAACGCGCTCTCAAAGCTTGGTTCAACATATATCGAAATCAAAGGAATGCCAGGAACAAACCGTGTATAAAAAATATTTATTTTGGTCTCAATCTGGATATTTTGGGAAAAATATGGCGCATTTTATTTGTTGTTAGATCATATGTGGACGAAAATTTTGCGAAGAACAAACTTTAAGCCAAAACGTTCTTATACGCCACATTAGACGAGCGGAAACTCGCTATATACTGAGAGATATCTCCCGCATTGACGCCTTATTTAGGTGAGGATGTTGAGCATTCCGCGGGAACGCAGTAAAACCCTTCCATCAACTTGAGGAGTCGACCTGAAAAAATTCATCTCGAAGGATTTACCCCAAGTTTGTGTATTAGTCTCTGAGGGGAATAAAAAGTTAAGCGATTTCTTCCCAACACTGCAACTCACAACATAACTGCCTGCTGTACTTTCGACTGGGAACACGGACAGTTTGTGAACCCGAACCAGTTGAAAGAGAATACAATCATATTGTGCATGACTGACTGACTAGACAAGTAATTTAAGTTTCTGTCAGGCACTGAACATGTAGTATTCTGGCAATGCGCTACTCAGCATACTCCCAGGAAGTCCAGTAATATAATCCGTTTGTCCCTGCGAGACATTTGTCCCTCACATTTAATCACCTCGAACTCCCATATGTGTTACTCCGGACACGTTTCACCTCGTTTTAAAACGGTAACAAACACTGCGATCTAATCTTCATAATCTTGTTAGTTTACTGAATTGATAGCAATAGTATGGTGCCCAGAAGACGATCGTTAACCAAACGTTAATATTTCGAAACAGCGGTTGTCTCATTCAATTTCAAATTGTTTAATTTCCATTCATTCTCCGCGAAAGCGGGCTATACATTTCGGGATGTAATTTCAAGACACTTGACTCTATTATTTTTCTTTTACTCTATCTGGCGTATTCTGCTAGACTTCAAATTTATAGTGAGCAACCGATCTCATGAAATTTTGGCCGAAATTGTGAAATGCGTTTAAGATTACGAAGAATTGCCTATGTGGAGCTGTAAAACTGATTATCCTGCGGCATAATCCTATGGCATTTTTGACTTGCAAAGATGTTGGCTTTTGGACGCACTTTTTTTCAACCTCCTGCAGAAACCACACTCGGCAAGAGTGACTAATTAAGCAGCGGGCATTTTTCACATTGATTTTCGATGTTCATATAAATTCACACCCATTTTATAGAAAACAGTGCAGTACAGTACAGTGCAGTGCTTGCATTTTACTCGTTTGATAGACGATAACATCTTGTTCACATGTTATACCCTTCTAAAGGTTATCTTTCTGTATTGATAAAGTTATTAATTATCGGATTTTTGAGATCTTGCGATGTCCGTTCATACAGCATCACAAATGTGCCTTTGCCAGTGCTCCTAATGCAATCTACAACGCATTCCGTTTCCACTGCATGATTTGCTGAACCCCATATGGTACTTTCTTAAAGGCATAAAGGAATATACGATTCCCCTTAGGCACCTTGCAGACTGAAGTCGCTGAATACTAGTGCAAAGGCTGATCTGGTTCAGAATTATTCGGAAATTGAGAAACCTTTTCAAAATCTAAATATACACTTTACTTGGGTATATAATGCGAAGAAAATGTGATTTTCTACCAAACGAGTAAAAGAAAGCGTATTTTGTGCTAATTTCTATAAAATGTATTTGAATTTATATGACCATCGAAAATCAATGTGAAATATGCACGCTGCTTAAATAGCCACTCTTACCGAGTGTGGTTTCTGTCGGAGGTCGAAAAGAAGTGCGTTCAAAAGCCAACATCCTGACAAGTCCGAAATACCATAGGATTATGCCGCATGATAATTAATTTTACAACACCACCTAGGCAATCCTTCCTAATCTAAAACATATTTCGCAATTTCGGCCAACAGTTAATGAGATCGGTCACGCACCGTATCCCCCAGAGTAGACGATATACCCAGCCAAGATGAGCAGCAGTAGCGCCAGACTCAATTCTAAGCAAGAAAAAGAAAACTACACTAATCTTTTGATTCTCTGGGTCGAAGTAGTAGTCGCCCTCTAAAGCTGAAACGTGTCTTTCTTGACTGCATCTACGTAATCATTTGTTCCAGGTTTAACGCAGTTTTTATTCAGGAATGTAGAACAGCAATTACATGACAAATCACACATCAATGAAAGGTTTGGCACGAAATCTTCCATGCAAATTAGACAGAATGCTTTAGTTACGGGTTAGGATAGTTGTTTTGATCCAGTCGAGTGCAGATCCGGTCAGGGCATGAACCGTGTACTTGCCTGTACAGTTAGGGGCACCGAAGGAATCTACGGCGTAGAAAGTCCATTTGCTCTTCATAAAACAGTGCAGTCCTCCTCCGCTGTCGCCCAGACATGTGGGCTGAATTTGTCAAAAAAGGGAATTATTAAACTGTGCATATTTATTCTGTACATAATGGTAGTGTGATTCTTACCCCATACGCAGTGTCGGTGCAAACGTGGAGCATTTCTTTAACTAAGGAATGCCTTTTCTTGCAGTCCGATAGTTTCACAATTGGCGTTTGTATTTCCATTAACACATTCGGTTGCTTCCAGTTAGGTTGAAGTGGTGGAATCAGTCCCCAGCCAGCAAGATTGCAGAAGGTTCCGGCATCAAATTGCATTCCTTCCTTAGGGAGGCATGCGAATTCCGCATATTTTGCTTCGTAAAGGAAAGAATGAAAATCGCCACGCAGATTGAAAATTTTGTTGCGAAATACTTGATGCCCTTAATGACATAATACATTTACGTTGCGTCATCTTTACTAGACTCTGATGGATTTATTGAACAGTCTAATCTCTCACAGCAAAGGCGCTTTCAATTTTTCATGCGAAATTACGGTGCATGTTAAACGCCAGGGACGTAAATCAAAGTGGTTATAATTTATCTGTACTCATGCCGCGAACATTTACCTAGGTTATCGAGATCGAAATCTGTCAGTCAAACTGTAGCTCTGGAAATTAAGTAATTATCTTATAGTTTACATCTAGCGGTGGGGGTTAAGAACCACATTCTGCCTTTTCCGATGATCATATAGTCATGGCTGCATTGCCGAACTACTTTTCCTACGGTCTAAGACTTTGTAAGTGCTATAGTTGGTTAGCATGATGCTTCCTCAAAGAAATTTGTGTTGAATTCTAGTGGAGTAATTAGTCTTGCAGGTAAATTTGCGCTTGCTTCCTATTGTTTCAGTTCCGGTTTTGTTTGGGAAACAAGTCTCAAATGTGCATGTGCTTGATCGTGAACGCGCCTACTGTGAAGTAAGAGCAAAAGTGGAGTAAGTTACACTAACGTAGCGAAATTCATAAGTAATGAGTAAGCGTACAGCGTTTCACAGTTCGATTCAGTTTCAGAAGTGCAAGATCACAGCCATTGCCTCGTGCATCTCGTGGGTAATCTGGATGAACGACAATGTGT
The DNA here is from genome assembly GCA_902702965.1 of Spirometra erinaceieuropaei. Lineage (NCBI taxonomy): Eukaryota > Metazoa > Platyhelminthes > Cestoda > Diphyllobothriidea > Diphyllobothriidae > Spirometra > Spirometra erinaceieuropaei. Next base: position 95,426 of record CACRXP010000072.1, read on the forward strand.
TTTACTCGAACGTTGAATGTCGGAGGTCCGCCCCGTGTGTGATCATGGTCGCCTATGCGGACAGCCAGTTTAGTACCGTTGACATCGCCGTGGTGGAAGGGCTGGCCGCGGGGGATATTGACGCACGGATAGGCCAGATCAGCACAGTGAGCGGCTGTCAAAACCCACGTAGGTGAAATAAGAGTTCCTCCACAGAATGGGTGTGGACCATACGCCGAGCTGGAAAGTCCAACCTAGTGAAATATCAAACAAAGCTGCCGTACAGATTTTCCGCTCTGTCTGTTGACTGCAGTTGGTAAAATATTGCATTACATAATCCGGGCAAGGTCGACCAATTTCGTAAAGTGAAATGTCGTTTACAAGGTCAAGCAAACTGCGTAAATTCAATTAGAGGAATAGCGTTCTAAACTACATAATACCCAGACTTTGACGCAGAGCGCATGGTATTTGAAAGTTAGGAGATACTTTGTGAATGCGGTACATGTTCGGTTGAAGTCCATGGGGTATCGCGAGAGTTCGTAAATGTTCATATGTAGGTGCGTTGTTTTCGCAGAAGATTTATTTTAGTTTGCTATTTCCGACGTCTAAATAGCAAAAACGTATCTCAAAGATGCACAACGTACAGATCGCGCGAAATCAACGCCCCAAAGTACTCTGACCATGGGGTATTTCAGGGGAATAATAATGTAATTTACTGCCGTAAAGCACATGTTTCCGTGGATACATGTTTGCTGGAGTCCGAGCCGTGTATAATGTTGGCCTGCAAACGTAAGATCGACTTTTGCCAGCCAGCTGCTGACAGGAGAAAAGGTTGTCAATTGGAGCAAACTTGCATTGATCGGTCGAACGAAATGACGAACAGGCGTCGAAACCCACGTAGTTGAGCTGGAAATAACTCTACAGCAAGCAACCGAACCATGTGATAAACTGTAGAGTTCGGTTTAATGAAAACACAAAAGAGAATTCCAATGGTTAGTTCCTAATAAACAGTTTGTGTTTACAATCACTGACTGATCTTATAAAATGTTGGTGGAGATTCAAGAGTATGGTTTCGATTAGGAAAGGTCAGTCACATGGGAGATATGTGCGGAAATATTTTTTCTTGCACATATCTGGTAGGAAATCACACCTTTAAATTTTATACCCGAACTAATGCTGTCTTAGGTCTTAATAATTTTCTAAGGGCAAGGTTTTCTAAAAATGCAATGCCCATTTCAGTATCCTCGTATCTATACGCCTACCATTATTCCTCATACAGTATGCAACACAGTGCGCGTCCACTGTATATTTTTACGAAACACCCAGGTCGCATTCATAATGGCATACAGGGGTGCATCCGCTTCTGGAATGAAAATCGTCAACATACATGCAATGGCAGATATGGTTCACAACCACTTGGGAATGGAAAACACTTTGGAAACCCAAAATACCCTTCCTTTGTGCACTGTCCTTAAAAATAAGTGCTTTTCTGTCAAACAAGTATAAGAAGAGAGTGTTTTTGTGCATGTTATTACCTTATAAAACGCATTTAAATTTATAAGGGCATAGAAAATCAATACAAAAAAGTCCTTCTACTTTAGTAGCCACTTTTGCTGAAAAACGTTTGCTGGTGACCGAAAGAACGGGCATTTCAAAGTCAACCTCCTGATATGTATGACGTAGTTCGGATTTACGTTGCATGATAATGAGTATTACAAGCCCACTTAAGCAATCCTTCTTAATTGAAAACGCATTTCGGAATGTCGGTTAACATTCTAGGAGATTGGTCGCTGGCTGAATTTAGGCGTTTTGCCATAGTATTCTAACGATCGTGGGCGATTTAATGATGTGAACGACAAGTTAAAAGCCAAACAAGCTGCGTAAAATGTATTACAGTTTACGCGTTGTAAGCTAAATATAATTTTATCAAATAAACTTGTCACAATGGGTGTGAAAATTAGCGAGAGCCGTACTTCTCTAGCTTTTTAAATATTTGACATGTACAAGTGGATCCCGTTTAGCTTTTGAAGGCGTTTAACTTCTCATTACCACACATGGTGTATTTGCGTTCACTGACTTTAAAATAGCAACAAGGAGTGAAATTTAAGGAAACGTAAATTTGTCCCCTGCCAGTTTCATTGACTTACGTGCCACGGCCAGCTGTTTGGTATGGCTTCAATTTTTTTTCCATTATAATCACCAGGTGCCCTCAGGGGAGCTGGGCGTTTTCCGCATTCGACAGGCAGCCCGTTAGCTAGAATCACATCTTCGCCTGGAACGTAAAACACTCGCGTATAAGCAACCAAGGAAGGGAAGCAGTTATCAAAGGTTTATCAGTTCAACACGCCATGTTACGGAAACTATCAAAGAGTCATTTCTGAGAGGATGCAACAACAAAACGATTGCGGCTACGTTCTAAGTTAGAGTGCGTAAATCGAACCGCAATGTCACACTATTAATTTTAATTATTTACTGAACAATATCGACTTGTACCTTGAACAGTGATCCACAGAAAACAGGCTCCGAAGATGCCCACTGGAAGCCACATCTTGCGACGTTTATCAGAAGCGCAGGCAAATAAAACGAAGGAGTTCTTTCTCCTGGGGCAGTTATTGCAAGTCTATACTAGAAGATGTTTTGACAATGTTCTATTTGACCAATGACTGAAAAGGAAAACAGGATTTCCAAAAAATACCAATCTGAAAGTTCTCAGCTAAGTTTCCAGACCAGTTGGATTCTTTAAGTAAATGTTTTCAGAAGCACGGTATACTTCAGAAGTCAGAATACATCATTTGTTGCAGAAGGATGGGATGACACACTGTGTGGGTAATTCCAGTTTCTCGTCTGCATGTCTGAGCAATTAACTAAAGTTAAGAGGGAGTAGAAAGTACACAGCAGGATAGAGCGTGATATAGGCAGTATGTTATTACCGGCAAGGACAAGGGAGACTGGCATGGCCATTTCTGGCATATTAGCCGTCGTCAGCCAGCCATACCCAAACTCGAAGGGTAAAACACTCGAGCCTCGAACTCGCGACCTGTTAGTTAGATGTCCTTACCTCTGGCCACTGGGCCACGAGCCTGTTGGCCTGCCGGTTTCGATCGGAATATACAATGGAACGAGTGAGTTCCGTAAGAACGATCAGTGAGCGTCCCCTGGCATTGTATTTTCCTGATCGAAACCGACAGGGCAACGGGCCCGTGGCCCAGTGGCTAGAGGCGTGGACATCTAACTAACAGATTGCGAGTTTGAGTCTCGGTTGTTCCACAATTCGGGGTTGGGTATGACTGGCTGACGACGACTAATAAGCCAGCGATGATCATTCCAGTCTCCCTCATCTATGTCGGTAATAGCATACTGCCTATATACATATACATATATTAAGGAAGATGGAATTCTTTGGCAAACAGTAAAATTTATTGTGTTAAGGACGGATTCAAACTGACAGCCAATCCCGAGAAGATAACTTTAACCAATCATAGAATCCTTTGTCAGACTCGGTCTAGAAGTTACTTATTTTTGCACGTCCGTTGTCTGAAAACGAGCTGCGGAACCAGTCTCGATAATTTACACAATAAAGTTTACTGTTTCCCAAGGAATTCCATCTTCCTTATTATTATTATTACTCCACTTCTCCCATATGAACTCAGCTGAGTCCCAAACGCATCCGACAGGGGATGTGTGTACAGCGGTTAAAGAACCAGCCTTGATTGCTTAAAACCTCCAACGCGGATTTTGGATTGCAGCTAGCTCGCAGCTATGCGGCAGTCTGCATGGGTTGATAGTATTTAGGATGTAAAACGAAACGCAGCCGTTTGCGCACCATTTTTTGCGGGCAATGCAGACGAGGTCAATGACTGTTGTTATTTCGACACCGGTCCTCGACGAGGTGAGGGAGAAAGGCACTGAGCAGCCTGACATCCCTCTCCCGACACATCCTGCACGAATAGCAGTAGGTATTCTCAGTGCTCATAGATACTGTGAGACGCTGTATAGAACCTACCTCTGTCGATGAAAGCCTGTTTGCCTTTGAGACGTCAGACTACTAAACCTATGGTTTCCGTGATCGCCTCTTGTGACAGTTCGACAATCGCAAACGACAGGGCCCTCACGCCATGCGAAATCAGAGACGGTGACTTGCGCATGGAATAGCTCACAGTGATAGTAGACTTACTCTGAGTTTACCATCCTCACTCCCCCCTTACCCACCTGAACCCGGTGTCAAGACAATGTTAAGGGGAACGGGGGCGGCATGGTGCGCATTGGCCGAGGATGTGTAGCAGTTCGCGTCTCCTCACCCTCCGCCTTTGTCATGCTGCCCTCCTGTCCGCCTCACACTCCATGTCGATGCGCTGCTGGGCCGCGCGAGTGCTCGAAGCCAATCAACGCTGTCCCCACTCTGATTGGCTGACGACGTGGAGACAACTAAGGGCGCACACACGTGCTAACAAAACACCTCGAACGCGGACACAGACAACAGCTTGCTTGGAGCGCGCTCGCGGCGACTGCCTACAGGGCCCTTGTTTACGCACTTCCTCAGGCAGTAAAGGTTGTCCAACTCAAACCGTCTTCCCTGACTTTTGATTGGGAATCTTTATCTTGTCGACCACACGACTTTCGACAATTGGTGACTGCTTGCGAACAGCAATCTTTCTCCTTAAGCTACGGTAAAGTCAGGTGTTGATAATGGACAATTTTCCACCGCAAGTACAGCATATTTTGGAACCCGCCTTCGGCATTCTTTCGGCCACGCAACTTACTCAAATGGCCGATCGGCTTATGGAGATGCGCGGTTTTTCCAAGCCGTCTATTTCAGCACTCTCAACTCCCTCAACTCCTCCTGCGTCTTCCGTTTCGCAGTTAGAGATTGAGCTCAACAAGCTGGCCGATGATATAGCCGCTCTCCACAAGCCCACAGTTTCTACCTCATCTCGGAGCCAACCGAAGCCGTCCACCCCGCATGCCCAATCTTTTCATTCAGCCCGTCCAAACGCAGCTGCCACCTGCTGGTACCACATCACCTTCGGTGCTAAAGCCCGTCGCTGCGTCTCTCCTTGCTTCTTCACCTTCAAGCAGAGCAAACGGGTAAAACCGGCTAGCCCGAAGGTCAGTGCAGCCAATCTTTCCGACAGCACTAACCCTGGTCACACATTTTACGTCCGCGACACCAGGAGTAGCAGACGTTTCTTGGGTGACACTGGTGCCCAACTAATTGTCATTCCACCCACACCAGCTGATCGTCGGTGCCCCAATCCCGGTCTTTTCCTACAGGCCGTCAACACATCGCCGATTACCACATTTGACACCTGCTCCCTCTCTCTGGACATCGGTCTCCGGCGCCTCTTCCCTTGGGTCTTCGTCGTTGCTGACATCCCCTGTGCAATACTCGGTGCAGATTTCCTCGCCGCTTTCGATCTTCTGGTCGACTGCCGTCAGTCATGTCTACACGACAAGACCACCAACCTCACTGTGCGGGGTATCTCTTCCTCCGACGCCTCCCGTCATCTTGCTGTCTTGGACCCTGAACCCGAGAATCCATTTCGGCAACTCCTCGCCAAATACCCCGGCCTCACTCGTCCCAACTTCAACGTTTCTACTCCACCACATGACGTTGTTCCCCACATTCGGACCATCGGCCCTCCCGTGTTTTCTTGCCCCCGCCGTCTCGTGCCGGCACGTCTTGCTGCCGCCAAGGCCGAATTCGAGCACATGCTTCAAATGGGCATCATCCGTCAGTCTGAAAGCCCATGGGCCTCACCCCTCCACATGGTTCCAAAGGCCGCCACTGGTGACTGGCGCCCCTGCGGTGATTACAGGGCCCTGAACAACGTTACTGTCCCGGGCCGCTATCCTGTCCCACATCTTCAGGATTTTGCCGGTGCCCTATTCGGCAAGTCTGTATTCTCGAAGATCGATCTGGTCCGTGCTTTCCACCAAATTCCCATAGCCCCAGAGGACGTTTCGAAGACGGCCGTTACCACCCCGTTTGGCCTCTTTGAGTTCCTGCGCATGCCGTTTGGACTTCGAAACGCCTCCCAGACCTTCCAAAGGTTTGTAGACAGAGGGCTTCGCGGCCTACCATTTGTCTACACCTATATCGAAGACCTTCTGGTAGCCAGCTCCACCACCGAAGAACACATGGAACATCTTACAACGGTGATTGATCACCTTAAACAATTTGGCGTTGTTCTAAACCCGTCCAAGTGCGTCTTCGGTGTGCCTCCATAGAATTTCTCGGTCATCTGGTCGACTCCCACGGCATTCGGCCTCTTCCTTCAAAGGTTGCCGCCATTCGGGACTTTCCACCCCCTACCTCGAAGCGTCAATTGCAACGGTTTCTCGGCATGGTCAATTTTTACCGCCGGTTCCTACCGAACTGTGCTGATCTCATGTTGCCGCTCACCAACATGCTTTCTGGTCCCAAAGGTCCCCTCGAGCTGACTGGTGAAGCACTGACTGCTTTTGAGAGAATCAAGAATTCCCTTGCTGGTGCCACCTTACTCACACATCCCGCTCCCGAAGCTCAGCTGTCTCTGATGGTAGATGCTTCGACCGTAGCCGTAGGTGCAGTTCTTCAACAACACCTTGCTGGTTCGACTCAACCACTTGCCTTTTTCTCCAAAAAGCTCTTACCAGCTGAGACACGCTACAGTACCTTTGGCCGTGAACTACTTGCCATTTACCTGGCTGTGAAGCATTTCCGGCATTCCCTTGAAGGTCGTGACTTCACCGTTTTCACTGACCACAAACCGTTGACTTTTGCACTTCGTTCCCACACTGACAAACTAAACCCCCGGAAAATCCGCCAACTGGACTACATCTCCCAGTTTACCTCAGATATCCGCCACATCGACGGGTCACGCAATGAGGTGGCTGATGCACTGTCCAGGCCCTCCATTGCTCATCTTCAGCTTTCACCCGGCATAGACCTCGCTGAGATGGCCACTGAACAACGCCGTGTCGGTCCACCCTGTGATGAGGATGTTTCCGAACTCCAACTTCGGGAACTACCACTGACAACTGGTAACGGCACCATCTTATGCGACGTATCCACCCCTTCCCATCGTCCATTTGTGTCATCATCTCTCCGCCGCAAAGTTTTCTCCTCCCTGCACAATCTGTCGCACCTTGGGAGTCGAGCAACCGACAAGCTGGTTTCCGACCGCTTCGTCTGGCCTGGCATGCACAAGGACCTCAAGGCATGGACACGGGCTTGTATCGCCTGTCAACGGAGCAAGATCCAGCGGCACAACAAGGCCCCCATTGGCACCTTCCCTGGTCCTGGTTCAAGGTTCAGCCACGTTCACCTGGATATTGTAGGCCCCCTGCCTCTGTCTAATGGTTGTTACTATCTCCTCACCTATGTGGATCGGTTCACTCGGTGGCCTGAAGCAATTCCCCTGCCTGACATTGCTGCTCCAACGGTGGTCAAGGCTTTTTTCAGTCGTTGGGTTGCTATCTTTGGTGCACCCCCCATAATCACGACTGACCGTGGTGCCCAGTTTGAGTCTAGTCTCTTCCGGTCTTTACTCTTCTTTTTAGGCTATACTCGCATCCGCACTACAGCCTATCATCCGGCAGCCAAAGGGATGGTCGAGCGGTTTCACCGCCAGCTGAAGGCCACCCTACGCGCCGCGGCCGATCCGGAGAACTGGACGGACCACTTTCCCCTGGTCCTCTTGGGCATCCGCTCCGCTCTCAAGCCGGACCTTGACTGTTCCGCAGCCGAACTGGTGTTCGGCACTACCGTTCGACTTCCCGGTGAGATGATCTCGCCAACCCCACAAGGTGCGGTTGAGGATCCCACCAACATCCTGCATCGCCTCCGGCAGTTTATGCGGACACTTTCTCCGGTTCCTCCCAGGTCCTCCGCCTCTCCGTCTTATCTCAAGAAGGACTTGGCAACGTGCTCTCACGTCTATCTCCGATGTGATCGAGTCAGCCGGCCCCTGGAACCACCCTACAATGGCCCCTTCCGAGTTATCTCTCGTGGGATGAAGAACTTCCGCGTCCAACGCGGCACTCGCGAGGAGGTCGTGAGCGTGGACCGTCTCAAAGCTGCCGTCCCGGACACTCCTCCGGATGAGCCCTGTGGTCCCCTACCCCCCTCTCCGCCTCTCCGACCCTCTATCCCTACGTCCCGTATACTTCCTCTGCCCTCATATCCACAGCCCCCAACTGCAAATACCCCTTCATCAACCAACGACACTGTAACCGCGAGCCATACTCACTCTGCTCCTGTGCCCCCTGTATATATCACCCGTAGTGGACGCCATGTTCATTTTCCTGACCGTTTGATTACTCATGTTTTTTAGACACCCACAACTCCTTCGGCGCCGCTACGCGCCACCTTCGGTCTAGCCGGGGGGTACTGTAGCAGTTCGCGTCTCCTCACCCTCCCCCTTTGTCATGCTGCCCTCCTGTCCGCCTCACACTCCATGTCGATGCGCTGCTGGGCCGCGCGAGTGCTCGAAGCCAATCAACGCTGTCCCCACTCTGATTGGCTGGCGACGTGGGGACAACAAAGAGCGCACACACGCGCTAACACAACACCTCGAAGGCGGACACAGACAACAGCTTGCTTGGAGCGCGCTCGCGGCGACTGCCTACAGGGCCCTTGTTTACGCACTTTCTCAGGCAGTAAAGGTTGTCCAACTCAAACCGTCTTCCCAGACTTTTGATTGGGAATCTTTATCTTGTCGACCACACAATCTCGACAGATGCTAATCAGCCCGCCCGCGTACGCCGACAATGAGGCTGGCTCTGTTGCACACATTCTCCTCCCCAATCACGATATCGGTCATTGGCAGCCATGACGACTTAAATAAACAGTTAGCTTGGACATTGAACAGCCCATAGAAGGCGATGCGGATCGCCAGTGAAACAGCACGTCATTTGCCATAGATTAGGTCTCGAAATCCTAAAGTGCATACAATTACAACAATAACCAAAAATCTATATGCGTGATGAATTGTCAACGAGCACACAAACGACTGGTTGCCGTAGTCACAGTCAGCAAATGTAAGTCCATTACTAAAACCTGTATATTTTCGCTCACGAAGAACCCGAAATTGGTGGATTTGGTTCGGGCAAGAAAATCGGTTGGTCGTTCAAAAAACGAATAGTTTCTTGCGACAGTTCGACCATCGCGAACGAAAGTATCTCCACGGCATGCATACTCAGAGACGAGGACTTGTCAAAAGAAAAGGAGGCGTTCGCCGGGAGAGGTGTATTGAAGGTCTGACGTTTGGAGTAGAACTTTCTTCTACCCATCTTCTACCCATCCCAGGAAGATGGGTAAAAGAAATGTCTACTCGAAAAGCCAGAAATCCAATACACCTCTCCTGGTGAAAGTCACATTTTCTAGGCAGTATGTTATAACCGACAAAGGCAAGGGAGACTGGAATGCCCATTTCTGGCTTATTAGCCGTCGTCAGGCAATCATACCCAACCCCAAAGCCTCGAACTCGCGACCTGTTAGTTAAATGTCCACGTCCCTAACCAATGGGCTACCTTTTCTTTTGATATGGCACCTGGGAATCGCATTTCTACTAGTACGATGACTTCAGCATGAAACAGTTCACAGTGATTGTATGCTTGCTCGGAGATTATCGCCCTCTCTTGTCTCTTTCTCACCTGAGCCCAGTGTCAAGACAAAGTTGAGAAGATCAGATTCGGCCAGGGGTGCATTGGCTAAGGAAGATAAGCAACCTACCTACGTACGATAAACCAGCTTTTCAAACATAACGTAGAACGATTCGGATCCCAGTTGAAGGTGAGTGCCATTGAGACCACAGTACGAAGAAGTCCTTGCAGCCTGATTCTCCGTCCTGAGAAGAGAACCGAGTTATCCCGTCAGTTGATAGCCTTCCAAGCCATGACTTTTAGCTCACCGTGGCAAATTCAAGCGCGTCAGATTCTTTACAATAGGGAATATACACTGAAAGGCGTGTCGCAGAGGCGCAGTCCTCGAAAATGGCCTCTCTCTCTGCGTCTTCTTTCAGACCTCGGCAGACTATTTGAGACAGTCAGTCACCTGATGTTTAGATTGGGCGCAGTGGCCGGTAGAGCCAACTCAGCCCGTCTGCGCGTGCCACGCACGATCCGCCCACACACAACACCAAATTTTCGCAAACAGTGATGGGTAGCGCGGATCTCGAATGCACGAGAGTACCATAGGGGCCACACGAATAAAAGGCCATTCAGATTCGGTCCACTACTAGACCCACTCAATACCAACGCACACAGAGCTGACTGCGAAGCCCCAGTGGTACCGTCTGTTGGCAGCATTGCGAGACACGAAGTTGTGCGTGTCATAATAGCTCCAAATGCGTCGAAATTACTGAAGTGAAGAATCAGTTAAAATGCCGTGAGAATGGAGTCTGCAGAGTCGGATTCACTTTCTCTCTCTCTCTCTCTCTCTCACTCTCTCTCTCTCTCTCTCTCTCTCTCTGTCCTCTCCCAGGCCCCAGTTGACTTCCCTAACCGACCAATCTGCTGTCGTTAAGACCGATGATCTCGGTGGGATTCGAACTCAAGACAGCAGGGGGAAGGTTTGTATGCAGCCAACGCTCTGGCCACCTGGGCTACAAGGCCCCACCGTGTGGCGTGAGCCGTGTGGGAGAGGTAAGGAGGAATTTTGCCAAAGACATGTCAAGAAGATTCAGGCTGAACCAGTAGAACCAGAAGTTCAGTTGCCTGACCCTCTAAATTCACTCACCCACTGATTTCGAATAAAAGCAGTAGACGCAGCAGGACTACAGCATTCAGATGATTCGACATAATTAGTAGATTTGTCACTGATCGCAGCTGACAGTGGCTAATGCGACAACTGGTAGACTGTCCGCACTTGAGTAGGTAGTTGCATGTCGAAAGTCAGATTTTCACGTGTACCGAAAGAGGAATTGCCTTACACTTTACTATCCCCTCTCTACGAACTCCTTCGTCCCATCCGCCGTACTCTTTGTGCATGTTTGTCGGGCATGTATCGAGCATCTGTCTCAGGATCCCGACTGTTCCCAAATTAATCAGTTCCATGTCGCACTCATAACCGACGCTACACTGATTTAATGAATTCGTGTAAGGTCACCGTCTGTTGGCTGACCAGTCGTCGCGTTCATTGTCATTTGATCCCCGCTGTCATTTTGTCCCCTAGTTTTCTGTGAGTCGGACATCGTAGCCTATACTGATTTTTGGGAACTTCGCAGTCCCTTTCACATTGTTTTCACGCGTTTCGAACAGCAAAATTAAAATCAAGGACCATTTGCGAGATAGTTCATTTTAAATGTAGTTACCATGTACAAAATCTCTCCAGGTATGGAAGAAATTATAAACTCATATTCGGTATTTTCGATTTAACAATAAGCAAGGAAATATGAGCCCGCGAGGATTAAAGGGATACTTCGAAGTCAAGTCATGCAACCACTTTCTAGTCCTGATTGCTGATTGCAAGTTAAAAGCTATCTATCACGGTCACGAAAGAGCCCTTTTGTCAAGTGAATGTGCTACTTCATTACTTATGAAATAGGCCTTATCTGACATACTTAAGCGCTAGGTTGAGTCATATCCATTCGACACTTTTAGTGTATTCATTGGACGCAAGTAAAAGTAGTTCTTTGTTTGAGGACATCTAATAAACACTAGCAGGACACAGAAATAGGTCCCTTTCCGTATTACAAATAATCACGTACCAAATCTCACAAGGGACTAGAGTCAGCGTAAAAAATTTGGGTTAGGGTTAGTGTTGGGTTAATGTTTAAACACAGGAACAGGTACCGCCCCGAAAGTCAGCGCAAGGGTATTTGCCATGAATGGGGTTACTTATCATCGTGTCCTGCGGAAAAATTCTGTAGGCGGTGACACGATGGTGCACAGTTTTGATAACAGCTACAGAAGAAGGGTTTACAATCTTTAGATAAGATTGTTAAATGATTCCCGACAAAGACGAAACAAGCATAGACAGCAGAATTAATTGGAACCAATAAAGTTCGCCGCGGCTTATCAAGCGGCGATTGAGATGCGCCATTGAAAGAACATACAATTCAACTGAACTCAAATTCTGCAGCCCCACTAAGGCTAACCAAGTTACACGGGCAAAGGGTGTACTTGGGGATGCAAGTATATTGGGCGAACGCAAAGGCATTTGGCAGCCAGGTCATTTGAGCACCCGCCTAAATAACTTCTAAAGCAGGAAAATAAAATTCCACGGTTTTCTATCAGAAAGCGCCTCCTAGATAGCGGTCATTCGGTTGGCCCCAAAACATCGTTTTGAGCATTAGTTCGGGCACAAAGAACTCGGATATTGCTCTACCTGAAGGCAGCCTACATATGGCGGGAGGGACCCAACCTTTACAAACAGTTAGACCTCGTGGTCAATCTAAGCTTACCCTGGTAAATCTGAGACCTTTGGTTGTCGAAATCCATCTGTGTGTTAACTTTCCCGTTTTCTTTCCTCTGTCGCGTCTTTCAAGTTACCATTTTATTGATTAGTCTGCGTACAGTATACGGTGAAGTTGCTGTTTTATATTGATTTTCACTGTGAAGTTCAAATCTCTGCATTTTTCCCATATGTTATCTCTGTTATGAAATGGCAGGCTGCAGTGGATAAGTCGTCGCGACATTTATTGGTTCTACTGAATTCTGCTGTCCACGCTTGCTTCAAATTCATCCCGATGAACTATTGCTTGAGGAGATGAAACACATTTCGTAGTAGCATTTTTAATTAAACAGTGTGCCGTAAAAGACTTAAAGATCATTTTTTTGATTTTATTATTCATCTTCATACCGGTTTCAACGAGTCTGTTTATAAATTCGTTGACAAATTTAATTAGGACGCCTCCACTCAGATTTTGTTTTCTAAGCTGCCCTTTCATTGGACAATGGGGCTGGTTTTCATGTACACAGTCCCCCCCCCCGTAATCACGATATCAGTCATTGGCAGCCATGACGACTTTCATAAACAGTTGGGTTGGTACGTAACAGATCTGACTTGAGAACAAATGGTATATCGATAAAAAGCAAATTTAGCCCTAGGCGGGTTGAGCGGGGGAAAAAGCAAAATTGGGCAAAACACAACCTCGATGGTGCGCGGAAATAAGAATTTCGAGAACATTACATTTTTCTGTTCAAACGCATTACATTTTGACAAGGCAACGTCTTGCCTTATATAAGGAGCCCATGAGAACTGCAATGCACGTGCGTCGCTTTCGGTAACCAAGTGCTGGTGCCAATTATATATCTTAAACAAAAGTGTACTTTGCAACAACCACTACTTATGGTTATCGTCTATTAGCTGACTAGCCGTCACGTTTGGCATTGTTTGGTCTCCGTCAAAATTTTGTTCCCTAGTTTTCTGTGAGTCGGGCATCGTAGCATATATTGATTTTTGGGAACTTCGCACTTTACTTCATTCTGGTTAAAATTGAGGTCCTGTTGCGAAGTATTTCATTTTGAATGCAGTTACCATGTAAAACAATCTCTCCAGATATGGAGGAAATTATAGATTCACATTCGGTATTTCCGACTTAACAATAAGCAAGGAAATATGAGCTCGTGAGAATTGAGGGGATATTTCGAAACCAAGTCATGTAACCACTTTCTAGTGCTGATTGCAAGTGATAAGTTATCCTTCTTGTTCACAGAAGAGTCCTTTTGTCAGGTGAATGTGCTATTTCTTTACCTAGTTAAAAAGGCCTAAGCTGACATACCTACGCGCTAGTTTGGGCCATGTCCACTCGACGCTTTTAGTGTATTCATTCGCCTTAAGTAAATATTTCGCCTTGAGTAAATGTTTTCAGAAACGTGGCGTAATTCAGAGTTCAGAAAACATCATTTGGTGCAGAAGGTTGGGATAACGCACTGTGGGGATAATTCCAATTTCTCGTCTGCTTGTCTGAGCCATTAAGTAAAACTGAGAGGGAGTAGAAAATACACAACAGGTTACAGCTTGGAATGCGATCAAGGTGAACCCGATCCGTATGAATTATATGCCCAACGCCGAAGCATACGGGAAATAAATGCCAGTTAGGAAACACATTCGGATTGGAAAGCGACAATCTTAATTAAATGCCCAAGTTATTACCGTACATAGTGCACTTGATGGAAGTATACGACTGAAATGCCAATGACTGGAGGGACTTGTACCCAAAAATAACTTCCTTTATTACATTGACATGTTGCGAAAGAAAGTTGTCTTGCACAAATTCGACATTAACTTAAATCAGGGCGATGTCCTTCACCAAGAACTATCGAAGACAAAGCTAGCGTATATGCGCAACGCTCCCTAGATGAGAACAAAAAAGCTCACGCAAAGAGCAAGCACAGACCTGACAGTAGTTTTTTTAAGTCAACATGGGCCAGGTAGATCAGGATGTTGACTTGAAGCTCTTAGAGCCTACCGAAAAAACGACCAGTATCATGACCATTTCTGGCTTATTAGTAGAGACAGTGGTCGTTATCGACGTGCCCGTCGTCAGGCAAACTTACCAACTCCCATATTTGGGGTGTTTGTGATTCGAGCACACAGTAATTGGCTATCGAGCGTTAGAAAGTTCAACACTCTTGGCTTTAAGGCACCGACTGGTAATCCTGTCGAATGTGATAGGTTACAGGAACAATGGAAAAAGAGCGCTCACAGACTGGAATACGAGACATGCACGAGGGGATGAAAGTGTCAGGTAACCTACCCAGTAAACGCACTACTACCATATATACGTATATATGTAATAGAAGAGAAGATTCGAGTCCCCGGACATAAATGAGAAGAAGAGGCGATCTCGGGAACCATGGTTGTATTGTCTTGACGTTTCAAAAGAAGACAAGCTTTCATCGTCGGAAGTGAGTATCGTGCGGTATTTATAGGAGGGGGGATAGTAACAGTCATGTTAACACGGTAATAATTATACGGGGGGAGTGGTTAATCGGCTTTGGCACTAATGGCCCGCATACGCACAAGGATCGTCTCTTTAGTCGCCGGGGCAGAGCGGCAGGGAGTGCTTGTGCCATGTTAATTGGTTTGTGACCAAGTGTCGCAAACAGTCATTCGCAGATTATGTTAGGATTAATCTCCTAAGTAATCATGCGGAAACATTCGTAGCAGCGTTCAGAAATTTGAAAATCTAAACCAAAAGTGCACTATGCAACAATTATTACTTATTTCGCGAAGGTAACGAAAGATGTATATCAATTGTTAAGCGGCAGATACCGCGTATGGTGTCGAGTTGGGTACGTCGGGCGTTTACATGACTCGGTCCCATTATACAGCAAAGAAGAGGATATTAACAGCCACATAGACCTAAATTCACTTGCAGGTCTTTTCCTAGCACGAACCGATAACTAGCTGCGTCAGTAAGCAGCTAATGTTCCTCAGCTACATAACTAATTCAAGCAGCACGTGCATCGTTATTTGGTTTGTGACCAAGAGTTGTAGTCAGACATTAGCAGATTATTTTAGGCTTAATCTCCCAAGAAACCATGCGGAAAGATTCGTAACAGAGTTCAGAAATAAATTTTTGAAAAAAAATTGCTTGTTACTTGCAACCACCTATCGGGGCTTTAAAATGATTATTGGGCTTCGACAAAAAGAGCTTTTCATCCCATCCGGACTCATATGTACAGTGACCATCCATTAAACTGAAAGTAGCACATCTGAGTTTCTCGTTTTAAATTTGAAGGGAAAACTCTAAAGAACATTCATATTTCTATATCCGTGTCCGAAAGAACAGCACCTCCAATTACGTCGGTCAAATGTCAGTGTTCAAAACCTCTGCCAGCCTGTCACTTCCATGTCCAAATTACATGAATCGTGTCCAAATATACAATATCGTTAAAGTCAGAAGCAGAGGCAAGCGTGCCCGATCCGCAGATGATAATAAGGAAAGCGGCAACGAAGGTCAACCAACCGTCAACATAATGGTCAAGTCCACACACTCGATAGTGATGCTACTAAAATACAAAGATCGACGGGCCACCAATAAGCCATACACATTAACTCTACTTCCCTCACTAGGGGGTGGGAATATGCCTCCAGGCCGTGAAGAAATTGTCCGATGGACACAAACCACAGACTGGCCTAAATGTACACGCAGTCATGGGACGGACAAAGAAGGTAGGTGGATGCAGATTCAAGGACACTAACCAAAACAGCATTTCTTCATAAATGCAATGCATGCTCCCAACTGATGATCAGCGTACTCCACAGCTAAATGGATGGCTGCAATTGAAGCGTACTGCCTTAGCATGTAGTGAGAATTTATCATACATGTTTAACCCGACCCTGTCCTGAGCGCCAGGATGAAAATTACATTTCATGCCGCCTTAGTCGGTCGAAAATAACGTGATAGAATATACTTGTACGACTTGCGCCAAACCACTGCACTCTTCTTCATTAGTAATTCAGGGTCAACCAGTCGGATATCTCAATTTTCATGCGAAACTGTGGAGCAGGTAATACGCCCACCCCTATTCACTCTAGCAGTGTTGGGGAATACGTAGAGGTGAGGAAACTAGGACACCTTAGCACATTCCAAGGTCATATAGTCAGAACAGACAAATTAGTCATCTGTTTGTTTACGAAATCACTGTTTCCCAATTTCGGCTATGGCTGCCCTTCGAGGAATGATCATTACCAATCCTGCCATTGATCGCCAATAAGAAAAAGTGCGCAGTTGAACAAATCGTCCGGGAATCACAAAAAGTGTTATGGTACATGAGCACACGCAACTACACCTAGAATGTTTGACGTCGCATGCGTCAACACTTATCGACCAACATTAAGTAAATCGGCCGCCCAATACCGGCTCTCACGACGCCTGCCTAAAACGGACCACGAGATAGATGCGCTGGACCAAGACTGCGGCCACATTGGATTGTGGCAGGCCTTATCGGGAATGCATACCCATTACAAATGCCAACATCCAGCTACCAGCTCACGTCGCTTCAGTCGGAATCCTTTTCGATCCCCACATTATTGCTGTTAGTTAAAATCCTGGTCAAGTGTCTAATGAAAGGCATAGGGTGTGGTGGCACGTCTAGGTGCGGATCGCACCGTGCCAGCCATCTGCGCCCTCTCGCACTTTCAGTTTTCTTGGCATATCTTGACACCGGCCCCAGGTGGGAGAGGAGGAGAGTGCGTGAGTCGCTGTGCAAGATTATTATCACTATAAACTACTTCATGCATACTTCACCAAATCTACTCTACCCTTATGTAGAACACATGGTAGACATCGTTGGCAACGACGATTGAACTGTTGTCCCACAACAGGATGGAGGCAGGAACGGTTACTTATGCGTTAATAAGTTTCAAAAGATAGCAGACCTGCGGGGCATCAGCCACACTCTGTCCTCCCTCAACCGTCTGTCCCTGCCGTCATGACAGAGTTACGAAGGCGGGATTCGGTGACAAGGCAACTAAGGGCGGCATCTAGGCGTACCACCACCTTCCCTCTCATGTGTGGCTTTTGTTAGACATGCACGCCCCCAATAACGCCTACCATGTTCGGATGGGATCCTTTTGTTGGTTCGCGGCATCTACTGGGCGGATTACTTTTGAGGCCTACGAAGACTCTCATTGCAAGTGATTCCAGATATTAAACCAACTCTTCGCCATGAACCCAATAATTTTTGTATTGAAAATGGTTAAAATAGTGTGTTTTATCCGGCAATTGATAATGTCGATATTTACCACGCATAACGCAGAAATTCATTTGTGCAACACAGCCTGGATATGGCTGAGTTATTGGGTTTTGTTGAAGACGTAGATTTCCACATCTGAGTCCTTTCGGTGACGCTAATATTTTCTTATTAAAAATGGCGAAGTAAGCTCAAGAATCGCAGATAACTGGGATGCCTAATTAATCGCCTCCATTCCACCTTAACCAATAGTGACAGTTGAATTCAAATAGCCAAGTTTTATAGTAATAACTAACTTTTATAACCAACTACTTTCTAATTTTATTAAGACCCGCAGGTATGGGAGGGAAGAACAACAAGATGATTACCCAAAACATTCTAGAACATCAAAAGGTCTACTGCAATTCAAAGCGGGCATTTAACCGAAAACGCCTTAAATGATTCCAGTTAAATTTTCGGCTTTGCTAATATGTAATGAAAATTTTACGGTCTTTGACCATAATTAGTGGTCTTAAGAAGTTGAAAGATGTGAAAATTGTGGGGTGTTTATTGAAAACATTGAAGTGTAGAGCTGTTGGGAGAACGTTGAATGCACAAACACTATACTAACTCCGTTAATTTTCCCTTCATTATGGTGTATTTTCAATTTTTGAAGTCTCCTTATAGTGCACTTTGTTTATAAGAACGTCCTGAACTTCACATTGTACAAAGAAGGTCTGCAATCGAGCATCTCCTCCATTTGGTCACACGGCATTCGCAACAGGCATTTAGTGTGATACCCAATTTCCACTTTAGTCTGCAAGTATGACCTAAATCGTCAGGTAAATTCCAAACGAGAAATGCAATGGCCTAGATCCTTAAATGACTGTCTCATTTCGGTAGTCTTGATTGTGAGAAACTATGATGACAAAAAAGGAAAACCGAAATGTTTTCGTCGATTTCTCAAGAAATCCTGGGCTTTTAATTTCCCTCGTCAATGGCGTGAAAAACTATCACACGTGTACCCGAAAAAAACAGCATATACACAAAAAATGGTGCGCAAACGGTTGAGATTTGCTACCGAGTTTTGAATCACATCGTTATTATCAACAACCCATGCAGACTGCCACATAGCTGCGAGCTAGCTGCAATCAATAATCAGCGCTGGGAGGGTTTAAACAATCACGGCTGGTTCTTGGACCGCTGTACACTCATCTCCTATCGGATGCGATTGGAACTCAACTGATTTCATTTATGCTTTCATTTCATTTATATTTTATAATTGGTGAACATTTTGAAGTTTTCAGCCATCATTTTTACTCTGCAGAAACCAAAAGCTAAGAAACATGGAAGATGTTCATCAAAAGCATTCAGACGTCGAGCGATGGACAGAACGTTAATTGACAGTATGTTATTACCGACAAATACAAGGAAAACTGGAATGGCCATTTCTGGATTTTTAGCCGTCGTCAGCAAGTCATATCCAATCCCGAATTGTAGAACACCCTCTGTCGGTAAAAATATGCTGCATATATAATGTGTCGCTGTGCGACTGCTGGTTGGGATCGAGAGAGATCCCGTAAGGCACAACGGGACGAGTGATTTGCGTAGGAACGACCGGTGAGCGCCCCCTACCATTAGAACGTTGGTTGTGCAGACATTGCTTCCGCTGCGCTACTTTTCCCGCCTAAATGCACTGAGTTGTATACAAGTTGGTGGAAAAAAGCCAGACATTGAAGTCTTTGTATTCATTAAATGAGCTCTGGTTTCTACACGCTTACTGATTGATTGAACAGAGCTGTGTGTCACGCCGCAGCCCACTGCGCTCATGAATCCACTGGTGCCTCAGCATGTCAAAAATATACTCAACGTCGTAGGTTGCTGCTCGAAGCGCAAATTCAGTTCAGTTTATTTGAGGGAAATGTAGTTTTGCACTTCCTGAATTCCCTGTTGGTTGCATGAGGGGAAAATATATCGCAAGGTTGTAAACGGAAGCACCAACAGCTACAGGAGGATTATCAAAACTGTACAGGTATACGAAGCTTTCAGTGTTAGAAACACTGACACTGCTAAGTGCGTCGAACTGTTTCCAGTCTATGGATAGAGTTGCTACAGAAAAATTTCTTTAACCTAAGTTATCTGTAGAAGGCAAAGTGGATGTTAGTATCTGCGTGCAATTAATATAGAAGAAAAATAAAATTGAAAATGGGGAAACGTCACGGAAATGCAAACAGTAATAGTATAACGGTATTAAATAATTCGCACGTAACGGTAAAGTGATATCGGTTTTATGACAATATGATGCCTCGTTATGTGCTGTTTCAGCCTGGGCTTAAGAGTCTTCACAGATGTAGATATAACGATATCGGCAGGCAGAGCATTCCAAGCCTCAATCACTCCGATGGAGAAGAACTTCTGTGTGTCCAGCCTGGTCCCAGTCACGCGTAGATTGAGTGGATGACCTCGGTGATTGTGGTTACTAGCTCGAAGATGTCTCCAGCTAAAATGCAGGACTGATGGCCGCGCACGATATGAAATGTGTGTGCGTGTGTGTTAGGTCCTCACCTATCTGTCTGTAAAGCAGAGGAAAGAGATCGAGACTAGATAGCCATCTTTCATAGAGTATTGTGCTCTGCCTAGTAACGAGACTGGTTGCACACTCCTGAACTTTTTCAAGAATGTTAAGCTCTTTAGCGACCCAGAACTTCCACGCTTGAATAGCGAACTCCGACTGTGGATGCACAAACGTCTGGAAGACCTTAGCATAGCAGTCATCATCAACTGTACACGCATTCCTTGTCGAATGCGATTGAGACTCAGATGATTTCATGTGAGGGACGTAGAGTTAATTTGTATAGCTTATTGGTGGCCCCTTGATCCTTGTACTTTTGTAGCATCGTTTTCGTGTTTGGGGACTTGACCTTTACGTTGACTGTTGGTTGGACCTCGTTGCAGGTTTCCTTATTATCATCTGCGGGTCGGTCGCGCTTGCATCTGTTTCTGACGTTAACTATATTTGTATATATGGACAGGTTTCACGTAATTTGAACATGGAATTTACCAGCTGGTATCGGTTCCGAACATTGACATTTGACCGACGAATATAGGGCGGCTGTTCCTTCGGACACACATACATAAATATGAATGTTGTTTAGAGTTTTCCCTAAGAATTGAAGATGAAAAAATCAAATACACTACTTTCAGTTTTATAGGGATCACTCTGCATATGAGTTCAAAGGGCCAAAAAGCACTGTTGGTCGAGGCGCAATAATCATTTTAATGCTCCGATAGATGGTTGCAAGTAACAGGCAATTTTTTTCTTAAAGAGAATCTCATTAACACGTGAGTTTGATCCTACTGAAAAAGTGATCCTTGACTGCTGTTGCAAATCTTTCCGCATGGTTTCTTGGGAGGCTGCGTCTAAAATAATCTGTGAATGACTGGCTACAGCACCTGGTCACAAACCAAGTAACGTGCACGTGCTGCTCGAAGTAATTATGCGATTTGGGAACATTAGCTGCTTACTGACGCAGCTGGTTATCGGTCCGTGATAGGAAAAGACCTGGAAGCGGATTAAGGTCTATGTGGCTGTTAGTATCCTCTCACCCGCTGTATGATGGGACCGAGCCATGTAAACGCGCGGCGTACCTAACTCGCCACCATGCGAGGCAGCTGCCGCGTAAGAATTTATACACATCTCTCGCTACCTTCGGAAAATAAGTAAGAGTAGTTGCAAAGTATACTTTTATTGTGTAGATAATTGGCGCCAGCATTCTGTCACAGACAGCGACACACTTGCATTGCAGGCGAGGCTGCGTCGTTGTTCTCATGTACTCCTTATGTAATGCACCGTGCTGTTTCGTCAAGATTTGGTGCAGGTTAAAAAACTGGAATGTTCACGAAATTTGCACTTCCGCCCACCGTCGAGATTGTGTTTTGCCCAATTTTGCCTTTTCGCCTGCGTAACCTCGCCTAGTGATAAATTTGCTTCATTGAGGATCTATCATTTAATCGCAAGTCAGGCCTGTGGCATATCACTCTAACTGCTTATTCAAGTCGTCATGGCTTCCAACGACCGATATCGTGATTGAGGACTGTGTGCAACAATGCCAGCGTCATTGTCCAACAAAAGTGTACCTCAGAGAACAAAAACATAAATGGAGACGTCCTAATCCAATATGGCAGCCAAATTATCAAGAGACTCGTTGAAACCGGTATGAAAAAAGATAAAAACAGTGGATTTCATGTCTTTTACGGCGCCCCGTTTAATAAAAAAGTTCTATGTACTACGAACTGTGTTCACCTCTGTCGAGAATCATCAGTGAAACTCGTCTAGAGGGTCCAAACCTTTCTTCTGTAGCTATTATCAAAAGTGTATATCATTATGTCACCGTCCACATAATTCTCCTGCATTAACCCCACTAACTGGAAATAGCTTTGCGATGAATTTCAGGACGTTGCCTATTCCTGTGTTTAAACATTAACCCAACATTAACCCTAACCCAAAATTTTTACGCTAACCCTAGTCCCTTGTGGGATTTGCTAGGTGATTATCTGTATTACTGGAAGGGACCTATTTCTGTGCCCTGCTAGTATTTATTAGATGCCCTCAAACAAAGAACTACTTTTACTTGCGGCCAATGAATACAGTAAAATTGTCGAATGGATATGACCCAACCTAGCGAACAAATATGTCAGCTAAGGCCTATTTCATTAGGTAAAGAAGTAGCACACTCACTTGATGAAAAGGTTCTTTTGTAACCGTGATGGATGAATTTTCATTTGCAATTAGCAATCAGGACCAGAAAGTGGTCACATTTCTTGGTTTCGTAGTATCCCCTCAATCTTCACGCTTTCATTTTTTCTTGTTTATTGTTAATCGCAAACACCGAATGGGAGTCTATAATTTCCTCCATATCTGGAGGGATTATTTACATGGTAACTGCATTTAAAATGAAATATTTCACAACAAGTCCTCGATTTAAACTTGGGTGTTCGAAACGAGTGAAAACAATGTGAAATGTACTGCGAAGTTCCCAAAAATCCGTATGGGCTACGATGCCCGACCCGCAGTGAACTAGGGAACCAAATGGCACAACGGAGACCAAATAACAATGAAAGCGAAGGTTAGTCAGTCAATAGACGATGACCTTACACGAATTCCATAAATCAGTGGAGCACCATTTAAGAGCGCGACAGTGGACGGATTGATTGGGGAGCGGCGGCTAACATGCACAAAGCGTATTGCGGATGGATCAAAGGAATTCGTAGAGGTCGGATAGTAAAGCGTCCGTAAATTCTTCTATCGGTGCACGTGAAAATCTTAATTTCGAGAGGCTACCACCTACTCAAGTGTGGCCAGCCGAGCAGTCGTCGCATTAACTACTGTCATCTGTCTTCTAATTATAAAAGACACGTTAAATCATATGAATGCTGCAGTCTTGTTGCATCTACTGCCCTCATTCGTTGTTACCACTGGAAATGAACTAGGGAGTGAAATAGGAGAGTCAGGTTCAATGGTTCAGCCTGAATCTTCTTGAAATGTCTTTGACAAAACTCCTCCTTACCTCTCCCACACGGCTCATGACACGCGGTGGGGCCTTGTAGCTCAGGAGGCCAGAGCGTTGGCTGCACACAAGCCTTCCCTCCGAGGTCATTGAGGCTTTCACAGATGGGTCCAGATATACAAAATCTGTAGAAATAGATATTAACTGCGCCCATTCTTAACAGCAGCAGAGTCACTGAAAACTAGGAAACAAAATGACAACGGAGACCAAACAGCACTGAACGTGACGGCTAGTCAGCTAATAGGCGATGGCCTTACACGAATTTATTAAATCAGTACAGCACCACTTAGGACCGCGTCATGGGACGGATTAATTTGGGAACGGCGGTAACCCGGGATCTTCGAACAGATGCTCTATATATGCCCGAAATGCGAAGGAGTTCGTAGAGAGAGGATAATAAAGTATAAGACAATTCGTCTATCGGTACACGTCAGCATCTGACTTTCGAGAGGCGCGGACAGCCTAGAAGTTGTCGCATCAACTACTGTCATCTGCGATCAGTAACGAGTCCTCTATTTAAAACAGACACGTTAAATCTAATGAATGCTGCAGTCTTGTTGCATCGACTGCTCTCATTCGTTGTTACCAATGGAAATGAACTAGGGAGTGAAATGATTTAATGATTCAGCCCGAATCTTCTTGACATTTCTATAACAAATCTCTTCCTTACCTCTCCCACACGGCTCACGGCACCCGGTGGGGCCTTGTAGCTCGGGTGGCCAGAGCGTTGGCTGTACATAAACCTTCTCCTGCTGTCTTGGGTTCGAATCCCACCGAGATCATCGAGGTTATCGCAGATGGCTCGAAATAAAGTGTTGAAAATTTGCCGACATAGATATTAACTGAGCCCATTCTTAACAGCAGCAGATTGATCGGTTAGGGATAGCAACTGGTGTCTGGAAGAGGGTGCACAGGGTGAACCCGACACTGCAGACTCCATTGTCACGGCACTTTAGCTCATTTTTCGCTTTAGTAAATCCGGTGCACTTGAAGCCGTTATGACGCACTTAACGCCGTGGCCCGCAACGTTGCCAACAGATGGTACCACTCAGGTCTCACAGTCAGCTCTGTGTGCGTTTGTCTGCAGTAGTTAATTGTGGACTCAATCTAAATGGGTTCTCCTTCATGTGGACTCTATGACACTCGCATGCATGTAAGATCCCGGCTACCCATCGGATTTTGCGGAAAAATTTAGTCCTGCTTGGGAGGCTGGTCGTGCGTGGCACGCGCATTAGCGAAGGTACTGCGTTCCTACGACACGCCCCATAGTGTAAATTCCCTATTGTAAAGAATCTGACGTGCTTGAATATACTACGGTGAATCAAAATGCATGGCTTGGAAGGCCATCAACTGACGGGATAACTCGGTCCCCATCGGTCAGGCTGCAGCGCCTCCTTCTTACTGTGGTCTTAATGGCACCCACCTTCAACGGAGATCCCAGTCGCCCTACTTTATGTGTGAAAACCTGGCTAGGCGTACGCGGGCGGGCGGGCTGCTTAGCATCCTCGGGCAATGCGCACCATGACGCCTCCGGTCCCCTCAACGTTGTCTTGACACCGGGTTCAGGTGGGTAAGTGGGAGAGAGAGTGGTAAACTCAGAGCAAGTGTACTATCACTGTGAACTATTTCATGCGCAAGTCACGGTCTCCGATTTCGCATGGCGTGGGGACCCTGTCGTTTGCGATGATCGGGTTTTCGCAAACTATTCGTTTTTGGGACGACCAACGGGTTTTCTCACCCGAATCAAATGCACCAAATCCGAGTTCTTTGTGAGCGCATAAAACAGGTTTAAATAGTTGGCTTCCATTTATTGGCACTGACTGCATCAACCAACCGTCTCTGTGTTCGAATGAATATAATAAAAGCGTCAAATGGACATGATCCAACCTAGCGTGTAAGTATGTCAGATAAGGCCTATTTCATTAGGCAAAGAAGCAGCATATGCATTTGAGGAAAAGACTCCTTTGTGACCGTGAAGGATAACTTATCACAAGCCATCGGCAATCAGGCTGAGAAGGTGGTTGCATTACTTGGTTTCGAAGTATCCCGTCAATCCTCACGGCCTAATATTTCCTTATTTATTGCTAAATCGCAAATACGGAATGTGCGTCTGTAATTTTTTCAATGTCTGGAGAGATTTTGTTTACATGGTAACTGAATTCAAAATGAATAATTCGCAACACGTCCTCGATTTTAACTTTGGCGTTCGAAACGCTTGAAAACAGTGTGATAGGGACTGCGAAGTTCCCAAAAATCAATATAGACTACGATGCCCGACTCACAGTAAACTAGGGAACCAAATGGCAACGGAGACCAAACAACACTGAGAGCGACGGCTAGTCAGTCAATAGACGATGACCTCACACGAATTCCATAAATCAGTGGAGCACCATTTAAGAGCGCGACTTTGGACGGATTGATAGGGGAGCGGCGGTACAGTCGGGATCTTCGGACAGATGCTCGATACATGCTCGACCGGCTAACATGCACAAAGCGTATTCCGGATGGGTCGAAGGAATTCGTAGAGGTCGGATCGTAAAGTTTCCGTAAATTCATCTATCGGTGCACGTGAAAATGTGAGTTTCGAGAGGCAACCACCCACTCAAGTGTGGCCAGCCGAGCAGTCATCACATTAACTACTGTCATCTGTCTTCTAATTATAACAGACACGTTAAATCATATTAATGCTGCAGTCTTGTTGCATCTACTGCTCTCATTCGTTGTTACCAATGGAAATGAACTAGGGAGTGAAATAAGAGGGTCAGATTCAATTATTCAGCCTGAATCTTCTTGACATGTCTTTAACAAAACTCCTCCTTACCCCTCCCACACGGTTCACGGCACCCGGTGGGGCCTTGTAGCTCAGGTGGCCAGAGCGTTGGCTGCACATAAGCCTTCCCTCCGAGGTCATTGAGGCTTTCACAGATGGGTCCAGATATACAAAATCTGTACAAATAGATATTAACTGCGCCCATTCTTAATAGCAGCAGATTAATCGGTTAGGGCAATCAACTGGTGTTTGGGAGAGGACAGAGAGAGTGAACCCGACTCTGCAGACTCCATCTCATGGCACTTCAGCTCATTCGCCGCTTTAGTAAATCCGATGCACTTGAAGCTATTATGACGCGCTTAACGTCGTGGCTCGCAATGTTGCCAACAGATGGTACCACTCAGGTCTCACAGTCAGCTCTGTGTGCGTTTGTCTGCAGTAGTTAATTGTGGACTCAATCTAAATGGGTTCTCTTTCATGTGGCCTCTATGGCACTCTAATGCCTGCGAGATCCGGGCTACCCATCAGTTTTTGCGACAAAATTTAATCCTGCTTGAGAGGCTGGTCGTGCGTGGCATGCGCATTAGCGTAGGGACTGCGTCCCTACGACACGCCCCATAGTGTAAATTCCCTATTGTAAAGAATCTGACGGTGAGTCAAAATGCATGGCTTGGAAGGCCATCAACTGACGGGATAACTCGGTCCCCCTTTCAAAACAGAGAGTAAGGCTGCAGCGCCTGCTTCTTACTGTGGTCTTAATGGCACCCACCTTCAACGGAGATCCCAGTCGCCCTACTCTATGTGTGAAAACCTGGCTAGGCGTACGCGGGCGGGCGGGCTGCTTAGCATCCTCGGTCAATGCGCACCATGACGCCTCCGGTCCCCTCAACGTTGTCTTGACACCGGGTTCAGGTGGGTAAGTGGGAGAGAGAGTGGTAAACTCAGAGCAAGTGTACTATCACTGTGAACTATATCATGCGCAAGTCACGGTCTCCGATTTCGCATGGCCTGGGGACCCTGTCGTTTGCGATGATCGAGCTTTCGCAAACTATTCGTTTTTGCAACGACCAACCGGTTTTCTGGCCCGAATCAAATATACCGAGTCCGAAATCTTTGTGAGCGCATAAATCAGGTTTAAATAGTCGGCTTCCATTTATTGACATAGACTGCATCAACCAACCGTCTGTGTGCTCGTCGACAACTCATCGCATACATAGATTTTAAGCTATTGTTGTACTTGTGTGCACTTCAGTATTGTGAGATCTGCTCCATGGCCGATGAGGTGTTGTTACGATGACAATCAGCAGCGCCTTCTACGAGGTCTTTATTATGCACTTCTAAAGGCAGCTTTTGTGCATTTATTTCTGGACTGGACATTTTCAGTGTTCGCCTGGACACTTATTCATACGAACGACACGTGAACTTTCCAATCACTTTTTACCTGACAGTAAAATTTCAAGCTTTTCCCCGACAAAGAATTATATGTAAAGGCATACCTATCTCCTTGTAGCACTTCTTTAATTACTTCATTATTATAAAGTTAATTTTTAGACCTATTATTTTGTCGACAGCTGGCTCATCCGAGTGCCAGTTAGGTAGGGACTGAGCATTTAAGTGCGGCTATTGAACCGTTTGTGGACATGAATTTCGAAAACTATTCCACCAGCCTTCGTCTGCGAAACTGACATATGTAACGCGTAGGATACCCCATAAAATGTAATCAAATTTCCCCATTTGTAAACGGCATTTCCCAACGTTCATGCGACCAAGACTATTTTTCTGTCGCATCTGACAGGGGATGCTTTTGGATCAATCCAAAGACAAAAAATGGTTGTTTAAACCTTCGCGGTGCTGATTTTTGATTGCAGATGTCTCGCGGCTATGTGACCGTCTGCGTAGGTGGTTAACAGTTTTGATGCGATTAAAAAACTCAACCGTGGGAGCACCACTTTTGCGTGCATAACGTTTTTTCACGTAACCACAACCTCCGAGGCCATCCACTCAATCTACGCGTGACTGGAACCAGTCTGGACAAACAGAAGTTCTTCTCCATCGGAGTGCTTGATGCTTTGAATGCTCTGCCTGCAGATATCGTTATATCCACATCTGTGAAGATTCTTAAGCCCAGGCTGAATCAGCACATAACGACGCATCATGGTATCACCCTACCGTTCCGTGCAAATTATTCAATACTGTTTTAATATTACTGTTTACATTTCAGTAACGTTTGACATTTTCAGTTTTATGTTTGTTCTACATTAATTGCACGCAGATACTGACATTCACTTTGTTTTCTGCAGATAACTTAGATCATAGAAATTTTTCTATAGTAACATTATTCATAGACTGGAAACTGGTTGGCGTACTTAGTAATGCCAGTGTTCCTAACACTGAATGATTCTTATATCTGTAGAGCTTCGGTAATCCTTCTGTAGCTGTTGGTGCTAACGCTTCCAACGTTTCTAAATACTTCTCGTTCGTGCAGCCAACAGGGAGTTCAGGGGATGCAAAACTACATTTCCCTCATATAAAATGAGCTGAACAGAATTTACGTTTCGGGCAGCAACCTACGACGTTGAGTTGATTATTGACATGTTCACGCGCCAGAGGATTCATGAGCGCAGTGGGCTGCGGCGTGACACACAGCGCTGTTCAATCAATCAGTAAGCGTGTCGAAACGAGAGCCTGTTCAAGGAATACAAAGGCTTGAATGCCCAGCTTTATTTCCACCAACTTGTTTACAACTCATTGCATTTAGAAGAGACAGTGGCGAGTGAACGTTCCTTTCGGTAAATTCTCATCAGGCCAATACAGTTACATAGGGCGGGGTACAGTGAGTGAAACAAAAATCGATAAAAGTTAGGCTTTAAATTACAGGCTCGGCAAGAGCGGAAGGACACCGAAAGTTGTATGTGGTTAGTCAACCTTTGACCACGGTAAGCGCGGAGCCTGAACAAGGTTCTTTTGGGCGCATAGGGTCGGTTTTCGTAACCTTATGGCGGCCGCTTCTGCTGTTGCTAACAGGCGCTGGCCCAGTAGCTTAGGGTAGCTCGACGGGACCTTGTAAATCACACGAAATGATTCAGTGGGGTCCACACGATGCCCTGAGTCCACTGCATGCGCAAGGATGGCGCTGTCTATTCTCCTAGTTTCGCCCTTTGCCAGCCATGCGGGAAGGTGCTCTCGTATTCTTTTGGAAAGGCGCCGACTCGTACGACCAATATAACCTGCTCCACAGGAGCAAGTGAATGAGTAGATGCACATTCAGGCGGTCTGAGGTGGCAACCTATCCTTGCCTTCTCCGCGAAGAATAGGGTTAGTAGAGAATGATATGCGAACCCTTGCTGCTGGGAAGGTTCCCGAGACAGCTTGGTTAAGGCGTCTTCTTAGGAGTTCACCTGCAGCGTCTCCTTGGAGGGGGACTTTGAGGAACAACGTTTTCTTTTTGGCGGTTAGTGTGATGGGTTTTGTGGGTCGTTCGTCAAGGTCCTTTGCAATGAACCTGTCAGGGTACCCATTTTCGCGAAGCAAGTCTTGGATTTTTCTAAGTTCCTCCTCGATACTATCTTTTGAACAAATTTTTCTAGCCCTTTGTGCCGCACACCTGACTAGATTCCGTTTTTGTTGGAGAGGTACGAAACTAGCGAAGTTCGTGTATTGTCCAGACGGGAAAAGTATCGCAGCGGAAGCAATGTCTGCACAACTAACGTTCTCATCGTAGGGGTGCTCACCGATTGTTCTTACGGAACTCCCTAGTTCCGTTTTGTCTTACGGGCTCTCTCTCGAGCCCAACCAAAAGCCGCACAGCGGCTCATGATAGAGGCAGTATGTTATTACCAACAGCGGGTGTTCCACACCTCGAGGTTGGATATGACTGGCTGACGACGGCCAGAAAGCCAGAAATGGCCATTCCAGCCTCCTTTGTCTTCGTCGGTAATAACATATTGTCAATTAACGTTCTGTCCATTGCTGGACGTTTGAATGCTCCTGATAAATATCTTCTGTTTTTCTTATCTTTCGGTTTCTGCAGAGAAAAGATTATGACTAAAAACTTCAAAATGTTCACCACTTATTAACAAACCGAAGGTGCAAAGGAAATCAGCTGAGTCTCAGTCGCATCCGACAGGGGATGCGTGTACAGCGGTACAATAACCAGCCGTGATTGTTTAAAACCTCTCAATGCGGATTCTTGATTGCAGCTAGCTCGCAACTATGTTGCACTCTGCATGGGTTGTTGATAATTACGATGTGATTCAAAACTCGGTAACAATCGGGAGAGGGCACCCAAATATCCGTTGCCTAGAAAAAATACCTACTATATCTATTTGAATAGGTTATAACCCTACATATCTGAGATGCGTTCGCCGCTTATTCTGCGATAGCATAGCTTAGGACAGTTGGGAATGCGTCCGCTGTAGACCGGCCATTGGTTTGCCATTCTTCACTTATGCTTCACTTATGATCAGGATGGACTACGCTAGCCCGTTTGCGGCTTACTCTGCGATCGCTTTGCACCAATCCTATGTTTACCAACTTTGACATTAGCTTTCGCAGCTGAAGAGCAAGCGCAGTAGTTGGTATGCGTTCGAGCACTTGTGATACGCTCGTTATGGACCGAACCTTTGCCATATCAATGATGACCATTTGTTGCTTAGGTGAGGACCAACCGTGGTTGTTGGTATGCCGCTGCATCTGTGACACCATACCTTCGAACAGTTGCAAAACGATCGCCGTTGACCCACACGAGGCTGCCCTAGCTTACCAAAAGCTTCCCCATTTGTCGAGCGCCCGCATTAGTCGCTGCGCGGATTGTTCTACAATTGCTTACCTTCGATGTGGCGCGACCCTTTGGCTTATCAAGTGTGACAATTACTTCCTGAGGTGAGAAACGACCGCGGTTGTAGTTATGCGTCTCAATCGATGGCCCCATACCTTTGGACAGTTGCGGAACGATCGCCGCAGACACATACAACGTTTACCAACTGTAACATAGACTTCCACAGTTAACAAGCGACTGCAGTAGTCATTATACAGCTTTCCCTACAGTTGCTTGCCTTTGGACAGTTGTAATACGATCGCCGTTGACAAAACACCAGGATTATCACCTTTGACCACTACTTATATAGGACAGGAGCTACTGCAGTCTCAAGTGTCCGGCTCAATCAAAGGCAGCACAGCTTACGACAGTTGCGATAGGACCAATGTTGATGCATCCTACGTTTATCGCACTCGACATAGACTCTTAAAGCTGAAGAACAGCCGCAGTAGTCTGCATGAGGCTTCGTGCACGGTAGGATACCTTAGGACAGCGGCTAAACGATCACAGGATACCGTCCCATGGTTTACCATACTTCCGGAACGACTTATGAGGTCATGAGCGACAACAGTAGTCGGTATGCAGCTTACCCTATGACAGCATATTTGCGTAACGACCACCAGGCACATACGTCATCTAGTGCTCCGCGATCGGACGGTTTCCCTTACGGACACACCGGCCAAATTGTTTTGGATTTGGAAAGGAATCATCGTGGTTGCAGATGTCATTTCACGCACTAGTTGGACTTTCCGCGACGCCCTAACATGGGCAGGCCCGAAGATCATTGTGTATTTCGATATTTAAAAACGATACCTCAGTTATCTCCCCGAGGCATTCAAGCGGAATTGCAGGAGGTTACATAAACGGACGTTGCAGTGCCCTAATATTCGTCTTCGTTTCAAACGTACATCGGAATATACCGCATGCATTTAGAGTATTGTTATATATTCCAATACAAATGTTATATTAAAAAAGGATAGCTCTCGGCAACGTTGCGTTGGCCAGTGTCGTACATACCAACGAGCCACCATTGCCTTTTCCGCTTGCCGGCATTATACTTCTGTCAACTTATTAACGTTTCATGTACATGGACTTCAATTCCGGGTCCTCCTAATTTCTTCGTTTACTTCAGCAGCGCTGAGGAGCAAACATTTCGACACAGGCCATACCACCCAACGGCCGCTGAATGGTTTACACCAATTTCAATTGCGCATTCTCAAACACAACTTCCTTTCAAAATGAAACAGCCAAATCTTAAGGATAGCGGTTCTCGTTAGGCGGCTATGTTCAAAAATAGTTCCCGCGCTTAACGACTTCCTCTTCCTGCATCGAGGACACCGAAAAGCAAACTCATCCAAATATCGACTGCGTACTTGCAGTTTCATCCATTGGTGGCACTTGCACATCTTCTGTCTTGGCAACAGTTTTCTTAGTTGACAATACTCTGTCGCATGTTCCGAATTTATATCATCCATTATTTGTTCGGTTTTGCTTTTATGGGTCACCGTAGTTCGGCGATTCGATTTGGCGATTGCGTCTACCGGCCTACAAGAGAAACAAACATTTACTTCCCTCATAACTACAATTTCTACATATGTATTGCTAAGAACACATTCTGAGTCTGCATCAAATGAAGAAGATACTATTATACAGTTGCCTATTTTTCAAAAAAGCGCATTGCCACTAGCCTTTTATTTGCTTAATCGCTTAGTGTGATACTTTCCTTGTTTCGATAATTGCTCGCGATGGATTAGGGATAATAGCGTTCGTAGCCATGGCAAACACGTAGACTAACTTTCCGTATCAGCAGCCCACACACCTACCCTACCACCCTCCCATTGGCGGAGGATGCCTTGGGCGTCTGAACTGACGTGCCCAAATGCCTGGCGGTTCGCTTAGAGTGGTTTGCGTTTACAACACTGCTAACTGTGTGCTCCTCATTCACCGCACGATTTTTTGTCGATATATCGCGATTAAGTAAAACTTTATCGCTCGAAAAGCAATTTTTCAGAAAATTCTTATCATTCTTGAATATTATCCACGCATTCAAAGGCACCACCCAGAAAACGCCTATTACCACATATACCATAAGACAGGCTGCTTTGACTGGCAGTATTTTTTGGGGAGTCATCTCCTGTTTGCGCACCATTTTTTGTGCAAATACCGTTTTTTCGCGTACACGTGGGATAGTTTTTCACGCCATTGACGGAGGACATTAAAAGCCCAGGATTTCTTGAGTAATCGACGAAAACATTGCAGTTTTCCTTTTTTGTTCTCATAGTTTTTCACAATCCACACTACCGAAATGAGACAGTCATTAAAGGATCTAGGCCACTGCATTTCTCGTTTGGAATTTACTTGACGATTTAGGTCATACCTGCAGACTAACATGGAAATTGGGTATCACACTAAATGCCTGTTGCGAATGCCCCGTGACCAAATGAAGGAAATTCTCGATTGTAGACCTTCTTTATACCATGTGAAAGTCCATGACATTCTAATAAATAAAGTGCACTACAAGGGGACTCCAAAAAATGAAAATACACCATAATGAAGAGAAAATTAACGCAGTTAGGATAGTGTTTATGTACTCGACATTCCACCAACCGTTCTACGTTTCAATGTTTTTGATAAACCTTCGACAGGTTTCATGCATTTTCACTTCTTCAGAGCGTAAGTTGTGGTTAAATACCTTTAAATTTTCATTACACATTAACAAAGCCGAAAATTTAACTAAAGTCATTTAAGGCGTTTTCGGTCAAATGCCCGCTCTGAATTGCTGTAGACTTGTTGATGTTCTTGGAATGTTTTGACTAATCATGTTGTTGTTCTGCCCTCCCACAACTGCTGGCCTTCAACAAAATTATAAAGTAGTTGGTTATGAAAGTTAGTTATTATTATTATACAAGTTGGTTATTTTAGGTTCAGCTGTCACTGTTGGTTAGGGTGGAATGAAGGCAATTAATCAGCCATCCCAGTTATCTGCGATTCTTGAGCTTACTTCGCCATTTTTAAAAAGAAAATAATAGCGGCACCGACAGGCCTCAGATGTGGATATCTACTTCTTCAACAAAACCCAGTAACTCAGCCATATCTGAACTGCATGGCTCAAATTAAGTTCTGCGTTATGGGTATTCAATATTGTCATTATTAATTGCCGGAAAAAGCCCACTATTTTATCCATTTCCAATACAAAAAACAATAGTATTCATGGATAATATTCGATTTTTATATCTGGAATCAGTTTCAGTGAGGGTTGAAGTAGGCCGCTAAAACCATCCGCGCGGTAGATGCCTTGGACCAACATAAGGACCAGATCCCAGCACGCTAGGCGTTATTGGGGGTGTGCATGTCTAGCAAAAGCCACACATGGGAGGGATTGTGGTGGCACGACTAGGTGCGGCCTCTTGCCGCCTTCTCACCCAATCCTGCCTTATACGAAAGGCAGCCATCGTCGAAATTGAGAAACTGTGATTTAGTCTGAAAGCTCTGTAATCTCGCTTCTCACATTTTGCAAACAAACAGATGACTAATTTGTCTTTTCTGAATGTATGATCATGGAAAGTGCTGAGATGTCCCTGTTTCTTCAGCCCTTTGTATTCCCCAAGACAGCTAGTGTGAAAAGGGATGTGGGTATTACTTGTTCCGCAGTTTCGTATATGAATTGAGATATCCGACTGGTTGACCCTGCACCACGCTGTTTCGTCAAAATTTGGTACGTTTAAACAAAAAGTGGAATGTTCACGAAGTTTTCACTTTTGCGCTTTTTTCGTCCGAGAAACCCTCGCCTGGAGGTAAATTTGTCTCATTAGGGACATATCATTTGTTCTCAAGGCAGGTTTGTGAAATACCAATCTAAGTGTTTATTGAATTCTTCATGGCTGCCAATGACCGATATCGTGATTGGGAAGGAGACTGTATGCATGAGAACCAGGCTCACTGTCCAATTAAAGGGCAACTAAGACAGCGAAATCTGAGTGGAGGTGTCCTAATCAAACTTGTCAGCAAAATTATAAACAGGCTCGTTGAAACCGGCGAGAAGACGAATAAGGAAATCAACAACAGTGAGCTTCAAGTCTTTTACGGCGCAGTGCTTAATTAAAAGTGCTACTACGAAATGTGTTTCATCGCCTCGAACAATATTTCCTCGGGATGAATTTGTAGAAAGCATAGACGGCAGAATTTATTAGAACCAATAAAGTTCGCGACGGCTTATCAACTGCAGTCTGCCCTTGCATAATAGAGATGACAAATGGGAAAAATGCAGAGATTTGAACTTCACGGAGAAAATCAATATAAAACAGCAAGTTCATCGTAAACTGTATGCAGACTAATCAATAAAACGGTAACTTGAAAGACGCAACATAGGAAAGAAAACGGGGAAGTTAACACACAGATGGATTTCGACAATCAAGAGGTTCAGATATACTAGAACAAGCTGAGGTTAATCAGGTGGTCTATCTGTTTACGTAGGTTGGGTCCCTCCCGCGGTATGTAGGCTGCCTTCAAGTACAGCAATATCCGAGTTGTTTGTGCCGAACTTATGCTCAAAAAATGTTCTGGGGCTAACCGCATGACCGCTATCTAGGAGGTGCTTTGTGATAGAAGACCGTGGAATTTTATTTTCCTGCTTTAGAAGTTATCTTGGCGGGTGCTCAAATGACCTGGCTGCCAATTGCCTTTGCGTTCGCTAATTAACTTGCATCCACAAGTACACCCATTGCCTGTGGATCTTGGTGCTTCAGAATTCGAGTTTACCTGAATTGTATGTTCTTTCAATGGTGCATCTCAATCGCTGCTTGACAAGCCGTCGCGAACTTTATTGGTTTCAATTAATTCTGCTGTCTATGCCTGTTTCGTCTCTGTCGGAAATCACTAAAAAATCTAGTCTTAAGGTTTTAAACCTTTCTTCTGTAGCTGTTATCAAAACTGTGCATAATCGTGTCACCGCCTACATAATTTTTCAGCAGGACACGATGATAAGTAACCTAATTCATGGCAAATACCCTTGCGCTGTCTTTCAGGGCGGTACCTATTCCTGTGTATAAACATAAATCCAACAGTAGCCCTAACCCAACATTTTTACACTGGCCCTTGTCCACTGTCGGATTTGGTATGTGATTAGCTGTAATACGGGGAGGGACCTATTTCTGTGTCCTGCTAGCGTTTATTAGATGCCCTCAAACAAAGAACTACTTTTTACTCAAGGCGAATTAATACACTAAAAGCGTCAAACGAACATGATTCAACCTAGCACGTAAGTATGTCAGCTAAAACTATTTCATTAGGTAAAGAAGTATCACATTCATTTGGCGAAAAGGCACTTATGTGACCGTGATGGGTAAATTTTCACTTGGAATCAGCAATCAGGACTTGAAAGTGGTTACATTACCTGACTTAAAAGTATCCCTTTAATCCTCGCGGGCTCATATTTCCTTGCTTATTGTTAAATCGCGAATACCGAATGGGAGTCTATAATTTCCTCCATACCTGGAGAGATTTTGTACACGGTAACTGCATTCAAAATGAAATATCTCGCAAGATGTGCTTGATTTTAACTTTGGTTTTCAAAACGCGTGAAAAGAATGTGAAAGGGACTGCGAAGTTCCCAGAAATCAATATAGGCTACGATTCCCGACTCACAGAAAATTAGGAGACAAAATGACAGTGGGGATCAAACGACAATGAACGTGTCGGCTGGTCAGCCAACAGGCGACGACCTTACACAAATTCATTAAATCAGTGAAGCGTCAGTTACGAGTGCGACATGGGACGGATTAATTGGGGAACGGCGGTATTGTCGGAATCTTGGAGGACTCTAACATACACAAAGCGTACGGCGGATGGGATGAAGGAGTTTGTAAACATCGGATGGTAAAATTTAAGGCGATTTCTTTATCAATACACGTGAAAATCTGACTTTCGAGAGGCAACCACCTACTCAAGTGTGGCCAGCCGAGCAGTCGTCGCATTAACTACTGTCATCTGCGATCAGTGAGGAATCTACTAATTATGATAAACATGTCGAAACATCTGAATGCTGTAGTCGTGCTGCGTCTACTGCTCTTATTCGAAATCAGTAAGGGAGTGAATTTAGATGATCAGGTTACTAACCTTCTGGTTCTAATGTTTCAACCTGAATCTTATTGAGATATCTTTGGCAAAACTCCTCCTTACCTCTCCCACACGGCTCATGGCACACGGTGGGGCCTTGTAGCTCAGGTGGCCAGAGCGTTGGCTGTACACTAACCTTCCCCTGCTGTCTTGGTTTCGAATCCCACCGAGATCATCGAGCTAATCACAGATGGGTCAAAATAAAGTGTTCAAAATCTGCGCCCATTCTTAACAGCAGCAGATTAATCGGTTAGGGTAATCAACTGGCGCCTGGGAGAGGACAGAGAGAGCGAACCCGACTCCGCTTCACATGGCACTTTACTCCATTCTTCAGTTTTGTAATTCTGACGCATTTAAAGCTATTATGACGCGCTTAACGTCGTGGCTCGCAATGTTGCCAACAGATGGTACCACTCAGTTCTCGCAGTCAGCTCTGCGTGTGTTGGTATTGAGTGGTCTACTTGTGGACTTAATCTGAATGCCTCTTTTTCGTGTGGCCTCTATGGCATCCTCGGGCATTTGAGATCCGGGCTACCCATCACTTTTTGCGAAATTTTGGTGTTGTGTGTGGGCGGATCGTGCGTGGCACGCGCAGACGGGCTGTGTTTGTTCTACTGGCCACTGCGCCCAATCTAAACATCAGATGTATGACTGGCTCGAATAGTCGGCTGAGGCCTGAGAGAAGCAGCAGAGAGAGCGACCGACTTGGGGGACTGCTCCCCTACGACACGCCCCTTAGCGTATATTCCCAAGTATAAAGAATCTGACGCGCTTGAATATGCCACTGTGAGCTAAAAGTCGTGGCTTGGAAGGCTATCAACTGACAGGATAACTCGGTTCTCTTCTCGGGACGGAGAATCAGGCTGCAATTACCTCTTCCTACTGTGGTCTCAATGGCACTAACCTTCAACTGGGATCCGAATCGTTCTACGTTATGTTTGAAAAGCTGGTTTATCGTACGCAGATGGGTTGCTTATCTTCCTTAGCCAATGCACCCCTGGCCGAATCTGGTCTCCTCAACTTTATCTTGACGCCGGGTTCAGGTGAGTAAGGGACAAGAGAGAACGGTAATATCAGAGCACGTATACTATCACTGTGAACTATTTCATGCACAAGTCATCGTACTAGTAAAAATGCGATTCCCAGGTGGAATATCAAAAGAAAGGATAGCCCAGTGATTAGAGGCGTGGACTTCTAACTAACAGGTCGCGGGTTCGAGCCTCGGGTATTCCACACATCGGGGTTGGGTATGACTGGCTGACGACGGCCATTAAGCCAGAAATGGCCATTCCAGTCTTCCTTGCCTTTGTCGGTAGTAACATACTGCCTAAAAAATGTGACATTCACCGGGAGAGGTGTATTGAAGGTCTGACATTTCGAGTAGACATTTCTTTTACTCATCTTCGTTGGATGGGTAAAAGATCGGTAGAAGAAACTTCCACTCGAAACGTCAGACCTTCAATTCACTTTTCCCGGCGAGCGCCTCCTTTTCTTTTGACAAGTCCTCGTCTCTGAGTCTGCATGCCGTGGAGATACTCTGGTTCGCGATGGTCGAACTGTCGCAAGAAACTATTCGTTTTTTGAACGACCAACCGATTTTCTCGCCCGAACCAAATCCACCAATTTCGGGTTCTTCATGAGCGAAAATATTCAGGTTTTAATAATGGACTTACATTTGCTGACTGTGATTACGGCAACCAATCGTTTGTGTGCTCGTTGACAATTCATCACGCATACAGATTTTTGGTTATTGCTGTAATGGTATGCACTTTAGGATTTCGAGACCTAATCTATGGCAAATGACGTACTGTTTCAGTGGCGATCCACATCGTCGTCTATGGGCTCTTCAATGTCCAATTCTGAAGGCAACCACTGTGTGTTTATTTCGGGATTGGACATCGTCAGTGGTCGCCTGGACATTTATTTGTACGAGACAACACATGAGCTTCCCAATCACTTGTTACCGGACGATTAAGCTTTTCCCGGACGAAATATGATTCATAAAGGCAGACCTTTCCCCTTGTAGTATTTGGCAAATTACTTTATTATTTGAGTTAATTTTTGGAACTATTTTATTTTTGACAAATTGATCATCTGAGTGGCAGTTGGGCAGGCATTTAACACTTAAGTGCGGTTACTAAGCCCTTTGTAGACATGAAGTTCGAAAACTCTCCATTAGTGTTTTTCTGTAAAACTGACATATGTAACGTGTGAGATGCCCCATTAAATGCAATCGCATTCTCCGATTTGTAACCAACGTTTTACAAAATGCATGTCACCAAGATTATTCTTAATCGCATCCGACAGGGGATACTTATGGGGCGGTCCAAGGACCAGAAATGTTTGTTTA
The DNA here is from genome assembly GCA_902702965.1 of Spirometra erinaceieuropaei. NCBI lineage: Eukaryota > Metazoa > Platyhelminthes > Cestoda > Diphyllobothriidea > Diphyllobothriidae > Spirometra > Spirometra erinaceieuropaei. The sequence continues at coordinate 134,629 of CACRXP010000072.1, forward strand.
AACCTTCCCAGCGCTGAGTCCTGATTGCAGCTAGCTCCTAACTATGCAGCAGTCCGTATGGGTTGTTGACAGTTAGCATGTAATTCAAAAACTCAACCGTTTGCGCAACATTTTTTGTGCGCATACTGTTTTTTTCCACGAGAACGTGGCAACAATTTTCCGTCACTGACGGAGGTCGTGGAAGCCTCAGGTTTTCTTGAGAAATCGACGAAAACTTAGCGGGTTCTCTTTTTTGTATTCATAGTTTTTCACTACCACTTCTACCGAAATGAGACAGTCATTAAGGGATCTAGACTACTGCATTTCTCGTTTGGGATTTAACTGACAATTTAGGTCATACTTGCAGACTAACATGGAAATTAGGTATCGCACTAAATGCCTGCTGTGAATGGTCCATGTTATACGTTTTAAGATTGCTTGTTGACAATCTTAGTGCATCCTCAGAGATTCAGTTGATAAAACGACAGCATCTATTTAACCATCACTAATATCGGTGTTGTCCTCAGCGCTTTGGATAATGGAATGGGTTTATAAATCCAAACTTCTGGTTTGGAAATTATTCTCCCCCCTGTGAAACTGGCATACATACACACACATATATGCACAAAGCAGGTGCCCCGTTGAGGATCATAGTACCGCTCATTGGATCGCCTACATATAACCTTGCCAAGTGGCTGTACAAGCACCTAAAGCACCTCACGAATGGATGGCAGTACAGCATCAACAACTCTCATGCTTTCCTTCAGAGGATCCAAGACCTTAATGTAAGCCCTGATGAATGCATTTTATCGTTTGATGTAGTTGCTCTATTTTCCTCAATACCGCATAACTTGGCCATTGAGAGCGTAGCTCGACGCCTAGAGGAAACTCCGATTGGCATTCCAACAGAGCACGTTTTAGACATGCTTGGGCTTTGTCTTAAGAACTATTGTCAATTCGATGGCAAGTATTACCAACAGGTCAAGGGCACCCCCATGGGTTCACCGATATCGGGCCTACTCGCCGAACTAGTCTTACAAAGACTAGAAGAAGTTGTTATTCAAGCCATCAGACCAAAAATGTGGCTCCGCTACGTAGATGATACCTTCGTAGTCATAAAAAACTGCGAAGTTGAACGACTGCACCAGAGTCTTAACGGTGTCTTCTCCGCCATACAATTCACACGCGAAGAAGCAACTGGGGACATCCTCCCTTTTCTTGACGTCAGTGTACAAAGACTGACTGATGGCAATCTCGCAACCAGCGTCCACAGAAAAGACTCCAGCGCCGAAATCATCCTCAACTACGGCAGTAATCATCCTGCGGCCCACAAAAAAAGCTGCGTTCGAACTCTTTTTCACCGAGCCTTTCGGTACTGTAGCAGTCAGTATCTACTTAAGAGAGAGCTAGCCTACTTATACCAATTATTCCGATCTAACGGATATCCGATTAGCTTCGTGAAAAATTGTCTCAGACGTCAGAGGCAACCACAAAGTCAGAGTCCAAGTGGAGAAGCGGCACAGAGGAAATATTATTCCCTGCCCTACATGCGAGGAATTTCTGAAGTGATGGCCCGACAACTACACCGGTTTGGCATCTGCATTGCCCACAAGCCGGCGTCCTCCTTACGCGCAGCACTATCCCGGGCAAAGGATCCCATACCCAAAGAGCAACAAAGTAATGTTATTTACCGCATCCCGTGCGCTAACTGCCGTTGCGTTTATATTGGTCACACGGGTCGACAACTTGGGACTCGCATTAATGAACACAAGTTAGCTATCCGCCGACGCGACCCCTTGTCTCTCGTGTTTGCCCACGCTCTTGATTGTGACCACCGTTTCAATTGGGACGGTGCCGAAGTGGTCGCCATGGCTAACACTAAACATGCGCGGGAATTCCTCGAAGCTTGGCACTCCGGTGCAGATAGCATTAACCGCCATGTTGACCTTGATGTTCACTACGAGGGTCTCCGATCACGGTGGACTGACTGGCGCCCACCTTAAGAACAACAACAACTAATGCGTGCCCGGACATGCATGATCTCGCCGACACGCCATTCCTACCACCCTGCCCTACTCCCCCTCCCTCCCTCAACACGGTGAGCCACAGCTTGGACCCACAACACCTATCCTCACCTCCCGCACCCATCACAACACAATGCACACCTCCCTCTCACAAGGTCGTCTGCTTACCTCTCTGTCTGCGTCCTCAACCAGCAGTGTGACAATGCCACCTCTCACTTTTCACTCTGTCTGACGACGGGTTGGTGCAACCAGCTCGAAAATTTACGAGTAAAACTCTATTTCCGACGGACTTCCTTCTTTCATCACACACATATATATATATATATATATCTATAGATAAGGCGAAAATGCTGACCCCGGTTGTTCAGACTAAAGAAGATGGTAAGGCAAGCTCTGGGGATGACGATTTATTCATCTCACCATTCACACTCGTACTCGAGCGCATCATCGGAGATAGAGAATATGGGAGATACCCGATCCAACTATGTCCTTCCTACTAACTCCTGATAGAGCCATCAATTACTATCCTCGTTTGGCCTCCTCTGAGGTTTAAGTGGTGTAGGGCGTCCTCGAATGGTGCCGGTAGGTCGATGCTGAGGCTGATGGAGTTGACGTCTGTTTGCCAGGCCTCAGTCATTTCTCTCGCCGATCTGCTTTACGCTCGGCCGCTCTCTTGGGCACCGTCAGTGTCAAACCGATTGTCATTTTCCAGACTGTGCAGGCAACCTGTGATCGCAAACCTTTTCGCTTCACGACTAAAGTGTGCTCATGCATGCGCGTTCTTGGTCTTTTGATGGTCATGCCGCAGTAGTCGACCTGACAGTCTAGACAACTGACGCGGTAAATGACGCCTGTCGTGTCCTCGTTGGCCGCATGATTAAGCGGCGGATAGCGACCTTCGGCCGGTGTCCAACGCCCACGTTGAGTAGTTTTAACACACGCTCAGTGGCCTCGGAGACGTTCCTCGTGTAGGGCAAGACAGAGAAGACTTCAGATTTTTGGTTTTGCCCACCGTCAGTATTTGAGTGCCTTTGGAACAAACACTTGTTTATGAAGCTACGTGGGTATCCGTTGACGAGGAAGAGGTGCCACAGGGACGCACGGTCATGTACCTCCCCGGCCTCTATGCTGCAGTGCGTATTGATACGGCGAAAGTGTCCGGACACGACTGCGTTAATGTGACAGGGGTGCTTGCTGTTGTAGTGGAGTATCTTTGTGTTTCGAAAGCACCTGCCTTGGCACCCGCATGTCAAGGAAAGGAAGCCCCCGTCCTTTTTTTCCTCCGTGGTGAAATTGATTTGCGGGAAGATGGAGTTTAGTTTTCTTTTTAAAGGCCTCCTTCGCATCTAGGCGCAGAATGACAAAAGTATCATCCAAATAGGGAATCCAGAATTCGGCTTATAGGATTAAATACACGGATTTACGGTTCCTGCAGAATCGCCTCTGTCAGGTAGCCAGAGATCGGGTATTCCATCGGGGTTCCCTAGATTTGCTTATAAACATGGCCATTAAACGTGAAATACGTGCATAAGCAGTAGTCCAGTAGTTCAATCGCATGCTTCCTTTTAAAAGATTTTCGATCATCGTCGTACTTTCGTTCCATTAGGTCACTGATGACTCTCATGGCCAATTCCTTGGTGATTGAGGTAAATAAAAAAAACGACGTCAAAGGATACCATGATCTTATCAGGGGAAATCAGGGAACCCATGGGTTTAGTAGCCTGACGTTTCAAAAGCAAGTAAGCCCTCATCGACGGAGGTAGATTCTGTACAGCACCTCACAGTCTTTTTGGGTACGGAGCCTGTCGAGGTGCTGTTGTCTCTTCTGTTATTCGTGAAGGATGTGCCGGGAAAGCGAAGTTACTTGCTGTCATGCCAATCAGTACCTTTTCTCCTCGTTAGGCAGATGTGACAAGATGGCGACAGTTATTGATCTCGTCTGTATTGTCCGCATGTGTTGTACCTGACTCACGTATCTCGGAGCTGTCCTCAGTTTGCGTCTGTCCGTGTGCGTGTCCTCAGTGATCACTGAGCAGTTGCCGGTGTCTCCTTTGCTATTGGGCTGGTGACCCTCGTCATCGGTAGTTTTTTCCAATTGTTTGCTGTTGGGTTTTGTTGCTGACTTTCGGCCCTCGATTCCGTTGATTGCGATGCATTCGTAAGGCCTGGAAAGCAGCCGCCAGAATCGTGCAGTGATTTATGGAAGTGAGTACGATATGCTAGGGTTCAAGTGTTTCCCTGGCTGCCTGGTAGATACTTCGGCCCAGGGTTTTGTCGCTCTGGAAAGCAAAAGTGTGTTCAGAGGCAGCATAGTGTTCTGCTACCTGCTATAGCTGATCCATCCTTCCCACTGCTTTTACGTACTCACACATGCAGGTCTGTTGCAGTATGTTATTACCGACAATGAAAAGGCATACTGGAATGGCCATTTCTGGCTTATTAGTCGTGTCAGCCAGTCACACCCAACCCCGAAGTGTGGAATACCCGAGGCTCAAACTCGTGACCTGTTAGTCAAAAGACCACACCTCTAGCTACTGGGCCACTAGCCCGTTATCCTGTCGGTTTCGATCGGAAATATACAATAGTAGGGGACGCTCACCGATCGTTCTTACGTATGTCACTCGTCCCGTTGTGCCTTACGAGCTCTCTCTCGAGCCCAACAAGCGGCCGTACAGTGGCGCACGATATAGGCAGTAGGTTATTATCGACAAAGACAAGGGATACTGGAATGCCCATTCCTGGCTTATTAATCTTCGTCAGCAAGTCATACTAAAACCCGAAGTGTTGAACACCCAAGGCTCGAGGTCTGTTGCTGTTTTCCTGTCTCCCCAACGTAGTTCGCCTCACAGGAACTGAACTGGACACGATAGACGATACTGGTCGTTTTGTCTCGTGACAGATTAACTTTGGGTCTCATGACCTGCCGCCTTATTGTCACCTCAAGCCTGTAGGTGACGTCGATCCCCAGAGGTTGTAAGAGACGAACGACTGCTTCGAATATGCTATCGATATATGGCGATACCCCCCACACTTTTGATTGTTCTATCGTTGGCCTGATAGCTCTCTTCGGTTGTCTGCCACGTTCTATGAAGTTCGACTGCTTTGTCGTCTGCCCCTTAGCAATGAGTTTCCATTCTCTTGTAAATAGTTTGCACGCCGCTACTTTCTTGGCACAATGGGTGATTAGTGTTGTAATTTAGGACCTAACATGTGTTGACAGCCTTTTGGTAGACCGTTGTCATTAGCCTCCCGTCGGTCTTACGGTGGATCAGGACGTGTAGGGACGCCAGTTGATTGTCAACCGCTGCCGCCATTGTGAACTGAATGTCCGGAAAAACAGGATTCAGAATCCCATGAAATTCAGATACCATCTCCCGCTTGAGGATGAAGAAGGTGTCGTCTATGTGCCGCGCCCAAAATATTAGTCTGTAGTTGCGAACACCAGCGTTTCTAACTTCTGAAGAACCGTTTCAGTAATATATATGCATATTATGACAGATGGGCGCACACCGATCAGGTTATAGAGCATGCTCGTTCTAGTCGCTGTGCGACTGCCTGCGAGGGTTTAAGTATGAGCCCCAAGGCACAACAGAACGAGCATGATCTGCAACCTGATCGGTGTGCGCCCATCTGTCATAATTGATATTCCCGATGACAACCGACAGGACAACGGGCCCGTGGCTCAGTGGTAGAGCGTCAAACTCCATGACCAAAGATCCCGGGTTCGAATCTCAAGTGATCCACACTTGGGGTTGGGTATGACTGGCTGATGACGGCTAATAAGCCAGAAATGGCCATTCCGGTCCCCCTTGTCTTTGTCGGTATCACCTTATCAATATATGCATATATTGAAAACGGGCATCCCAATAGATGTAATTAGGGGGATGAAATTCTTTGAAAAATAGTAAACTTTTTGTGTAAATTTTCGAGACTGGTTCCCCAACTCGTCTTCATACAAAGGACTTGTAAAAACGATTAACTTCTAGACCGAGTCTGACAAAGGATTCTATGATTGGCTAGAGTTCCCTTCTCTGGATTGGCTGAGACAGTTTTCAGTCTGTCCTTAACACAACAAAGTTTACTGTTTCCCAAAGAATTACATCTTCCTAAATATATGTATATAATGTTAGGGGGCGCTCACCGATCGGTGAGTGCCCCCTAACATTATATATTCCCGATCGAAAACCGACAGAGCAACGGGCTCGTGGCTCAGTGGGTAGAGGCGTGAACTTCTAAACTAACAGGTCGCGAGTTCGAGGCTCGGGTGTTCCACACTCCGGGCTTGGGTATGGCTGGCTGACGACGGCTAATAAGCGAGAAGTGGCCATTCCAGTCTCCCTTGTCTTTGTCGGTAATACCGTCCTGCCTATATATGTATATGTATACAGGCTGAATAGTGGTGCCGATAAGGCCAAGGGAACTGGAATGGTTATTTCCGGTTTATTAGCCGTCGTCAGACACTCATACCCAACCCAGAAGTGTGAAACACCCGAGACTCGAACTCGCGACCTATTAGTTAAAAGTCCACGCCTTTATCTATTGGTGCACGAGCCCGTTGTCCTGTCGGTTTCGATTGGGAACATACAATGGTAGGGTGCGCTCACCGATCGTTCTTACGAAACTCACTCGTTCCGTACCATCGTATATTCTCGATCGAAACCGGCAGGACAACAAGCCCCTGGCTCAGTCGTTAGAGGCGTTGAACTTCTAACTAACAGGTCGCGAGTTCGAGCCTCGGGTGTGCCACACTTCGGGGTTGGGTATGAGTAACTGACGACGGCTGATAAGCTGGAAATAGCCACTCCAGTTTCCCTTGACTCTGTCGGCAATACCATTCTGCCTGTATCATGCGTCGCTGTACGGCTGCTGGTTGGGCTCGCGAGAGAGCCCGTAAGGCACAACGGAACGAAGGAGTACCGTAAGAACGATCGGTGAGCGCCCCCTGACACAGTATATGTATATATGGTAGTTATGCATTCACTGGTTAGGTTACCTGACACGCTCATCCCCTTGTGCATGTCTTGTATCCCTGTCTGTGAGCGCTCTTTTACAATTGTTCCTATAACATATCACATCCGACAGGATGACCAGTCCGTGCCTTAACGCGTAGTGTTGGACTTTCTAACGCTCGATAGCCAATGTGTGCTCGAATCACAGGCACCCCAAATCAGGGGTTTGGTAAGGTTGCCTGAGGACGGCCACATCAATAACGACGACTGCCACTACTTGTTAGTCAGAAATGGTCATCCTAGTCGCACTTTTATTTTTCGGTAGGTTCTTGGAGCTTCAATTCAACATGCTCATTTACCTGGCCCATGCTGACTTAAAAAAACTACTGTCAGATCTGTGTTTGCTGTTCTCGTGAGCTTTTTTGCTCGCATCTAGAGAACGTTGCGCAAACACGCAGGCTTTGTCTTTGATAGTTCCTAATTAAGGACATTGCCCTGATTTAAGCGAATGTTGAATTTTTGCAAGCTAACGTTTTTTCGCAACATGTCAATGCAATAAAGGAAGTTATTTTTGGGTACAAGTCCCTCCAGTCATTGGCATTTCAGTCGTATTTTTCCATCAAGTGAGCTATTTACGGTAATAACTTGGCCATTTCATTAATATTGCCGTTTTCCAACCCCAATGTGTTTCCTAACTGGCATTTAGTTCCCGTATGCTTCAGAGTTGGGCATGGCATTCATACCGATCGGGCTCATCTTGATCGCATTCCAAGCTCCAACCTGTTGTGTATTTTCTACTCCCTTTTAATTTTAGTTAATTGCTCAGACATGCAGACGAGAAACTGGAATTATCTACACAGTGCGTCATTCCATTCTTCTGCAAAAAATGATGTTTTCTGACTTCTGAATTACGTCACGCTTCTGAAAAAATCTACTCAAAGAAACTAAATGATCTAGGAACTTAGCTGAGAACTTCCAGCTTGGTGTTTTTTGGAAATTATGTTTTCGTTTCCAGTCGTTGGTCAGATAGCACACTGCCAAAACATCTTCTAGTATAAGACTTCCAATTACTGCCTAGGCGGAAGAACGCATTCGTCTTATCTGCCTGCGCTTCTAATAAACGTCGCAAGATGTGGCTTTCAGTTGGCATCTTCGGAGCCTGTTTTCTGTGGATCACAGTTCAAGGTACAAGCCGATGTTGTTCAGTGACAAACTAAAGTCAATATCATGTCAATGCGGGTTGATTTGCGCACGCTAAATGAGAACGTAGCCGCAATCCTTTTGCTGTCGTATCCTCTCAGAAATGTCTCTTTGAGAATTGCCCTAACATGGCGTGCTCAAATGATAAACTTTTGACAACTGCTTCCCTTCCTTGGTTGCTTATATGCGAGTGTTTTACATTCCAGGCGAAGATGTGCTTCTAGCTAACGGGCTGCCTACGGAATGCGGAAAACGACCAGCTCCCCTAAAGGCACCTCGTGATTACAATGGAAAAAAAATTGAAGCCACACCAAACAGTTGGCCGTGGCACGTAAGTCAATGAAACTGGCAGGGAACAAGTTTACTTTTCCTTAAATTTCACTCCTTGTTGCTATTCTACAGTCAATGAATGCAACTACACCAGGTGTGATAATGAGAAGTCAAACGCCTTCAAAAACTAGACGTGACCAACTCGTCCATGTCTAATGTGTAAAAAGCTAGAGAAATATGGCGCATGGTGATAATTTTAGTTGATAAAATAGTATTTACCTTACAACGCGCGAACTCTGATTAATTTTACGCGGCTTTTTGGCTTTAAGTTTGTTCTTCGCTTCACCAAATCGTTCACGACCGTTCGAATAGTATGGCAAGACGCCTTAATGCAGCCAGCGACCAGTCTCCTATAATGTTGACCGAAATTTTGAAATGCGTTTTCGATTAGGGAGGACTACATTGGTAGGATTGTAATTCTGATTATCGAGCAACGTAACTTCTGAAGATTTCAGACATGTCAGAACGTTGGCTTTAAAACGCACATCCTTTCGGTTGCCTCAGACCTTTTTCCGGCAAAAATGGCTACTAAAGTAGAAGGTATTTTTGCATTGCGTTTTCGATTAGGAAGGATTGCTTAAGTGGGTTTGTACTACGTTTTGCCATGCAACGTAAATCCGAAACATGTCAACATGTCAGGAGGTTGGCTATTAAATGCACATCCTTTCGGTGGCCAGCAAAACTTTTTCCGCAAAAATGGCTATCAAAGTAAAAGGAATTTTTCTATGTTGATTTTCCATGCTCTTATAAATTAAAATGCATTTTATAAAAAACCTAAGATGCACAGGAACATTATTTTTTACATTTGTTTAGCAGAAAAGCCCTTACTTTTAAAGGTATTGTCAAAAGGAAGATTTTTTGGGATTCCAAAAGGTTTTCCACTCCCGCATGTTTGTGAACTCCATCTGCTGTTGCATTTATATTAAGGATTTTCATTCCACAAGTTATATACCTATCATGTATTATAATACATCCATGTATGCCATTAAGGCTACCTATGGGTTTTTTAAAATATGTAGTGGATGCTCACTGAGTCGCATACATTATAAGGAACATTGGTAAACATATAGATACGAGGATACTGAAATGGGCATTGCATTGTCTTGGAAAACTTTACCATTAAAAAAATTTTGAGACCGAATGACATCATGTTTTCGAACATAAAATCTGAAAATGTGATTTCCTACAAAATATGTACAAAAAATATTTCTGCACACATTCCCCATTTAGTTGACCTTTCCTAACCGAAACCGCGTTCCAAAATCTCCAGCAGCCTCTTATAAGATCGGTCACTGATTGCAAACACAAATTTTCAATTCAGAAGTTAACCATAGCAATATTCTTTTGTGTTTTCCTTAAACCGAACTCTACCATTTATCAACTAATTCAGTCGCTTGCTGAAGAGGAACCTCCAGCACATCTATGTGGGTTTCGACGTCTGCTCATCGTTTCGTTCTGACCGATCAATGTAAATTTGCTCCATCTGACTAACTCTTTTTCTGTCAGCGGCTGATCAGCATAAATTCGATCTTACGTTTGCAGACCAACATTATTCTTGGCTCGTACTCCAGAAAACAAGTATATAGCAAAGCACATTATCATTCACCTGAAATACCTCATGGTCAGAGTATTTTGGGACATTGATTTCGAGCTACGTTTAGGTTGTGCAACGTTAGGATACGTTTTTGCAATTTGGACGTCGGGAAAAGTAAACTCAAATAAATCTTCTGCGAAAACAACCCATTTAAATATGAGCATTTACGCACCCTCATAATGCCCGATGAACTTCGACCGAGCATGTACCGCATTCAAAAAGTAACTCCTTACTTCAAAAAACCACGCGATCTGCGTCAACGTCTAGGTAGTATGTGGTTTAGAGCGTTTTTCCAATAATTGATTTGACGCAATTTGCTTGACTTTTTAGTCGACGTCTCACTTTACGAAATTTGTCAACCTTGCCCGGGTTATATAATGGAATATTTTAACAGCTGCAGTCTATAGACAGAGATAAAAGTGCTTACGGCAGCTTTGTTTGATATTCCAATAGGTTGGACTTTTCAGCTCGGCGTATGGTCCATATCCATTCTGTGGAGGAACTCTCATTTCACCTACGTGGGTGTTGACAGCCGCTCACTGTGCCGTTCCGGCTCATCTGTGCGTCGATGCCCCCCGCGGGCAGCCCTTCCAATATCAGGACTTCAGTGACGATGAACTGGTTGTCCGCATAGGCGACCATAATCACACACGGCGCGGGCGTCCGGCATACAGTGTCCGAGTACAACACATTATCATTCATCCAAAGTACCCCAAGGATGGACCAAGCAAAGGCTATGATCTCGCACTTCTAAAGTTGACTCGAACTGTGAGGCGCTGTACGTTTTATCATTGCTTGCGAATTTTGCCATAAAATTTTTCCAATGGTATGCTGTTCCAGGTGACTTCATCGTTATTTTCGCATTTTGTTCAAAATAGTTGTGTTTGTGATCATGTATATGCATATTTGGGACCTGTCTCCCCAACAACGCTAAAACCGAAACAGTAGGAGGCAAACACAAATCTGTCTCAATTTCAATACAAATTTTTCCGTGGAAATACCATATTTACTAACCATAACACCTATTAAGTCTTAGACCGTGGCAAGGCCGTCACAATGACTCCATGATCTCATGGAACGCTATAGGTCTTAGTCTACACCGTTAGAAGTAAAATATAGGATAATTACTTTCATATATTTGTAGTTTGAATGGCGATTTTTGATTCAGATAACCTGAATGAATTTTCGCGGGATGATTATAGATTAAATTCCAAACACTTCACTGCATGAATCCGGTGTTCAACAAGTAATTCATTTTCCATTAAAATTGAAATTCCCTTCAATACTCAAGATTAAACTCTTAAAGAAAATCATTGGACTGGAGTAAACTTAAGTCATCATAACAACTTTGTGTAAAAGATCGATTATCTTAAGAGGAATCATATATTTTGTAAAAAACTTTTTAATGCAACTAAGGGATGCTTCTCATTCCTTCGTTAACAAAGCAAACGTTGCGGAATTCGCATGCCTCCCTGAAGCTGGATTCGAAGTTCCTGTTGGAGACTTCTGCTATCTTGCCGGCTGGGGACTAATCCCGCCACGTAAACCAGGTTGGAAGCAACCAGATGTGTTAATGGAAATACGAACACCAATCGTGAGCTCGTCTAAGTGCAAGAAAAAGCATATCTATGTTGACAAAAGTCTTCATGTTTGCACCGACACCGCGTGTGGGGTAAGCACCAATTCGACATGATTTGCAGAATAAGTGTACGAAGTTTCATAATTCCCTTTTTTGACAAATTCAGCCCACATGTACGGGTGACAGTGGAGGAGGACTGCACTGTGTAACGAAAGATGGCAAATGGATTTTATACGGCGTAGATTCCTATGGTGCCGCTAACTGCACAGGCGAATACAGCGTTTATGCCCTGACTGGATCTGCGCTCGGGTGGATCAAGGACACCATCACGACCAAAAACTAAAGAATTCTGTTAAATTTGCATGAAACATTTTGTACCGAGATTTTCTCTGACGTGTAATTTGTCGTGACATTTTTGTCCTAAGTTCATAAATAAAGAACGACTTAAAGCCTGGAACAAACGAATACACAGATGCAATCAACAGAGTGATTACTGCTTTGACCGAGAGAACCAGCAGATTAATGTAATTTTCTTTTTCATGTTTTGGCTTTAGTCTTTTGGTACCGCTGCTAATTTTAACGAAGTATATCACCCAAAAAACAACTGCGCGTGCTAGTTGCAAATATGGCAGACAAATGTGAAAAATCAAGCGAAATACGCCAGCGAGAGTAACGGACAAAACACTAAAGTAAGGTTTCCTGAAAATACACTCCGAAATGTGAACCACGTCTTTGATGTGAGGAACTTTGAAATAAATGATTTAAAATTGGATGAGACAGTTGCTATTCTGCCTTGATACCGTCATATTAACGATATTCTTCTGGGCACCCTGCTACTGCTATCCATTCAGTAAACTAATAACACGTTTACAGTCGAATGCCACGTTATGCCATGTCACAAAAAACTGTTTCAGTCTTCATGCTGATACTCGTGAAAGTAAGTATGCTAACTGGCGATTAGATCACAGTATTTAGTACTGTTTTAAAACGAGAAGAAATATGCCCGGGCTATCAAAGATGGGAACTCGGTCGAAATAATATGTGTTGGAGTGATGCCTCGCAGAGACAAATTTATCATATTAATGAGCTTCCTGGAAGTATGCTAAGCAGATCATTGTCAGAATGCCACATGTTTAATGTCAGACAGAAATTTAATTTAGTTGTCAGTCAGTCGTGCATGCACTATGTGATTTTGTTCCCTTTTGGCTGTCTCGGGTTCGAAAATTTTTCGTGTTATCAGTCGAAAGTACAGTAGGCAGTTATGTTGTAAGTTGCGGTTTCGGAAAGAAGAAGATTGATTTATTTCTTACTCCCCACACAAACTAATACAAAAACTTCAGGTAAGTCCTTCGGGATGGATTTTTTCAGGTCCGGTCTTTAAATTGATTGGAAGGTTATACTACATTCCTGATGAGTGGTCGACATTCTCACCAAAATGAAACGCCAATATCAAAGATCCCTCCCAGCATACCGTGCAGTTTGGAGTCGGCAATTCGCGAGTTATCCTTGATCTATTGGTTTATCCAGGAAAAATTTAGCTTAATGTTTGTTATTCGCAAAATTTTCATCAACCTGTGGTCTGATCATCAAAAATGAATGCGCGCAAGACAGCATTTTTAAACTCCAGAATGAGACCAAAATAAGCATTTCTATACACAGTGCCTCTGTCGCCTTAGGTCTTGGGGGTGTGTTGTGTTCAAAAGTCTCATTTGTTCTACAGATGATGATTAACCAGAACAAGAACTTACCACAGAAAACAGTCCTAAAATGCCAGTGGAATTATAGCAGTTGTAAAGCATGAAACATCCTCTGTAATGTCTTTAGATGCTGTCTACTTTGTTAGCTTGAAGCCTCCCAGGGCAGCGCACGACCTACGGCTTATTCCCAAAAATTATCGAGGGCCGCAACTTCTACCCCCTGCGGAGCATCGAGCTAAGGCCATATTTTGTTTAAGCTCGTTTACATCTTACTATGGTATTAAAGGTTACGAACTGGGGGGTAAGACAGATGCAGTCTACAAAAGTCAGTAGAGATTGATGACTCCTGCGTATTTAATTTGATTAGAATAAAGCGGATTGTTTCATCCGCCTCAGTCCTCTTTCCTACGTTGATCGCCTTTCGGCAGAAAAACGCAAGTCAAGCCAATACACGATGCAGCCCAATCAAAGGTCACATGTGGTTACGTAGCCCCACCACAAGCCCAACTACCTGTAATACGGGACCGGTAGTAATAGTTTTTACATGTGGAGTCGGGGGACGCACAAGCGACGAAGTCACGTAGTTGTATGCGCAGTTGCACTTTGAGTGGTTGAGAAATAGTTGCCCTAACCCTTGACCCTGATCCCACACCCTAAACCCTAACCCTAACTTCAGTCCAACAGTACTGTGTCCATCAGGTGGGTTACATACCCACATCTTACCGAATTTTTTTCAAAGTCCCTCTGGTTTTCGGCCTGCATCTGGCTCTATCGGGTCGACATGAGTGCATACCGTATAATTTAGAGTATCCCTTTTCATGCAAATGCGCGAATTTGGAAGAAACCAAGGGAAAGAGGTGCGTCGATCCCCAGCCGGTCTAAGCGGCGATCTGGCCACATCAGTGCCGCCTGATATCCAGCTCAGTAGTATGGAAGTCAGCGCTCTCTTTTGGGTCTGCGGTTTGACTGGGGGATTCTGCTTCTGATTACTTTATGTCATCGACAGTACATGAAGAGAGTGCGTCCATGACCCGGTTCGCTTGCCTACAAAAATTATTAAAGTCTGACATGTAAGTCTTGTCACTTTTCCTTCGAACTTTCAAATGACTCTTTATTTTCTGGACTATTTCAACAGGAAATCTTTTGTCATGTGCATTAAGAAAAATACTGTTTTTTACAGCAAAACACAATATTCCACTACTTTGCCCTCGATGGCAGCAAGATCCAACTTGCAGGTTTAAATGTTTTGAAGGCGTTGCAAATGCAATGCGGTCCGTTATTTCATTTCTCATGCAAAATGTAATAATTCGATTTTGCCCTGGAGACTTTGTTGGGTCATTCGTAACTTGGAGCGTAAGCCTTGCATATTAGCCTTGCCGACTTTTTTCATTATAATCACTGATGCTGTCTGTAGGCAACAGATGACCGCCAGCTCAATGTTGGCAGGATAGTAGTTGCAACGGATGATTTTTATTCGCTCACCTGCGAGAACTCTTTCGCCGGCAGTTATCTGCAGCTTCATATTCGATCATCGGACTGACTGCACATCCAAAATGCGGCAGAACTAAGTTTCTACTCCTGTCTCCCCTCCAAGGCAATGAATCGCCGTAATCTCGAGAAAGTGTCCCCTTGCTTTAAGGGTTACTTCCACTGAAAAACTCCACTGGGTCTTTTCTTTAAAGCTTTAAAAATTTAGTCTAGATATTTTAAGTCTACCTTGTGACTGCCAACGCAGTTTCATATAAATTTATTTTGGCTACCACCCGGTTTCGTTGGCCATCCCTCCACCCTCATCGGAGACCTAATGACAGATTCCACTGCACTGCGTCAAAGTCCAGGCAAATATCACACTGGCATGTTCTGCAGGACGGGTTCCTTTGTCCCCAGCTCATCCCCAGCCATCTGTTTCCTTGACGCGATCAAACTTTTGTCAACAGCGAAGTTTTGTTGCTCTCAGTCACGCCATGGTTCATTCAAAACTCATTCTGGCAAACAATGAGGTGCACACTTTCTTTTAGAAACCTCAACAACAGTACAGTCTCCACCCGTAGTAGGGGCGCGGTACCAAGGTCTCCTGTAAGACGAGAACGGTGGTACTAGAGGTTTTACGGGTAGGGCACATTCGACATAGCATAAAATGGTCAAAGTAATCCCAAAAATAATACAAAACATGCAAAACTAAGGCTTTGAGGTATACAGCGTCAGAAAGCGGGCGGTAAATGGAAAGTAAGAAGAAGTGTAGGTAGGTGGGGGACGGAAGTTACCGAGGCGGCAAAGACTGACTAACGAAAAAAAGGGAACTCCTCCTCAACCAATGGGAACGCCTGTGGTGCTCTCAAGGTCATAGCGCAAACCGTGCACTGAAGTCAGCGCGATGGAAGGCCGCCAACAGCAGCAGGCATTTGCAGATTCTGAGATAAGTCGTGGCCTCACCCCCAACAAGGCTACTAATTCATCCTTTAAGACGTAAAACGTAATTTTTATCCCCAAAAGCCTGTTGGAAGTCAAATGAATTAGGGGCAGGATGGGATCTACGGGGAGAAATTAATTATTCTCTGAAGTCCATGTCGGAAAATAAGCTAAAATATAAGGTTTAACGACAAAAACGCTAATTTTATCCACAAAAAAGACTAGCCGAAATAAAATGAAAATGCATCACAAATTGAAGAAAATGGGATAAGGTAGAAATCTAGAACTGAAACACTAATTCATACCCCCTGAAAAACCAGAAGGGATAAACAATAAAAGATTTAAACTTGAATTCCCCGAAATATACATGAGAAATTTAGATAATTGTTATGAATACAAAAGCGGTATGGAAACGCCAATTTAAACCGTCAAAAATTCATGCAAAGAAACATGATAAGCTAGAATTTGGGATCAAAACATTAACGTCTATCTCAGAGTGTTTGACTTAAGTTAAATAAATTGGCATTAGATAGAAATTTACCAGGGGAGAGTTAGCATTCACTTTCAAACGGTACATAAGACATTGAAATAATTAGGACTAGTTTGTGAGTGGTTTATATACCTGGCTCAGTTGGCATTGAAAATAAAGGTTTCCGCGCCTCTCTGCTGATAAAACTTATCATGTCGAATAAATTAGGCTTGAAAAATGTGTGACTGCGCGTCTGAGTACAAACGATGCATCAGGAAGGTAAAACGTTCGGGATTGATTCTACTCCATTGCAGTCAAATATCTAAGAGTCCACAGTGGAGGATGAGTTCGCAGGTTGGCAAGCCTACGCACTCTGCGGAAACGAAAAATGACAGTTGATTCCCCCGATGTGGTGGACTATTGCTAACGAAACGGCTTGTTATCATGAACCTCGGGGATGTCGATGCCGACGGAGTATGACACTGCAAATACTGCGTCAACACACTGACGGTACTGTGTTCTGCTGCGGCAACTGCAAGTGCACAAAGTCGGTGCGGACACGATCAGTATTTGACAATAACAGACTGTGGAAGAGGGGCGCTCACTGAACAGTTCTATGGAACTCACTCGTCCCGTTGTGCCTTATGGGCTCTCGCTCGAGCCCAACCAGCAGCCGTACAGTGGCGTATGATATAGGCAGAATGTTATTACCGACAAAGACAAGGGAGACTGGAATGGCCATTTCTGGCCTATTAGCCGTCGTCAGCCAGCCATACCCAAGCTCGAAGGGTAGAACACCTGGGGCTCGATCCTGCGACCTGTTGGTTAGAAGTCCAACGCCTCTAACTCCTGAGCCACGGACTCGTTGTCCTGTTAGTTGCGATCATGAATATACGATGGTAGAGAGGCGTTAACTGATCGTTTCTACAGAACTCGCTCGTCTTTTTGTCCCTTACGGGCTCTCTCTCCCTCGAGCCCAACCAGCAGCCGCACAGCGGCGCATGATATAAGCAGAATCGGTGAGTGCTCCTCTACCATTGTATATTCCCAATCGCAACCGACAAGACAACGAGTCCGTGGCTCGGGGGAAAGAGGCGTTGGACTTCTAACCAACAGGTCGCGAGTTTGAGCCCCAGGTGTTGCACACTGAGGGGTTGGGTATGACTGGCTGGCGACGGCTAATAAGCCAGAAATTGTCATTCCAATCTCCCTTGTCTTTGTCGGCAATGCCATTCTGCCAGTGGCAGACTGACAACACAGGGCATGTCTGTGCGCAGCCCTAGTCGGCATAAACCACACAACGGCTATATTGCGAAGTGTCTGCTCGAAAGTCCCACTGAACGAGAGAAAACAATCTGGAGACCACAGAATGGAAGTAGAGGTGAGTAAAAAAGGGAGAGTAGGACGAGAAAGTACAATGTGGAACAAGGCAGAAAACAATACTGGGCAGTGGAAATGTGCAACACTGCCCGTAATAGACCCCTGTTTGAACAAGAGAACGACCAAAGCTGGCCATCATTAAGGGCAGTCATAAAAAGCGGGTGGCGCCAAACTGCGAGTGGAAAGCGTATGCACGCCTGCCATCTAAAGGCTACCATCATCTGACGGTTAATCATTCACTAAACTTTGTGAGCCCCACGACCGGCAGGCACACCAATGCCATCGATGCCTGCTACAGTACGTTAAAATGGAAGTTACAAGAAGGTGGACCGGTTCGCGGAAAGTCAATATCGACTTTGGTTCAGCCTGAGGACGATACCCTGCTTGAAAACTA
The DNA here is from genome assembly GCA_902702965.1 of Spirometra erinaceieuropaei. Lineage (NCBI taxonomy): Eukaryota > Metazoa > Platyhelminthes > Cestoda > Diphyllobothriidea > Diphyllobothriidae > Spirometra > Spirometra erinaceieuropaei. Next base: position 152,633 of record CACRXP010000072.1, read on the forward strand.
GAATAACTTCCTCCGGCATCTTGTACACACACATACCCGGTGCGCACAGAAAGCGAGGCCACCATAACAGGAAGTCAACGATTTCTAGTCCAACGGCCAAAATACCCGATTAAAGGAAGTAGGTGAACGTGAATGTAGGGCCAATGATTAGCCGATCCCGTCCGTCAGAAGAAGGAGACAGGAGGAACGTCAGTTGCCTGCTGATGAAATTTCGAAACCTGCTTATAAATTAGTCTCTTTTTTTCCACAAATATCACAATGCTATGCATATGAACCTCTACTTCCATCTCCCTCCGTATCGACGAATGCCGAAGGGAACTGGAAACCACCCTACTCAGTCGACGGGGTAGACCGATAATAGGCAAACGGACGTGGCCCGCTCACCATAGGGGCTAATTTTAAGCACAGGATAATAAAAGGGACAATAAGGCCAACCGTACGTGCATCTCTTACGACAGGGCACAGTGTAAACAGAAGGCGAAGTTGGTAGTCCGGTAAATCCAATGGTGTGCGGACTCCCAATCACTAAACGTAGTGATTGAGTGCTGACTTTAAAATGCTGCTGACTAAAGTTGTGCAACAGGAGACTGCAATATAACCAGGGGGAAGCAGGGATGTAGCACAGTCGAAGCAGATGAAACCCCATGAAAGCATGGTTACGCAAATGCCAACAATAGACAGGTTGTAAGTCCTCAAAAAGGGGTGAGCACACTGGTATGTTAACGAAAGCTCCCCGCGCTAGTATTTTTTCCATCACTGTGACGACGACAGATGTTAACCTCAGAGTCCGACGAACTAACGGTCTTCGCGAGGGAACTCCTGTTTCACAAAAATGAGTGTCAAGTGTAAATTAGTTTCTCAAACTCCACCAGATGATTAGCAGGTTTCAACAGTTGACTGGTGCAGGAGACAGGGAAGAAAGTGTGGGGTCGACTTTGTGGAGACCATCTTCATAGCACATCAGCTCAGTACTATAATAAATTAGACGAGGCTGAGTCTATCTGGACGTGCTAGATATTATGACTTCCAAGATTACCAACTGACGGGATAACTTGGCCCTCACGTCTGGCAAATTTTGTATGATGACTGGCTCGAAGACTTGGAGTCAGACTCAATGACTCCTTCTTAGAAGGGTTTTTATGGCACTCCCATGAATGTGAGATCCGGGATCTCTTCTGTGAGACCCCAGTACACTCTGTGGGGATCAGACTGTATGTGGTACGCGTATAGGACAGTTTAGCCTTGGCAAGCATTGCGCCCGAGTCCACGTCCTGTCGTTCTGACCTTGCCTTGACAGTGAAGTCCGGAGAGCGGAGGAGGAGAGATTGCACAAGTCTACCTCACTACAAACTGACTCACGCGCAAGTCATTGGTGTTGCGCTCACTCCGTGGGGAACAAGACGGACGTCGTCGAACCCTCACCACACACTGCACACCAGATAGTTCGACCGTCGTGTTTGACGATGTTCACCGTGCGCTCCATGGCAAGGTGAGAGCAGGGACGGTGACTTGCGCTTGAATTGGTTTGTAGTAAGAGTAGACTTGAGCTGCACCCACCGCACTCTCTCCTCCCCCGCCTGGACCCTGTGGCTGAAGACACTTAAGGAGAGCGGAGGCCGGGGGAGGGCGCAGGTAGATGGCACGGTTGAGCCCGTACATTTGCATTCTACAACATACTCCCTGGTTCACATATATAACCGGCATATAACTGGGTTTTGACCAGCAATGGGTGCGAGGTAGGGGTACCAGTGTGTCCGACCTCTGCCGACAACCGGGTCCTCCACCGCACCCCCGAAATATTGACATTTGCTATGGTGCGCAATCCGATAACGCCTACCAGAATCCGATATGGCCCTCGTGTTGGTCCAGCGCATCTACCACGTGGCACGTTTGGGGGGCACTCTCTCTCTCTCACACACACACACACACGACAGTTTGACCATCGATTTCGATGATGTCCACCGTGTGCCTCAGAGACTGCAATGTGGGAGCAGGGACGGTGACTTACGCAGGGGTTTATCGTGTCAGTGGACTTGCGTAGCATCTACCTACACTCTCTCCTCCTCCCCCGCCTGAGCCCAGTGTCAAGACCAAGTCAAGAAGACCGGAGACGGGGGAGGCCGCAGGTGGATGGCTTGGACGGATCCTCGCCTTGGCGCTCCTCTCCGCACCCCCTGGTCCATACGCATAGGACCAGGATTTTGACCACAAGACAATGGGGTGGTAGCAGTGGTCCAGTTGTGCGACGAGTGCCGACAACAGGGTCCGCCAGTGCACCCCGAGAATGTTGGCATTTGTTATTGCGCACAGATAACGCCTGCCAGAATCCGATGTGGCCCCCGTGTTGGTCCAGCGCATCTAACACGTGGCCCGTTTGGAGGGACACACACACCCAACGGACATATCTCAGACGAAGAGACTACCTCTAACAAGTGTCCGACAATGGCAGCATCGTGATCAGGCAGCATTATAAACTGGGGCGGTACTTCCCCTACGGATATCGGCAACTGTCACCAGTACACAGCTCCTTGCCGACATAGAACAATGCGGTTTCACAGGGCAAACGAGGACAGCTCTGCCATTGCAGTCTGGCTCCCAATCCACCTGTCAGCCACTCAGAACAGAAACATACAGTTGGGCTGACTGTGTGGTCAGAGTTCAATCGTCAGTTTTCAGCCTTCCAAGCCACGGTTCTTTGGGCCCTATGATAGGCTCAAGCGTGTCAAATTGTTTTAATTGGGAATGGTGAACTGACAGTAGATCTTATTCGCCCTGCCCTTTCCTGTTCACCGGTCGGCTGTCCGAGCCAATCAACTAAGTGATGCTGAGATTGGCAGCAATGCCTGACAGAACCGAGAACAGTCCGTCCAAGCGCGCCACACACGAGGACTGGCCCACACGTACACACCACGAGTTTACACGGAAAAAGGTAGACTGTTCAGGCCTCGCGTGTAGCGAAGGATCAGCGTGAAAGAAGGGGCCGAGGAGCACATTTTTACTCATGTGAGATGTGCAGGTGATGTGGAATGTAGGAGGTGTTTGCGTATGGTGCATTTTTAGCACAGGTTTTAACTGAGACCACTTGGCTGCGTGGGTGGAGCGCGTTATAACACGCAGGAAAATCGATGTATCTATTGACAGAGTTGGTGTCAGACACCCACGCCTCCAACAGTTCTCGCCCCGTCTTGTTGCCGGCTCGCGCCAATATCCGTGTGTTGGCGAAGTCGAACTCATGGCCTTCCTCCCGCGTGTGAGTGGCGACTTGAGATAGTGGGTCGCCTCTTCGAACGACCCGTTTGGGCTCAAGTACTCGTGAGCTGAGACGTCGTTCCGTTTGGCCTGTGTACTGGCAAGGACAGTTTTGGCACGGGATTCGATGGACCACGCCCGACTGTTCACCTGCGTCCAGCCGATCCTTCATTTTCATGATTCTGTTACGCATGGTGGCCGCCGGATTATGAGCGATGCTCATGCCTAACTCTGACGCAATGCGTTCTGTAGCCTCGGGCACATTCTTTATGTACGTTAGGGAGTGTCAAATTGTTGGTGTCTCTCTTCCGTGTGTCCGTCGTGGGTGCGTGCGTATGCAGCGACTGAGAGAACTCTTTGGGTAGCCGTTCTTTGCTAATTGGTCCCGAAGATGCCGTAGTTTTTGCATCCTACCTTCGGACTCCTGCAGTGCGTTTTTATCCGGTCGAAAAGCGCCCTCACACAGCCCCGTTTGCGCACCAATGGGTAGTTGCTATGATAGTTGAGGACCTGGGTTGTATTGGCCGCCTTTCTGTGCACTTTAGTGTCAAGTTTACCATCAGGTGTGCGCGTGACGAGCACGTCAAATAAGGGTAGTTTCACGTCCTCCTTGTCTTCTCCTGTAAACTTAATGTCGGTGAATATGCTGTTAAATAAGTCTTGTATGAGGAAGAGAGACACCAACAATTTGGCACTCCCTAACGTACATAAAGAATGTGCCCGAGGCTACAGAACGCATTGCGTCAGAGTTAGGCATGAGCATCGCTCATAATCCGGCGGCCACCATGCGTAACAGAATCATGAAAATGAAGGATCGGCTGGACGCAGGTGAACAGTCGGGCGTGGTCCATCGACTGGACGCAGGTGAACAGTCGGGCGTGGTCCATCGAATCCCGTGCCAAAACTGTCCTTGCCAGTACACAGGCCAAACGGAACGACGTCTTAGCTCACGAATACTTGAGCCCAAACGGGTCGTTCGAAGAGGCGACCCACTATCTCAAGTCGCCACTCACACGCGGGAGGAAGGCCATGAGTTCGACTTCGCCAACACACGGATATTGGCGCGAGCCGGCAACAAGACGGGGCGAGAACTGTTGGAGGCGTGGGTGTCTGACACCAACTCTGTCAATAGATACATCGATTTTCCTGCGTGTTATAACGCGCTCCGCCCACGCAGCCAGGTGGCGCAGCTCACATCGTCGCGAAGTTCAAACGGCGTCACCACGCCGAGGGACCATCATGGAACAGGCGGCGCAAACCAGACCTAGCCACGGACGTAGTCCCTTCCCCCTCCCGCACGGAACAACGATATAAATTCTCACACGTTGTTGCACTCTAACATTCTCTGATGATGAACTCCATTTCGAGTTCGAAAGTTCAGGCCAATAAATCTACCATCCCAGTAATCCCGCCTTCGTTTTTCTTTAAACAAGAACCTAGGATGCACATATTCTCTTCCATTTCTGAGCACAGGTCTTAATTGAGGCAAATATGACCCAATAGGCCCACGTGATGACTGGGTGCGCGGGAACATTGAAGGAAGTTGAGGCAACAGCGTCTACTGTATCCTGTTTTTCCAGGTACTGGTTCGCCCGCCTCTTTGCAATGAACCTGCAAGCGACCGACTAGGTCGACGCATGAGATGAATTTGCGGAGGCAATGATAGCAGGGTGGGTTAGGGGCTGTCGTGTTGGCCGCCATTATGTTGCTGCTGGTGGTGTTCGCGAGTTGAATGGGCTAGGATGAGAGTGTCTGTATATGTGCGGGTCGTGCTAGGGGTGTCGAGACTAACTTTTTCGAAATGTGAGGAACTCACACCCTTCATAAACCTTTCTGTTAGTGAGCTCGAGGACAAGCAGAAACGAACTTTTGACTTTATTTTGAAAGGATTTGCCAGGACTGGACAACCTGTTGATGTTGTCTTGCATTTATCTTACTTTTGTGGCTTCAAATTTTAGGTCACAGAATCTAAGAGACTTTCGTCTGAGAGCAAAAATCCACCTGTTGTTGAAACTGTTTTCTTCGATGGAAGTAGATTTCATTTTCCTTCATCACGAACGTCCAGATCAATGTCTTAGGGGAACCATACTTTTTATTAGCTGGGATAAAGCTCTAATGGGACATATCTTTCCCCTCTCGTCAGCAAATAAAAAACCTCCAATAAGTTCTATTTATCCGAAATTCGTCTCTGAGGTTGGCTTTCCATCTAGAAGTAACCAAATTTTCCTCTTATTTCTGGCAGCTGTAGTCTCTCCTTGCTCTTTAACTGATCACATTGCCTCTGACTCAAGCGAAACCTACTACTTTGCAACATCCAGAAAGCGGCAGTCATTCAAAAGACGCACGACGTTTCACCAAGACGGTTGATCTTGGAAGCAGTGATTGGTAACCCTTAGAGTCGCAGTCGAAACCCAAGGCACAAAATAGCTACTTAATCCGAAACACTGGGTCAAATGAATCTCGTCCCTATGCCAGGTCAATCACGCCTGGCCTAACGGTACAATCGAATAAGCTAGGAGAGTCTTTTCCTCTTCCTATCTCACACTCCCAGAGTAAGAAAAACATTACGCTTAGGAAATCTCCTAACACACCGACGTCTAAGACACATGCAAGCAATGTGGTTAGTAAATTCCTCAACCTGACAACTGACCAAACCCTTCAAATAAATGAGCTCACACATGCTACAAACAATTTTTAGAACTGACTATTCCGCCTTTAAATAGGACTTGCCCCTCACATTCTGCCAAGTGCTTTCAAAAAAATCTGTCTTTGTGTCTCCTTCTATTTTATCCCTCCAAAAGGCATGACTTTTCACAGATCCAACATAAATGCGTTTGCATACCGTAAAGACTCTTTTGTTAAAGCAACATATTTACAAATCTTAAACCATAACAGTTTCGTTTTCCTCTTCTCGATTCCTCCCTACAATTAAATGTTCTACCAACAAGTCTTCCATCTATACAAGCAAAAATACGCGTAACCTGAATATCAGGAATACGCTCAGTGTAGTTTCCCTCAATGCAAGATCAGAATGCAAATTATGACCAAGTTAGGAACCGAAGTCTTCGAGTTCGGTCGCGTGAGATAATCCCAATTTATGCCGACGAGACCGCATTGAAGAACCTACGGTAGTTGTTTTCTTTTTATTCGAGCCTCGTTTGTACATTCGCCCCCTGTGAGCACTTCTTTCTTCTCTGGAAATGTCTACTGCGTATCAGAAATCTCCACGCAAAATAGGAGAGCCGTAATTGGCTCTGTATATAATCCTCCTTGTGTCTCCGGCATTGAAAGTCGGCACTGTGACCTCTGAAAAATCGCGGAGTCGCCATTCGATGTCCGATAGTCATAGGCCATTTTAATTTGCCAGAAATTAACTCGCATGAAAACTCTACGCTATCCAAACTCCAGACATTTTGATACTGTTTATTTTTCAAACTGGTTTCAATTAGTCTAGTCATCGTCCAGAAACGATAGTATATTAGATTTAATTTTAACCGCAGTTATTCACTGATTATTCATTAATATCCGTCGTGGCCTTAACTCCATGTCGTTTTCCAGCTTCACTTTTTGCAAATTCAACTGTAAAACGTAACTACCTTTTTTCGCAAATGTAACCAAGGACTTAGTAAGTAACTTTTCAAGCTCTCTAATATGGCACGATACTTTTTCAATTTATGATCCCCACGTTTTCCACGTACCGTTGAAGTGCCTAGCAGAAACCCCCTCGACTTCAATTCACTGTAGGTGTTTAGATCAAATGCTGCATTTTTTATTGTTCCATACTTTCCTAACAACAGACTTAAAAGGTTACGAAAGCAGTTTAAAAAATCTTCTCGATTCTCGTTGCCGGTGCATTTAAGAGTCGCAAAGACCAGAAGACGAGGTGGCGAGCATACGTAGCTTTCGATAAATTCTCGTCGGGCCAGTCAGTTATATAGGCACGAGGTAGAAGTAAAACATATCGGCGATAAGACAAATCGATGAAAGTTCGCCTTAAAACACAGGCGGGGTGTGGGAATGTGGGGAGGGGGTAGGGGGGAGATAATAGTAGTCATTGTCAGGGACGGGGTGAGAGCGGAAGTGCGCGGGAGGAGTTGCACCGTTGGTCAACCTTCGACCAATGTAGGCGCGGAGACTGGACGTGGTTCTTCTGTGCGCTTAAGGTTGGCTTTCGTAACCTAATGGCGGCCGCTTCCTCTGCCGCTAACAGGCGCTGGCTTAGTACCTGAGGGTAGCTCGATGGGACCTTATAAATCACACGAAAAGCTTCGTTGGGGCCCACTCGTGCGACCAATGTAACCTGCTCCGCAGGAGTCGGCGCTTATCCAAGAGAACACGAGAACACCTCCCGGCATAGCTGGAAAAAGACGAAACGAGGAGTATCAGCGTCATTCTCGCGCATGTTGTCGATTCCGGACATCGTGTGGACCCCAATTAAGCTTTTCGTTTTATTTATAAGGTCCCATCGAGCTATCGTAAGCTACTAGGCCAGCGCCTGTTAGTGACAGCGGAAGCGGCCGCCATTAGGTTACGAAAGCCAACCTTAAGCGCACAGAAGAACAACGTCCAGGCTCCGCGCCTGCATTGGTCGAAGGTTGACTAACAGTGCAACTCCTCCCGCGCACTTCCGCTCTCACCCCGACCCTGACAATGACTAATATTATCCTCCCCTCTACCCCCTCCCAACATTCCCACACCCCGCCTGTGTTTTAAGGCGGACTTTCATCGATTTCTCTTATCGCCGACATGTTTTTCTTCTCCCCCGTTCCTATATAACTGTACTCGCCCGACGAGAATTTATCGAAAGCTGCGTATGCTCGCCACATCGTCTTTTGATTACTGCTATTGGGATTTTTGCAACCCTAAAATAATCACAGAGATATTCAAATGAGCCTCAAAAATGAAGTTTGCGCGGGAAAGGTGCAGGATGTCCTTAGCTGTTAGTGAGCAAATATTTCCAGATCTGGTGCTCGGGTCTTCCGTCTTCGATCGTCTGCTAATTTACACCACAGCGCCCCGTCTTTACATAATTGCAGCAAGACTTTCGTCCCAAAACAGTTGACAAGGCAGAATTGTTAAGTTAATTCTTTGACAAAATTTTACCTTGAAAATGATCCCATTTTTTAAAGTCCTCCGTCATCTGCTGCGTATCTAACTACTCCTGCAAGTATTCAGAAAGTGATTAATCGGCTTAGTGCCTCGCATTCGGTTGGGACTGATAAGATCGCGAACTCTTACTAAGCAGCTAAAAGATTTTCCTCCCCTGCAGGGCAAGTTGTTCTCAAACTTTCTCGAGAGTGACTTATTTCCTGATTTATGGAAAACTTGTTTTGTTTTTCCAGTATTAAATCTGACTCTTGTTCTCGTAGTCAAAGTTAGCGGATGTTCGTTAGGCATCCTTTTTCGTTTGAAAGTTTGAACACTGTTTTGCTTCCGAAATTAACAATTTTTATACTGCCAGTCAAGTTCTTGGCTTTTCCCAACATGGCTTTTTGTCTGTTCGCTCTTGTAAAGCGCGTAATGTGCATTTTCTGAATTTGATTGTTTTTCTTCGTTCATCAACCTGTGGTCGTTATCTATTTCGATCTTAGTAAGCCCTTCGACAAAGTGCCGCATAGACGACTTTTAGTTGCATTGGAAGCTATGGGATTTCTCAGTCCCTATATTGACTTTATCAAGCCAAACTTATGTAGTCGGAAACAGAATGTCATGACGGAGTCCTCGTTTTCCTCTGAGAGTTCTACTGTAACGGTGTCTTCCAAGGTGCCATGTTAGGCCCCCTTTTGTATTCGTTTTACATTTATCATATTTCGTCCGCAGTCAACCATTCAATCTTTTATTTTTGCCGATGGTCTACAACGCGACTATTCTTTTTTTCGAAATCAATGGCTCAGCATTGCCTAAAACAAATCCATTTTGACTTACTCGCTCTTCCCGTGTGGAGCTCAAAATTGCTGATGTGATTCTTGCCTTCTACATGTCGCCACTCGTGTTTCGGACCTGAAAGATAACCTCAACCAGCGATTTTGAAACGCGCCCCTATGACTGAATATTCCACTACCAAACCCCTAGGTTTAAGCTATATAAATAATCTGGATCTCTTGCCGCACGCTAACAGAGTTATGGCCAAAGCCGACTATATATTCGATTTTATTTTTTGTAAATTCTGTCTTCCTGAAATGGAATTCAGAATTTTTCCGATGTTCGTCCTCCCGATTCTCGAAGATTTTTCTCCATTCGCAAGTTGGAGCAACAGGGCTTGTCGTTCTAAAATTGGAAATTTCTAAAGGCGTATAACGATAAAACTCTTAAGTGTGACATATCAAGATACCCCCTTACCAAACAGATGCTAGCTTGCTGGCATATTATTTCCATGCGTTCGTAGACTAGAAGCCGGCTTCTGCCTTTAAATCTCCTTCGGACTTTGGTACTTACGCCTGTTTGTCGCCCATACAACCTTCGTAATTCTTTCTTAATTATATCTCCTTCTGCCTCGTCTACCTCTTAAAGCTTCCTCCCTTTTGCTGCCAGATATGCTCTTTGAATAACCTGCCTGTCATCAATCTCTTTGATGCCAAGAGAAGATTAGAAGAATGTGGTGTTCCATAGGGTTCTATCTTGGGCTCTCTCCTCCTAGCATCATTGTAAAGGACTATACTGAAGGTCTTAACTCTGATGCCATCATGATTGCGGGTGGTATAAAATTCAGGAAAACAATCCGTTGTGCTGATTACTTGCAGAAACTGCAAAAAATGTTAATAAGCCAGCTACATGGTCCAGAAAGTGGATTCTAGGGTTTAATGCATCCAAGTGTGTAGCCTGGCTTTGAAAGCTGGTCGGAGACGTCTCCCAAGACACCAGTATACTGTGAATAGGGTTCTAATAAAAGAAGTGCATAGGCACAAGGACCTAGGTATATGGACAATTGTGAAATCGCTGCCCTGCGAACAATTCAAAAGCGTCGTCCAAAAGACAACTAACGTAATACGCAGAATACAGCGCATTTTCGGAGTCCTTCCTCCCGTTCTCTTCGCGCGGATCTTTTGTACGTTAGTTATACCGCATCTATAATATGGAAGGCTAGCATGGATGTCCTAGACAAAGAAAGACAGCGGCCCCATGTAGCAGGTGAAGCGACGGGCGACAAAACTTATGGATGGTCTTAGGACTCTGTCATTTCCTGAAAGACTAATCGAGATGAAGTTCTTTCCCTGTCCGCGCTGTTTGAATTCGATTGGAATTTGCGCGTCTCCCCAAGTTTCGACATTTCAATCACCCGTCTCTGCCCACACTTAAGCCTCGTCGAAATAAGTCGAGAAATCATCTTAGAAGCGCACTTAACCCTTGTTTTCGCGGGTCCCATTATCAGCGACATCTTTATCCTTCACTGAGGTTCGAACCTCAGTTACCGATATGAAGTCGGTGGCGTAGGGTGACTCGACTGAGAGAACACGTGGGGCATCTGTTCGTCCGTTCTTGGCGCATGAGTAATTAACGATAATTATGTTTACTGTAATATTCGTGGTGGTGTTGGCCAACCAAGTAGCCGTCTCGGACGATAAAGTAATTCGTCATCATCGTCTGAATCCGACGTCTGCCTGCGGACATACCTGCAAAGAAATATTAACAGTATGGAACATGTACTTTCTCCTCATCCTCCTGCCTAATTCACAGCGTACACCTTGGTGCCGTCTGGTGGCCGCCTGTTGTTATTTAGCACGACGGCCCGCTCTTTGTGGTTCTTAGGCCACATAACGCTGCCAACGTCGTTAAAACAGGCTGCAGCCACCACGGCCACAGTCCTGTCATTTATGAACTCCACAACCGAATACATCTACAGGGAAATTTATATCCCCAAATGAACAATGTAAACAAGAGTCACCGCGCATGCACAGTGTGCAGTAAGGGAATCAGAAAAAAAGACCGTAAATATCAAAGGGAACATATTTACAAATGATGTCTGAGAGGGCAGCAGTTGAAGGATCGTCTGACAAACGGGAGGCTTTTATCATATACAAGGAGAATGAGTGAAGGGATGTTGTAAAAAGGTCCTCACAGTCAAGAAACGGGCGGTAAGTTATGCTGGTAGCCAACACTGCTGTCAGCAGGCACGGTCTATTTCCGATAAGTGCCACATTATGGGTATAAAACAACATAAAAAGTTGAACTGCACTTGAAACGTTCACTGTGAGATTAAAATTATAAGTAAGTTAGTAAACTTACTTGCATAGCATAAAAGAGATTATTAATTGCGTAAGTAAGACCATAACGACGCGATAGACATTAAATCGACGTGGGAAAACGTACCACCTTGTCGCGAGCGTCCGGTCGACCAGCAGAAAAATGGCGTCCAAGTGGCCTACTTAAACAAAAGCGTCCTAATCGGCTTATCCAGGTAAATTACCATCTCCCAAAAAATGAAGACTCAAGGCACTTTCTGGGTGAATTAACGTATATTTAGGCAAATGCGTAACATTAAAACACAGAAGATTTCGTCTAAGCGGCTGAAACGACTCTTGAAATTTCTCAAAATACGGTGCGGCTATGGCCACGTCCAGCCACGCTTGACCACACCCATAAGGCGGAGCCATGTGTTGGTGTCGTCTCAGGAAACCGCTATCCGGAGCTTAAGAAAGTATCTGCCTCTGTTTAGTCCCCATTCCTACTAATACCGGCTCCATCGTGCTTGAAAAGTCAATCTTCCGTCGGCGAAGTGCTCGAAAACCAGCAGAAAACGAAGACTGCTGACAATCTGTCTGCGTAGGCTAAGTCGTTCTTTGCCTCACGTTGACATTTGGTACTAGATCCCTTTTGGAAACAAGCTTTGCCTTGTGCCCAGTAAAGTAGTCACTTACCAATTTAAGTCGCCTGTTAAAACGTAATGCGGTCTCGCAGATCTCTTGCTATCATGGGGAATGCAAACGGCCATGGCCCTACTGTGACAAAAGCTCGCCGAATCGTGGATTCAAACCGAGAGCACTCGGGCAAGAACCGACGCACTTGATCACTTGACCGCCACCGGACAGCCGAAAGTCCAAGAAAATAATATGTCAGTCAGTCAGTCAGTGTATTTGAGTGAAATAAGCTTACGCCTTTCATCGCCCTATTTGTACATAGGAATCGATAAATAAGAAAAAATGTGAAGAAATTACAGCATAAAGTGAAATCAAACATTGATTCACACATGTCACTGGTCCCATGGCTAAAAAGTCCAATAGTATGCTTGTTGCTGCAGCATATGTCTATCAAGCCGACATTCAAATTTCTCCACGGACTGAGACATAACAATCGTCTAGGGCAGGTTATTCCGCTTTTCCATGTCACGGTTGGAGAAGAAATATTTTCTCACATCTCATCTACCCCGGGGCACACGTACCTTTAAGGGATGTCCCGGAGCTAAGTTGTAGTGGCGAGTTGGAAAAAGTCGTCGCACCGAAGGGCGCAGTCCAGGTCACGCACGATACGGAAAGTTTGTATCAAGTCTCCGCGCAACTGCCTATAACTCAGAGGATAGAGATTAGGGTTAGTTAAGCGGATCTCGTATGGCAGTGCACCTTGACCTCTTATTAATTTTGTTGCTCGCCTCTGCACCCTTTCTAGCAGATTGTAACTCTGCCGCGTTCACGGTTACCAGGCATGAATCGCATATTTGAGATGCGGTCTTACAAACGTGCCGAAGACTTTGGCATTTTATTGAAAACTGTGAATGCCGGCTTGATGGCGTATAGCATTGCAGTTGCTGCTTTGGCCGCCTTACAACATTGTGTAGAAGGGTTTGGGCTGTCTGCAACTCAGACTCCGAGATCTGTCTGCGTTTCTGCTTGTCGGAGTGGCGTTCCGTTCAGATGGTATTGTCGCGTACTAGGGGTCTGATTTCCGAGGCACAGCACGGTACATTTGTTCAGATTTGAGGATAGGAGTCACCTGAGGGACCACCCATCCAATCGACAAAGATTTTCTTGGAAGTTGTTCTCATCGGCAGCATTCTGGATGACTTTCCAGATTTTTATGTCATCTGCAAACATGACACTATCACAGTCCAAACCATCTACGCAATCATTGACGAACAAGAAAAAGAGGGTTGGTCCGAGCACTGAGCCTTGTGAGACCCCACTCCCTATGAATGTGCGCCTTGATTGCTGTCTTTCTACGCAGACTATTTGGGAACGGCCGACGAGGAAGTTCTCGATCCATTTGAGGAGTTTGCAGCCGATGCCCATATTCTCAACTTGTGCAGGAGACGTTGGTGCGGGACACTGTCGAACGCCTTCCGGAAATCAATATAGGTCACACGCACAGTGTGTCTTGCATCCAGTGCTCTCGTCCAACTTTGCATTGTAAATAGCAAGTTCGTTACACACGATCCTCCCCTACGGAAACCGTACTGTACATTGGACAAGAGGTTGTTAGTTTCCAAATAAGCCATCGACTCCCTCCTTATAGTTTTCTCCATCACTTTGCAGCAGATTGATGTCAGACTGACGGGTCTGTAGTTTGTCGCAAGAGCACGACTACCGGTTTTATAAAGGGGTGTAATGTGGCCGTCTTCCAATCTGTGGGGGGATTCCAGAATCAAACGATTTATGGCACAGAAGGGATAGCGGTTTGGCCAGCTGTCGGACAAGCTCAAAGAGCAGCTTTGCCGGGATCTCATCCGGATCGGGCGATTTACATTCCTTCCAGCTTTTTAGTTCTTTCAAAATCGCTTCTGCTCGAAACACAATATTTCCAATAGTGTGATCGCCCATGTTCTCAAAACTAGCTAGAATAAAGTTTGCTTCTCGTCTGAAAACGCATTGGAAAAACTAAGAAAAATGCTCAGCTTTATTTATGCTGTCCGATGTCTCCAAACCGTCATCATTCCTCATGACGGGAATGAGATTCCTGTTATTTGTGCTCTTCCGCAAATAGGTGAATAGCAATTTCGGATTTTTAACGACTCGGTGGAGCGAATCATTCTCGAAATCCCGTCGTCTCCTGAAAATCAGACTTTTCAACTTATTACTTTGAACTTTTTATTCTGTGAACACTGCATTGTTGTTGTTTTCGCGAAATTTCTTCCGAACCATCCTGTCTCGTTGATCTCCTTTTTGAGTTCTCGTGTTAACCTTCGAGGGCGGTTGAATGCCCTAAGTTTTGATAAGGGAAAATGCCTTGAGAGAGAGAGCGAGGAATTCGCTTTATTTTGAAATCGTAAATTCAAAATTTTCAGCAAAATATTGGCTCCATTTACTATGAGCAGTAAATAAGTTAAGAGAGTTTTCAAGAGTCATAGTTTAACACAAAGAAAACTATTATTATGGGGATAGTTCAAGTCTTAGCTTCTGTATTTCCGTCTCTTCGCACGTAAGATGGCGCGCTAGGAATGACAATACAGAAGCTCGATAAGCCGATGTGCGACAGGATATAAGTCGAAAGCTGCGGCGCATCGGGCGGGAAGACTTCACAGACATAAGAGCGACAGCATCTATGGTAATTCTTTGGCTTTGTACGCAAATTGTAAAGGGTCGAAAAAACTGGAAGAAAAAGGCTTTATGAAATCTAGGGCAACTCTTTCAGCAAGCTTTAGTATTGCAGAGGAACAGTCAATTGGACGAAAAGATTTAGGACCAAAGTTAGCGGGCTTTTTAGGATGGGAGTGATTCTCACTGTACGCCAGGCGTCGAGAATCTTGGACTCCATGAAAGACATATTGAGTATGTGCGTTAAGATAGGGGCTATCTGAGAACTGTAAGATTTAAGAAGAAAAGTTGAGACACCATCCGGTCCGGCAGCTGTTGATCCACGGACTTTTTTAAGGTGTTTCTCTACTGTTGCCAAAGACACGGGTGGGAATGTACTCGGTGATAGGGGAATGTCGTCTAAGGGAAGATGGGAGTCATTGTGACTAAACATAAAATTTTAATTTAGGGAGCCTACATCTGCATCCACATGCACCAGTGTGTTGCGATGGCCAATGAGACGCTTATGATTTTTCTAAATCTCAGCTGAGGAAGGGGGGAAAGGTGGGGAGGAAGAAGAGGAAAAAAGTTGGCCGACAAACAGGCTATTTAGTCTGTCAATATCTGTTTTTATTAAGACGGTAATGTCCTTAAGGCTATCACGTAAGCCTAGCTTGTAAAGGAGTTCTTTTTTACGTCTTAAAGATTTCAGATAGGGGGAAGAAATTCTATCCGGTCGCACCATATCAGTATCAAGAGGGCAGCAAATGTCGAAAATTTCATTTAAAAACGCTGTCAGATTGGAAGAACAGGATTCAACATTCGATAGTTCAAGGAGAGTGGGGATAGTAAGAGAAATGCAAGTCTGAAGCATGAGAATGTTTTGGGCGGACATGTTGCGAACCTTAACCTTTCTCTCAGACTTGGCAAGCAGTGCACGTTTTGAAGTGGAATAGATTTTTGGAAGACACATTAGATGCAGCAACCGATCCTTGAATAACTTTCAGTCCTCGTTAACGTTTCCGGAGAAAAGAACATCCCAGTCTATTTATGATGTCTCCGCTCTCATTTGACAAAAGTCCCCTTTCCATATATTCGGCCTCGTATCGCCTTTTCTGTACAATTCAGAATACAGCTCGTACTCCCATAAAACTACTGCGTAATCACTTCGACCGAGCGGGGGTAGGTAGTACACCTCGCCCACACTGTCAGGATCTCTGGTGAAGACAATGATCAGACAACTGGCCTGTTGCCCTCCACGTGCTCTAATTGGAGATAGGACACGTTGCTTGAGGAGAGCTTTGAGAGTTGTCATTAGTAGACGCTAATCGAAGGCATTCTTCGAACGATTCGCATGCATATCGCCCCATTGAATGCAGGGTGCATTAAAATCCCACATGAGAACAACGTCTGGTTGACTGACGATCTCTTTTATGCTTTAGAGTAGACAATTATCTGGGTCGGAATCCGCTTACGAGGGGCGGTAGATAGTTACGACTTCGTGGGACTGAGACCCCGCGCCTTTATAGTAAGCCAAGTGGCCTCTGTGTCGTCAGAAATCTTGTTGGTCCTCTCACACACTGTTCAGTTTCTCTTGACATACATTGCAACTCCTCAACCCCGGCGGCCTCTCCTGTCTCTAATAAACAATTGGTATCCTGTTAGTGTTACCTTGCAATCGCCTACGTTCTCAGGCAGCCACGTTTCTGTTATTGCTATAACATCCGGAGGCGTATCGGCTACCTGTATTCTCAGTTTGTCAAGCTAAGAAAACAAACTCTGAGCATTGGTGTAAGAGAATTTAAGTTTGCAAAATCCAGCAGTGCTTCGTTCGATTTGTCATGAGTTTGCCAATGTTATGTTGCTGCAGCAATCACGATGACTTGCTGTTTCCAAAGCAGCATCGCATTCCTCCGTATCACTCGTCCCCTGAAAATGGCCAAGTTTCTCTTTCCCGCCGCAAGTCTCCTCATCAGTTCTGTCACTAATTCGCGGTGTTTCAGACGTCCCGCTTGAGGACAGTCCTGCTTGAAAAACTTCCTTGTGAGAGTTTTTGAGGCTGCCCTTCCTAGACAGAAGTAAACTAGCCTCCACTTTACTGTCCAAAACAATATTCGGAGGTTGTGGCCGCACACTTTCCGATTTTTTGCTCAACTTCTTTCCGATCTTGAAGGCTGCGCAAATGGTTACCTTTACTTTTAAATTAAGCATTTTGTTCAGTAGGTGTTGAAGCATATCAAGGTCGGCGGAAATCCTCTCCTTCGGGGTACGAGCATTCGACTCCGATAGGCCCTGGACGACTACGCAATGCTGACGATCAAGGGGTTCATTTGTTCTATGTCCGGTGGCCCTGTCAGCAGAAGGTCTCGGTAGATCCACTGAAGTCGTCTTGGGTTTTATACGCCTGTTGTAGTGTTTGCCCATTCACCTTGCCACCAGATTGTTTCCTCACTCCAACCGAGGGTTCTACTGAACACGCGGTATGACTGAGAGAAGTTGATGGTTCGCGTCGGTTGTCTTCCATAGATACAAGAAACTCCGTTGCTTTTTTCTCATCGTCATGGGTATCGGCGTCCTTGCACTGAGGTTTCCCACAAAATCTGTTCTTTGGCTGCATTGGGGTTTTGTTCTTTCCCTTTGTCTTGCTAACTCTAGCTCTGTTTAAGTCAGTTTATTGAGGGAATGAGGCTTTCGCCCTTGAGCTCCCCATTCATATCGATAAACAGAAATAAAGTCATCAATTACATCAGCAAATGCGGAAAGTTAAAAAATTAGCGGTACGTGTGAGCCAGGAGCATACTGCCGCCGCTAAAACAATCGTTATTGCATGTACAATAGTTTCTCAAAAAATGAGTATCTAGTGTACATTTGAAGGAATCGATACTTTCGGAAAGAACCACTACATCAGGGAGTCCGTTCCATGCCCCAATGACCCTGTGAGGGAAGGCATTCCGTCGGACGTCCGAATGGGCCAGCTTCCTCTGCAGTTTGAAGGGATTACCACGCAGACGGTCAGTCCCGGCCAATTTGAAGAATTCATCAAAGTCTAGGGCACACTCACTACCTCTGACAATCCTGTAGGTTCGAATGAGATCGCCGCGCAGTTGCCTGTAATTTAGAGGAAAAAGATTTAGTTTGGTCAGCCTGGTTTCGTAAGGCAGATGATGAAGATTCTTGACCATCTTCGTAGCCATCGCCTGTACCCTTTCCAGTCGTTGATAATCTTTCTTCAACCACGGTCGCCAGGCCTGGACTGCGTACTCTAAGTGCCCCATAGGTTTTCCCGAATAGCTCTTTATTGATCTGCACAAATCCTCGCCTCAGCGCAAACAACATCCTTATCGCACTTTTGGCTGCCCTTTTTCACTGTGATGATAGTTTCAGCGAGGAGGTCATTATGACGCCGAGGTCTTTCTGTTCCACAACATTTGAAAGGGGCTGACCACCAAGGACGTATTGAAAGGAATTGTGCTCCTTATTGGTCTTTTTGGTGCGGAGTCTCAGGACTACACATTTGTCCACATTAAAATTAAGGAGCCAACGAGCTGACCAAGACTTCAGACGGTTGAGACTGTCAAAAGAAGAGGAGGC
>CACRXP010000072.1:172786-186594 GCA_902702965.1 Spirometra erinaceieuropaei
TGTGGCTGCATCCGACCCGCATGTCACCGTGACCTGAATCCCGCCCATTTTCGTCGACCGCGGTGATAATTGGCGGCCCCGATTGTCCTGCGCCGTGACTGTCCCCCGTCAAGAATGTCCGTAAAACCAGATAAGAGGCCGCCAATTATCACCGCGGCCGACGAAGACGGGCAGGATTCAGGTCACGGTGACATGCGGGTCGGATGCAGCCACACAGGCGGCATTGATGGGCCAGGCATTGGACAAAGTGCGCCATAAAAAGGAAAGCTGTGTGCACGACTGCTCAGTCTCTGAAGATGGGTAGAATAAACGACTACCCGAAACGTCAGACCTCAAATACACCTCTCCCGGTGAACGCCTCCTCTTCTTTTGATATGCCACCCGGGAATCGCATTTTCACCACTATCGTTGAGAATGTCTTGAAGCGCGTACCTGTCTGCGTCAGATCTGATGGGTCTCCACAGTTTAACATCGTCAGCAAACATGATGGCGCTGCATCCCAGGTCGTCTACGCAGTCGTTAATGTAAATCAGGAATAGCAACGGCCCTAAGACGGAGCCCTGGGGTACACCACTTAGAACGGAGTAGGGGTTGACTTTGAGGCCTCAATGCACACGGTTTGTGATCTCCCGCTAGGAAAATCCGTTATCCATGTCAGCAGCCTTCCTCTTATCCCAATTTCAGAAAGTTTGTAGATTAGGCGTTTGTGTGGGACGCTGTCGAACGCTTTCTTAAAGTCTGTGTAGATGACATCGACCATATCATCCTTGTCCAATGCTCGAGTGCATTGTTCCGTCGAGAGTAATAAACTGGAAAGGCACGAGCGGTTCTGTCTGAAGCCGTGCTGCAGGTCTGAGAGTAAATGGCCCTGCTGCAGGAACTCCATTGTTGCTTTCTTAACTATGGCCTTCATTATTTTACAGCAGATACAGGTTAGACTAACAGGCCGGTAATTGTTAGCATTAGTGCGAGCCCCGTCCTTGTATATAGGAAAGATATTTGCTGTCTTCCATTCCGATGGCAGTCACCCCAATTCGAACGACGAGCGGAAGATGTGTGCCAGTGGTGTGGAGAGTTCATTCGCCAATTCTTTGAAGAATTTGGCCGGAATATTGTCCGGACCCGAGGACTTTGCTTCTTTGAGATTTTTCAGCTTCCTTTCCATGGCGGCTGCCGGGAAGTGTATGGAGTCAAGCACGGGACCAACAGTCTCAAGAGCATTGCCGGCACTGAGACAGCGAAACTCTGTTTCTCTAGTAAAAACCGAGGCAAAGTACTGTCCTAAGTGTTCGGCTTTCTCGCTGTTCTCAATTATCTCTACACCATTATCATCCTTCAGCACCGCGATGGGGTCCTTATTTTCAGTCTACTGTTAAGATAGTGAAACAAAATCTTAGGCTTCTGTTCAGCTTGTCGGATAATTTTGGATTCATACTCTTTCCTTGCCTGACGGATACATTTCTTGACTGCATTTCGTTGACGACGAAATTCTTCGAAATGCGTTGGTGACGCAGTTTCCCTGAATATTTTCCATCTTTAACTTTTCTTCCGTAGCTGCCTATTTAGGTCCCTAGTTAACCAAGGAGGTTGACAAGTTGTTTTTTGTACTTTAGGTGGACAACAGCGTCGAATCAGATCTAGTGAAATCGTCTTAAAAGATCTCCAGTCGTCCTCCGGATCTCCCCTGAGTAATTGGTTCCAATTCACGGACAGCAATTCGTTCTTCATTGTGTTAAAATCTGCCTTCCATATATTAGGTTGGCCCTCGGTTATCTTCTGGCGTTGAGAGAAACGCGAGTAATCCCATAGTAGCGTAGTATGGTCACTTTTCCTGAGAGGTGCATTAGAATACACTTCGTCGATATTAGAGAAGTCTGTAGTGAAAACTAGGTCTAGACAATTCGCTCTCTGGTTCTCTCGAAATCTTGTTGGTACCTTCACATGTTGCGCCAGAGGGAGATCGAGTGTGAGGTCCAGTAGCTTATTGGTGAAAGAGGCTGGTCCACCATTAACTGCCATATTTTCCCACTCTATTGCAGGTGCGTTGAAATCCCCAGCTAAAGTACCTCTTGGTGGCTAGCTACGTCTTTGACTAAACCAAGGAGCGACTCATCAGCTGCACTCAGAAGATTTGGTGGTCTGTACCTCGCCAGAAATTCTAGATTTTGTGCATTGCTCTTCTTTATCTTTATCCAGACGGATTCATATTCAAGGGATAGTGTGTGGGCTCTTTCAACTGCTGAAATTCCTTCCCTTACATATACGACTAACCCTCCGCCCTGCCTATTTTGACGGTCTCTATGAAACAGCTGGTAACCCGGTATCGAAATCTCAGCATCCACGATTTCCCCATTAAGCCAAGATTCCGTTATGGCGATGGCGTCGAGAATTCGTTCTGATACTATCGCTTTGAGTTCATCGATCTTCGAAACGAGACTTTGTGCATTGGTATACAAAAATCTCAATTTGGCACGGACAACTCCGGCATACAGGCATTTATCCATCTCCTGAGATTGAATGCAAAAGCCGGTCTGAGCTGGTCGGGATGAACTGCTTTCCATCACTTCTAAGCTGTTGGAGTTATGGGCTTTCTCCAGAGGAATGGCCTCTGGACGCGTATAATTTTTCCGTCCACTATTCGGATATTTGTCTCGCCCAGACTCGACCGCCTTAGGATTTCCAATTTGAGCCCCCTCCATTTTTCTCGCTCCGCGGGTGAAAAGTTCAACTGAAAAAAAACCGATGGATGGGCATGTTGAATTGCAGCTTTCCTGCTCAAAATTAGCTGCGCTTGTTCGTCATTCTCAAGGACAATTTTTAACGGTCTCGGTCGGTCTGGTTCATGATTTGAGTCTTTTATTTGACCTACCCTGAAAGCCTTTAATACTGTGACTTTCTCGCCTCTTATTAAGGCTCTTCTGAAATGCCTTCTGTAACAGATACGGCTGTGCAGGATCGAATAGCAAGAAATAAAATTGACAGCAGTCAACAAGGAAACCGGAAAAACGAGAAGAAATCCGGCTGTAAAAAAGCCAACGAAACTGAGCAGCCGCTTCTAAGTGATATTCCCACAGCACCCGAGCCAGAAACCACGACAACTGCCCCGTCCATAACGGTTAATGCCGAAAGTCCAAAAACAGTTCGTAACGCCCAGAAAACTCTTGGATCGGATGAACCCAGCACAAGTATTGGTATTGAGGCAATTACCGAATCTACAGACCGTCATTCGCCACCGTCCTCAGCTGCCTCCTACAAGTCAGTTAAAACTGGCGTCGATCATCGAAACCGCGATATAGAATGTGTTGCACCACCGTCATCTAATACCCTTAAAGTACCACATCCATCAGAGAGAAATGCGTCAACAAAATATACGAACGATATCGCCAGAGACCAATGTCTCGTTATTCAGGGGCTCCCTGAATCTAATGCCAACACTCCTAGAGAGCGGGTTTCGGAAGATCTAAGGTTTTTCCATGGCTTGCTCAACAATATCCTGGAACCCACTGAGGCAATTGAAGTACTCAAAGCCTTTCGTCTCGGAAAACGGACCAGAAGTCTGCCAACACCAACACGGCCCCGACCTCCCAAAGTTGTGCTGGCTTGTAAGGAGCAAGCTGGGTTGATTCTTTCTCGGCGCTTTAGAATAAAAGGCACCAACCCCGGCGTTTTTTTTCAACCGGATTACTCACCAGCAGAGAGGCTGAAACGTCGTCTTCTAGTTCTAGAGCTGAGGAAGAGACTCAGCGAAGGAGAACGGAATTTGGTTATCTACAACAACCAAATCAGACAGCGCCCATCATCCTTTCTTTGGACGGGCCCGATCCGGATGACCGCGCAACTGGAATAGTAGGCGAAAGTCCTAGACGCACCAAAATTACTTCTCGGCCAACCATAAATCGTAAACTGAGATTTCTAAATACAAATGTGCAGAGCATGTTGTCGAAAATTGACGAGCTAAAGATCCATCTATCTGATCTATCCCCGGATATAATCTCACTTACAGAAACTTGGCTGAACCAGCAGGTGGACAACCGTGAGTTAACTATACCAGGATACCAGTTGTTTAGAAGAGACAGGTCAGGACGTCAGGGCGGAGGTGTACTCACGTATGTAAAACACGGGCTTATAGTCTCAGACAAAACAGATAAACTTTCGTGTACTTCTGAGGCAATTTGGCTAACTATAAAAGCACCGTGTTCACCGAGCCTTGACGTCCTGATGGTCTACCGACCGCCGAGAAATGATCCCACGGCGGACGCCCGTCTGATTGAGGACCTGGAAAGATTCTCTATCCGGTCTGACGTCTTAATTGTGGGGGACTTCAACGCATCTGTTATCGACTGGAGTTCAGCTTATGCATCTGTTCCAAACCATGCTTTCGACCGACGTTTGCTGGACATGACCCTCAAGTTATTTCTCACTCAGCACGTCTCTTTTCCGACGAGGGTGCGCGAAGGGCAACAGTCAAACTGTCTGAATCTGCTCCTTACGAAGTCACTGGACAGCATTGATGAGGTGCAATGTCTACCCCCCCTAGGTCGAAGCGACCACGTCGTACTGTTGTGGGAGTACTCCATTTTTTCTCTACCCGAACAGGCCACCAGGGTTAGAAGGAACATTTGGCGCGGTGACTTTGCCCAAATGAAAGCTGAACTAAATTCCATAAACTGGGAATCAGCTTTTTCCGGTGATATAATCAAGGATTGGGACTGGTTTATTGGGTTACTGCACGTTCTTCTCAGAGACCACTGTCCTACTTCATGGAAGAAACTGAACAGCAGACCCCCGTGGCTAACACAAGCATTAAAAAAAGAAGTGAATAAAAAGCGGAGGTTACGGAGAAAATCCCTCTCGGATAGGAGCTCTGTGTCGATAAATGCGTACAAAGCACAGAGGAGCCTAGTTAGGATGTTACTCTTAGGGACGCGGCGTACTTTCGAGAAAGACCTACTGAATCGAGCCGCAGAAAATCCGAAGTTATTCTATGGTTACATAAGAAGAAGCACGCGAAACAGAGATCCAACCCCGTTACTGAAATCTAGTGACGACCTAGAACTCAGTGAAGACGGAGAAAAGGCAGAGCACTTTTCACAATTTTTTAAGTTCATCTTTACGAAGGAGAGCATATTTCTCCCTCCCGACTGCGACATAGTGGACGGGCCAACAATCGAGCACGTCTCTTTCGCTGAAACTATTGTTCGCAAAGTACTGTTGACGCTGAATGAGTCCAAATCACCGTGGCCGCATGACATACCGCCGAAATTTTTGAAGGAGCTTGCTGGAGAAGCATCTAAACCGCTGTCCATGCTCTTCCAAGCTTCATTCGAAGCAGGCTTCTTTCCCGCCGATTGGAAATCCGCGCGGATCATGGCAATTTATAAAGGCGGCAGCAAGGTCTTAGCAAAACAACTACAGCGAGAAATAATGCGCTTCCTAGAAGAGCATAATCTGCTATGCGATGCCCAGCACGGATTTCGTGGAGGCAGATCATGCGTGACAAATCTACTTTATTGTTTAGATCGCTGGACCCGGGCAGTCGATGGCGGCAATGCAGTGCACGCAGTCTACGTCGACGTTAAGAAGGCATTCGACAGTGTACCACATCAGCGTCTCCTGTACAAATTAAGCCGGATAGGCATAAGGGGTAATCTCCTGAGGTGGATACAAAGTTTCTTGATCGGTCGCTCTCAAATCGTCCACGTCGATGACAGGCAGTCGGCGGAGGTAGCGGTTGAAAGCGGTGTTCCGCAAGGCTCCGTTCTTGGCCCTACCTTATTCATTATATACGTCAACGACTGCGTCAGTGAACTGAATTGTAATGTCGCCATGTTCGCTGATGATGTTAAACTTCGGAGCGTCATCCGAACTGAATTGGACGAAGAGCGCTTGCAGGCAGACCTGACCCGACTCGAGAAATGGTCACAGGACTGGCTTCTGCCGTTTAATGTGACTAAGTGCAATGTTTTGCGAGTCGGCAGGACCCGATCTCAAAGCCGGAGGGTTTAATACCTAAATGGCGTACCACTGGAGGAGGTAGACGCCCAGAAGGACTTGGGTGTGTGGGTAACGGCTTCTCTAAAACCGTCCCTCCACTGCTCCAAGTTAGCCAAGTCTGCGATGACAGTCCTTTATCTTGTCAAGAGAGCTTTCTCTACCTTCGATGAGGACTGCTTCGTTAAAGTCTTTCGGACTTTCGTACGGCCACAGCTAGAGTTCGCTAGTCAGGCGTGGAAACCCTGGACCTCTAAAGATCTCAGCACCCTTGAGAAAGTCCAAAGGCGGGCGACCAAACTAGTAAGTGGACAGGGTTCACTACCCTATGAAACACGTTTGTCCAATCTCTGACTTTTTCCACTGAGTTACAGACAGCTAAGAGGCGACCTTATACAAACATTCCGTACACTGCGCGGCCAGGACTGCTGTCTCGTACCTGCTGATTTCTTTGAGTTAGCGACCACAACGAACCTCCGAGGTCATCCACTTAAACTACGCGTAACTGGCGCCAAGCTGGATATTCGGAAGTTCTTCTTTTCAAACAGATTGATTGAGGCCTGGAATGCTCTGCCTACAGATGTCGTCATGTACACCTCCGTCGAGGCTTTTAAGCGCAAGTTGGACCAGTTTACCACCAAACGTCATAATGCCACCTGACCGACAACGTCTAGCATTTAGTTCGAGCAATTTGTTAATGCTGTTATATTACTTTCTGTATTTCAGTAACGTTTGTTTTTTATTATTGTCCAATGTCTGTTGAATGTGTTTTGGCGTCTTATTCGTTTCCCTCAGAAACTGGGATAGAACCAACTATCCATAGACAGACTACTGCACAGCACACTTAGTAACGTTAATGTTTTTAACTCTTGGAACAATTCGTTTATCTGTCTGGCTCGAAAACTTTGCCAATCTGAAGACACTCTGCAGCTGTTTGATGTTTCCATTTCAACTTTTTGATATAGTTCGCTTCCTTGTAACAAATAGGGAGTTCAAAGGTTCAACACCTATATTTCCCTCAAATAAACTGAACTGAACTGAATTCCTGGAATATTTCTATGTCATGCTGTATTCTGTCCTTTGGAGTGTCGGAAACAGACTCAGGCATGCCCTTTATAACAATGCATTTACTGCGATCAACTAGACGGCCTTGTAGTTTAATCATACCTGCAGAGTCTTCATCGTGGATATCCCGGCTACCGCCTTCCACCGATTTAGGAAGGTTTGATTCGGCAGAACTAACGCATGACTGCCTGTTTTCTACGATCTTTTGATCATTTATCGTTTTCGGCGGCGCGATTTTCGTCTGTAGTGTAGACAACTCTTGTTCCTTTGTCTGACGATCTGTGCCTTTTCGAGGTACCCTGAGATTTCTTTTTGTTCGCTGAGATCGCGTCTTACCACGCTTTTCTAGCTCAAGACACTGGTTGCCATTCCTACTATTTTCTTTCTCCTCTGTCGACACAGCCGAGGAAGCCGTGTTTGCGTATGTTCGCGCCCTTTCATCCTCTTTGGCTGAAAAGCGAGGGAGATTCCTCAGCTTCTCCATCTCCAATTTAATGCCCTTTATCTCCTTCTCCATTTCCGCAAATTTTTGAAGGAGTCCGAAACATGTCGTACAGGATTCGTCTACGTATTTGATATCCATACAGCTAACTAGACCCCTTGCTCGTTTAGCAGGAGATGACTTGACAGCGATATATACAGAGTTGCAGTCGTTTTTACTACGAATAATGTGTACTCCTTTTTTTATTTCAGCCTGTTCGTCGTGCGCCGATAGTCTAGTGGTCATCTCCCTCGTCAGTCCGCGACTGGACCTGGGTTAGAATCCCTCTTGGGGCGAGTTTTTCGCGCCTTGTCCTGATGGTGTTTTGTCGACTGCAATTATTAATTCAAACGATACGCAAGGGATTACAGGTACGGACGAAGTAGTTAACCGCGGTTTACCCACCATCGTTTGTTTGCACAAATTCCCTTAAAGCAGTCAGCTCTGTTTCGAGTTTTTGAACTTTCAACAGAATATAGGAGCATCCAGCGCACGGCTCGTTCTCCTCACTAACCGATTTTGTTGTGATAACGCTTTTAGCGCGCTTTGCGGACCCCTGGTTGCAACTATAAAGAGAGCGATAGCTAATCCAGGGTGGCAAGGCCATCTCAGTAGACTTTCCTTCAAGCATAGTGCCGGTTCTGGTCGTGAAACTACCAAAAAGTTTCTCCGTGTCCATGAACTTTGTGTGTTTGTAAATGTATATTTGCTTTCAAGATTCTAAATGGTACTTACAACTGTGCACGGTGGAGTATGGCAAATATTCAAAACCAAATAGTCGAAAATACGTCTATTTTAAAAAAAAGTCGCTGTAGAGGGAAAATATTAACGGTATAAAATATATATAGGAGCGACTGAGCCGTTTTGAGTAGATCGAAGGTCTTGAATAGCATTCTTGATCTTCCTGGGTGTCAACGATTTGTTTTCCTAGGCCGATATCTACGCGCGGATCGACTGCGTATTCCGTTAGATTTTAAGGAAAAATAAATTCCGCTAAGAAACAGACTTCTGATAAATTTCCCCGTGATCAAAATATCCAGAGACGTAGAAAGTAATTCGGTACGTACAGTTCCAGTGACAACCTCAGAGACAGTAGCTGTGAAGTGGTATCTAAGTCAAAGTAATCTCAGTTGGAGCTCAGAAAATGTCGTTGTGCTCACCCGGGCTCGGTCACAAAAAATGCGTAAGGGTTGCCCTCGGTTACCTTCTTCTATAGGCAACACTCAAAGATCTACTTGCACAGTATGTGTGGGAGACAACCGGTTAGTTTTCTGATCTCGTCATTACACGATATTCCGACAGAATAGACGAGACATTCAGCATAGCTCGGCAACTTCGGATGGATCCTGTGATATTACATCGTCAAATGGTCTATCTCCTCTTAAGGGAATACTGCGTCGTCATTTTAGCACTGACTCGACAAAACTCGTTCCTACCTTATCCTTCACGAGCAGCTTCCCAATTGCTTAGAGAAAGGACGATCGTTCATTTAGGAACCAGTCCTCAAATTACCTTGTCGACCTGCAATTTCTTCTCCGCGTCTGGTTTCGCCCCTCACGATCTGTAATCGAAAATCTAGACTATCTCAGTTTAGACATCGTGGCGCTTTGGAAGCAAGACGTCTTCCCCTACCACATCCCCCTCCTCGGAAAAATAATTAGGGCTGTCGCGATACATACGTTCTAAATCAAATCCATTTTGCTCGCCGCTCATTGTTATGAAGACTCGGTTTTAGCCGCTAGGATGTCAAGGCCTCACCCCCATTGTCGGTCTCGCCGTAGGTCTGCACAACCTAGCATCCGCAGGTGCACCAAAATGACGTTTCGCTCAAGTTTTTTGTGCCTAGCTTTATAGTTGCGTCCTCCTGAGGAGGGGTATGCCTTGCTTTTCCATATCAATCGCCGAAGTTGTTTATTATTTACAGATCACTTTTAAATTCAAAAGTGATTTGCCACGGCTTCGATCGGAGCTCACAATTCCTATTAAAAACCTCCAATTTGAGATTTGTTTGTAGTCTTATCAAGTCTATCGTATAAGTGAGGAAAAATCTATGGCAGATATAAAAACTTCGTTTGGTTTACGTAACAAAATTTCCGAATTCCGTCGTACGTCTGGCCGCTCGCACGAAACGTTACAGTCAACATTGTCTGCATTTTGACATGTGATTCGGCATTGACTCCGTTTCAGCAATGCCCATTGGGTATTTAAAAATAAAACTATTATTGTTTATGGGAGCTCTGTCTACAAACTGCGCCATATGCAATACATGAAGTAAGACCAATTAAATGGCAAGGAGACAATAGCCTTATGAGTACAAAGGCATCGTGCAAAGTCTACGGTGCTCTCTTCTCAGGAAACATCACCGAGGACTTGAAGTTATTCAGTTAGGGTTTGTTGCATCTCGTGAAGAACCGCTGCCCCTTATCAAGACCCAGGAAAGGTAACCGGTATCAGCAGCTAACAGAGGATCTAGAAAACGGGGAAAAGAAAAGAAGGTTGTAAACAAATTTCGGTGGCATTAACGAAAGTGCAGTCCTTAGGGACATAAAGCTCTGAAAAAAGACTAGACGCTTAATTTCCAAAAGCGAAGAAATCTCGTCTGAAGTTTGTTCAACTCAGCTTCGGAAATTCCAACTTTCTACATGGCCAAACATGAAAAAGCACATGCAACGATAATCCGGTCCTTCCTATTAAGAATAATGAGGGTCTTGTGATATCGGACAGCTCAAATAAGGCCGATCACTTTCCTCAGTTCTTCCAGTCTGTTTTCACCAGCAGGGCGGACTTCACTTCACCCAGCTGAGCGAGCATGAGAACATCAACTATTGAGAATATTCTCTCTGCGATTTTAAGCCCACTTCTAAGGTAATGAAAGTATGTCAACTGAGCTATAAGATGTTGACTCGTCTACTGTGGTTAAATAGTTCATATATTTCATACCACTACTACCCCTCTTCTCTTGTTCTGTCAAAAGCAAGAAAAGATCTTTGCTTTTCGTCGTCCTACTCTATGAGAAGTCCGGTTCAGTTCAATCTTATTAATGGGAAATATAGGCGAATGGCTTTAAAATCGCTATCGTTTACATATCGCCTGAGAGCAAGCCCGATAAGGAAAAAGTTGAGAGACAGAGAGGGAGAGATTGCGTAAATACGTGCGAAAGACAGACAGGTGTCTGCTAGTCGAAAAAGGATAAACATGAACGACTACTCACCGATTGTAAATGCTATATGCGTAATGATTTGAGTGGCAGGTTAAGTGAGTGCATGTATGGCTGGTAATTGGGGAGCTTAATAATTTTTGAAACTACATTTAAACGAATTCACACAGAAGGAGAGCACAGCATCAGTAGGCAGGGCGTTCCACCCTGCAGCCAAGCCGCTGTTTTAGGGGATGACTGCGCAAAGCGGGCGAGCTAGAAAGAGTGAGAAAACCACTGGGACTTAGCGACAGCCCAGACCATTCACCATACGGAAGGTTAGTATAAGGTCACCACCAAGTTACCTGTAGGCAAGCGGGTATAAGTTGATAGCTGAAAGTCTGGTTTCATAGGGCAGTGTTCCAAGACCCTTTGTCGTGTTGTTACCCACGCTGGACCTTCACTAAGACGGTACATTCCTTGAAAGTCCAGAGTGAGCCCACCGTGAGCCCAAGTGAGCACGACGGAATTATTCTGCGCTCCAACTGGGACAATTTCGACTTGGTTACCATTCCACAGTTACAGTCTCTGACATTGATACTGGAACCGTACGTACAGAATTACTTTGTGTATTTTTGGAATATTTTTTCACGCATCGAAATTCGCCAGGAACCTGGATTAAGTGCAATTTGTTTATCAGCACGGTCCAACTGACAACGCAACTGGCTACGCAACCGATTCGCGGATATACAGCCCAGAAAACCAATCGCTCAAACTCCTTCAAGGTCTGCAGTTATTCAAGTCCCACGAGATCTGGAATAGGGCTAAGTCGCTTCTGATTAAATTCAACAAAATTTATCGGATTTTAAGTATTTTTTCGCTTATTGAGTTTCGAATACTCACTTTAATTCATCATATATAAGCCGACGTATTCGTTATAACATCCAAAGCGAAATAATACCTATTATGTCACGTCGAAGTTTATGGATTCTCAGCAAGCTAACTGTAGTAGTACGGCCAGCGACGGCACTTCTTTGGAAGATAAGTCCGGTGAGTTGTCCTTCGCATCCAGAACCTGTGCTCGCTCTACCTTAGCCTCCAGCCAACGACCAGCAAAGCGTGCAAAAAGCGTAAATACCGCAAAAAGTGTGAGGTACGAAGACAAGCCTTGTGCGCAGATATTCAAATCAAAGTAGAACAACTGGAAAAGGAGCTTGCTGATTTAAGGACGCTCGTGCAACAGACCGTAGTCGGCCAGAACGTGTCCAGTGTTAGAATCCCAAAAACGAAGAGCAAAACGCAAAAAACGCGAAAAACTATCTCCTCGGGGGAATCTTCAAACAGGAGTTGCAACTCAACAGCCAAAACCGCAGACGCCGGTAACAGCAGCCAATGAAAACGAAGCCGCCGATAAAGGGAGACTCGATTCCCACGCACGATGTCTTAAGCGATGTCGCAAAAAAATTACCTGTCGCGGAAGCCATCTCACCTAAGCCTCTTGCTGTAAGTGATGGGATTTCTCTTCTGCCCGGAGACGATATACCTGGGTCATCCAGTCTACTGTTGCCCTCTTGTTCTGGCAACCACCCCGAGCGCACTACAGAGCACGTATCTGAATGCGAAGACATAAACCCGTGGGTAGAGGGGAGAGGGAAACGCCATGACAGGATTCTGAAGTCACAGCCAGCCCTGATGGGTTGCTCGGGACAGACGGTAGACAGTAAAAGTGTGCGTTCAAGCGATGACTCCGTAAATCGTCCTCGCTCACATGCAGCGCATTCACCGGAAAGACGGAGTAAGGGGGACCATGCTCGCCAGCAGTGTTTGGTTATTCAGGGTTTGTCAGAATCGAATGCAGTCAGACCTGAAGACCGTGTCTCAGATGACCTTGCTTTTTTCATGGTCTGCTAAATCAGATACTGCCGGCAGACATGGAAATAAAGGTTCTGAAAGCATTCCGGATAGGAAAAAGGAGTGAAGACAGGACAGTAGCACAACCACCTCGCCCTCCCAAAATTACGCTGGAGAACAAAGAGCAAATCAGGTTTATCCTCTCTAAAAAACCGATCTCAGAAACACACACAAACAGGTTTTTTTCAACTGGACTATTCACCAGCGGAACGGTTGAAACGCCGGGAACTTGTCTTGGAGTTAAAATCAAGACTGAAGGATGGCGAACACAATCTGGCTATCTTCAAGGGGACGGTAGTTCGGAAATATATGCCGTTTCAGTGGAACCAGCCTGTAATACTACGAACGACGACAGCTACTCAGCTAAAACAGACACCTTCGTTGAACCACCTGATCAAGGCGCCAACACAAGTGAGCCCGTAGCGTCCAGTGATCTGACTGAAACAAGGCATGTAAATGGAACCAATCAGGCAACGGAAGAGCCTAGAGAACACGACGTCCGCGATAACGGAGTAATGCTCCCAGCAGTAACAAATGCAACGGGAAATTCGGCTGGTACTAAACTGAGGTGCTTGTACACGAATGCCCAAAGCCTCATATCGAAACTAGACGAACTAAAACTTTGCCTTGTTGATTTGTCTCCAGATGTTTTAGCAGTAACTGAGACCTGGCTGTCCGGGACTATTAGCGATGACGAAGTAGCCTTGCCTGGATACCAAATTTATCGGAGGGACAGGGAACATCGTCAGGGTGGTGGCATCGTTGTGTATGTGAATGACGGTCTGGCAGTGTCCGATAACACCACCAAGTTTGCGTGCAGTACGGAAGCTATCTGGTTGACCATCAAGGCTACCGGTTCCCCGTATCTCGATGTCCTTACTGTCTACCGACCACCTAGGACAGACCGAATCGCCGACGCTCAATTATTGGAGCAGTTGGAGAAATTTTCCAGTCGACCTAACATCATGATCATGGGCGACTTCAACGCACCAGGAACAAACTGGAATACCCTCCAAGCGTCAGATCCAAAATCGGCATTCAATTACCGCTTGTTGAGCAAAACATTAAATGCGTGCCTCACCCAACATGTCATGTTCCCAACGAGAACACGTGAAGGACAAAGGGCAAACTGCCTGGATCTGGTCTTTACGAAAACACCAGACAGCATAGACGAGATCGCCTCCATGCCGCCCTTTGGTCGAAGTGACCACGTAGTGCTTACGT
>CACRXP010000072.1:201594-215147 GCA_902702965.1 Spirometra erinaceieuropaei
CTCTCAGTTGCCCTACACAAGCCTGATTCAGACTGCCACGAGCGGATCCTTTTCAGGCCATCCGACGTCAACAATCGATTCTAAAGATACGACTTGCACAGATACAGTCTCCTCTATTACGTCTGATGACCCCTCAGGCAAGTATGATATACTCAGTCTGGCCTACCGCATAGCAAATCCGGATGAGAAAGAGGCAGATTTAAATGCCCTAGATGAGAAGCTTGACGAATTTGCGTCTCATAACATGGGTGCTTTTGAGGATTCTAGCGGTTTCTTTGCTGATCTCATGAAAAACTATCAGCAAGATCTTGGTGCCAACTTCAAACTAGACGTGGATCGATCCGATGAAATTCCCAAAGAAGTGGTCTGCCTACTACCGTCTACCAATGGCTTGGGGGTTTTCGACTCCTGCAATTCCGTTGTTCCAACCAGTGAGACTGGCCTTCCCGTCTCCAGCGACCAGTCAACCACCGGGGATGCAGAAATCGATGCACTGTTGGCGGCAGCTGCCATGGTGGGTGCAGTAAGTGGTGTGGGCGATGACCAGTCGGCCGTATCAGTTCCCGTTGACTCCTTGCCTGTCTCAATAGGCTCGTCGGATTTCACCAAACAGGCAACGGCTTTTGAACGTGCTCCCGTTAACGCCATTCCAACAACAACCACCATACCAACGTCTGTTTCCTCGGAAAACAACTTTGTTGCCGATGTGATAACTTCCTCAGACTTCTCCCAAAGCCTTTACGAAAGTCTAGCTTCTCTGGGTCATCCGCTGCTCCCAGAAGAAAATCAGGACTCCCTGGCTCTAACACCACTGTCAGTGCCAGTGTCGCTTGATTGCCCCATCACCGAGAACACATTTGTCTCATCACTGGCTGCCAGTCACTCTTTCCAGCACGACTCGCTACCGCTTCCAACCTCAGAGTCGGAAAGTTTCATGGACAGACTGATGTACTGCTCCAAAGAGTCTGTCGACTTCAATGCGGTGTTTGGTCCGGAAACATCAGACTTGGATGTTAGCAATCCTGGCGTCTCCGACTCCTTTCTTAACTCCCTTGCAAATGCCGATGCTGATCTCGAGCTGCCAGACCAGCAATCCGGTGACTATTCCCACGATAATCTCATTGTGGACAAACTTAATAACGAAACTCAGCTAGAAAGCTGTCTCAAGAGCGTTAATGAGACTGATGAACCTAGTGCAGCATCAGGTGAACCGCTGACTGTTGCAGACGGCACTTCGTTGGCCGACTCGAACACGCCTACAACTAGCACGTCTGTGCCTGTAAGCTCGAACGTATGCAGTCAGCCCGAGAACAGTTCTGTCAGTATGCGGTTGTTTGATTCTGCTGCACATCCGAAGTCTAGATTCTCCACAGAAGCTGATGACGATGATTTTATTTCCAACTTTCCCATCAGCTCACGTGACTACACTACGGAGGAACAATTCAACCAAGCACTGATGCTGCTTGGTCCACAGTCGGATTCAGAATCCCAAGACGACACCTCATCACAGTACTTAAACAGTCTAGTAACGAGTTCTTCGCCGAAGATGGAGGAAGCTGAGCAAAAACCTACTTCATGCCTTTCGCCTGCTGTGCAGCAGGTTGATCAGCCTACCTCAGCGGATTTGACTGTAGTAAAATGTGACAGCAAGGAGTCCTCCGCTTCTCTTAGTCAGTCACCTCTGCTTGCAGGTTTGGCTGCTGATTCGCGAGAAGACCATCACGGCTCTTCTTGGCCTCCAGTTTTGACTGCGAATAACAGCAGAGTTATCGAAGAAAACGCCTCGCCTCCTGGAGAAGCCACGCTGTCCATGCACGATGAAGTCGAGCAGGCGCATTCGACTAATGTCCCCTCGCTCTTGGTTCCTGATATGTCGGGGGCTGAGGTCAGACCCCTACCCGACGAAAACGCTGCTGCGGCTGAATTACACACGGCATACGATGATGACATTCTGAACGACGATTCGGGAAGCGAACTCGATTTCCTTCCTAGTCACGACGAAAAATTGCTGTTTCGTCTGTCTGATGAACATCTGACTTTTGATAAATTGCCCTCCTGCTCCAGCCAAACGGAGCAGACCCAGAGTCCGCCTGTCGCAGAGGAGATTTCGTCGAAACTCACTCCCAGGCCCCGCCGCGTCAGGTCAACTTCTAGTCCAGTCCCAGTTCCTCTTAAGTCACCCAAGCCGGATGTGAGACGTTCGCCAAGGACGGCTAATTCGGGTCCGGGTCGTCCGAAAAAGACTAACTCATCCATTCATTCCTCTGCCTCTTCACATTCTCAGCAGTCTACAGCTCACCGACTCAGAAGTAATGCCAACGCCGAAAACTCTGGAGCCAGGCAAGACCTAAATAGCTCCAGTCAGCGCTTTACCAGAGCTTCAGCCAGACGTAATTCGTGTTCCAACGCTTCTCAGAGGGCCGCGGCGTCGACGTTGAAACGAATGAAAAGTGAAAATATCGTTCGTTCGCCGGGGACCACGAATGCAAAAGAGCCATTAACCAGGCGGCTGCGATCGCGCTGTTCACTTACAAGCGAGCTGCCTAACATAATACAGGCCTCCAGTCCAACAATGCTGTTATCAGTTCTCAATTCAACAGCAGCTTTTGAGGAGGATGTTATTGTGGACAGCGAGTCCGATATCTCGCCAGTCAAATCTAATCTAGAAAGCAGTCTGGCAAACCTAGACCGAATTTTAAAGTCTTGTCAACGACGGAGTGTGGGCGACAAAAGTACAGGCATGGCGACCGATAATGAGAGTGTAGTTATCAGCTCGTCAACCTCTGAGGAGATCTCATCTTCAAAGAGCACCAACAATTCTACTTCGGGCGCCACAACCGATGCTCTGACCTCTGAGGGGACTCAGCCCGCCAGTCAGTCAACTGTTGTGACTGAGAGCAGCAGAGTAGGGTCCACAGACGCCTCCTGGGGCACGGAGTCCTTGCCGCTTTCAGAGGGCTCTCAAAATCCCAACGAAGCCATAAGGACCCAGTCGGAGGAATTCGAACCTGTCGTCCGCTCACCCGCCGCTTCGACATCTGCAAAGCGCACTCCACAGTCCTCTCTATTCGACAGCCCACAAATGGAGACCTTTTTAAATGGGACCCGGAACTGCAAGTCTACGGAATGTCTCTCGGGAAGTACCTCGTCCACGCCAATCGAGGCAAGAAGCCTATGGGCAATGCTGACAACCTCCAGGCCTACCTCTTTTGGGTATGTTTACTCCCCGTGAACTTTATTATTTTGCCCAGCTTACATTTGATTATCCGGTGTGTGAATAGCATGAGCGCTGCATTTACGGATCTGTCCTCGATCAAATACGAGTGTTCTAAATCATCTTACTGAGTCAGTCCAAAGCCACCTTTATAGCAGTTGTTAGTAAATAATTAAAAATTTTCCCGTACAAGCACAAGCTCTTCCGAAATAGCCATCTCCAGCTTATCATCCGTCACCAACCATTCTAACCCTAACTCCACACCATGTCGTAATCGCAAGTCTTCCTGGAATATGGTTAGGCTGAAGACTATAAGTAGATCGAGAATGATCATTCCTCTGCTACTGCCCTTTAGTTTCGTACACAAGACGAGCGTAGAAAAGATTTAGCATAATGGCTCAGAGTGTCTCAGTTAAAACGTGGATTTCTAATTATTCCTATTCATTCCCATATGCCCTCAAAACGGGCCACGCGGTAGATGCCCTGGACCAACACAGAGAGCACGTTGGATTCTGGCAGGCGTTACCGGAATGCGCATCTTAACGAATACTAACATTCGGGATGTGGTGGCGGATCCAGTTGCCGGCTCGCGTCGCGCACAAAGGGATCCCTGCCGCTCCCCTTGTTGTTGATTAAAATCCTGATCAAGGGCTTTTTGTGGACTAGAGGGTTGTGGAGTAGGCCGCCAAGGTGGGGGTTCGGCTGCGCCATACACCTGCGCCTTCCCCCGTCTCCGCTGCGCCATACACCTGCGCCTTCCCCCGTCTCCGGTCTTCTTGGCTCCGTCTTGACACCGGACCCAGGCGGGGGAGGAGTGAGTGCGGCAGATGCTGTTTAAGTCTACCACCACTATAAACTGATTCACGCACAAGTCACCGCGTCCACTCCCAACCCTGACGTGGAGCACACTGTGGACCTCGTCGGTCACGACGGTCGGACTGTTGTGTTCGTCCCTATAGCCATCCCATTGATGATGCCCTGCTAAGGCCCAGCAGTTAGTTCGTCCATTGCAGTCAACGTCCATTACTGTCTGGGCCAGGTGGGATTATCAGAGCACGCGAGTAAGATGATTGGATGGAGGGAGTCAGATTGATGGAGTGCGCTGGAACTGAGGTTTATTAATCTCACCATCGACGTATCCAAACTAAAACGAGAAGCAGAAGAGCAGTTAGTGAAATACAATTTGGTCGGTGCAATAAGTTAGCATGACAGCGGGAAACTTAAATCGCCCGCGTAACCCTCATCAGGACCCAGCACAAGACCTCAGCTCTTGTTTGGGGCCCGGTTATCGAACGCCAAATAAATAGTGCATTTCACAATTAGAACCATGGATGCATACTACAGTGAGTATTCCTGATTTTAACCAATAGCTCAGTGGCTAGTCGTCAAGACCCCCTTTGACCTTGTGACAGAGGACTTGTACTTCTTACGGCTGTGACCAGGCCTAATTCAGCCGGCATCGATAATACTGCCGACTGTACCTCTACACTTGATATGCAGTAGCAGATCTGGTAATCTCCACTCGTTCCTTCCAACAACAAAGGTCGAACACCGAAGGTCGAATAGTTACTCCGTCGTAGCAGACTATGTTGAGTCGGGTTTTGAGTTCATATCTTCCCTGACGCCTCCAGGTGGGTAGCGACCCCAAATCAACAGCTCAAACACGGAACGCATTGTGCGAACCACAAAGAACGTGTTTGAACCACTCCGACGTGCATTCTTCCATGACCCGAGATATCTTCGCGACTTTGTTGCAGCAATTTCGAACTGTCTCATTCTCAACGAAGTCCGCGTACCTCACTCGAAGGATGGTTCTTAGGCAGTGACGGTGAAACCACCTGCTTCCATCTTCCACTCGCGCGGTCCATCATTCGCTGTCGTATAGGAGGGCTGACCAGGTGGATGCCCGGTAGAGATGGAGACGGAGATATCTTTTCGGGCTCATAAAAACTTTCCAAGGACTTTGAAAATCCTGCGAACGGCTTCGACTCGGGGAGCGATGTCCTCGTTCTGTCAATTCGACAGCAGCCTCGCCTTGAGATATTTGAAATTGTCTACTACAAGTTGTCAGCCATCAATCCCGAGGAGTGCCTTCTCCTGGTCAGAGGTTTAGGGCAAAAGCGCTCTAGTCTTCCCACCGCCTATCGATAAACCGACCGTTTTATCGACTTAATTCACCCGCAGAATCACAATCTGTAGGTCACCAAAACTTGCGGCTAATAGGGCAGTATCGTCAGCGTAGTTGAATCAGTCAGCCGGCGCCTGGGTGAAAAATCAGTCCCGTCGAGACCGTGCAGGTTCTTTTTCGATCATTAACGTAGTTTAACAGAACGGGTGCCAGAGTAAAACTTTGTCGAACTGCAGGTAAAATATCAAACGACCCGGAGAGATTGTTTAGATCCAGAACTCGCGTAACGGTAGTTTACTCTGATCATGGCCGATACTTGCCGTCATGCCGTCTATTTCCATTACTCGCCATAGGGTCTCATAAGTGACGAAATCGAGCGTTGTGCCGAAATCAAAAAAGCATCCGGCCGTCGGTTGCTGATAGTCATGGTGGAATCCAGTAATAAAATGTGAATATCTGGTCTATTCGT
This sequence comes from Spirometra erinaceieuropaei, assembly GCA_902702965.1. Lineage (NCBI taxonomy): Eukaryota > Metazoa > Platyhelminthes > Cestoda > Diphyllobothriidea > Diphyllobothriidae > Spirometra > Spirometra erinaceieuropaei. The sequence goes on from CACRXP010000072.1 coordinate 207,406, forward strand.
CCACCTTCGGCTTTAAATCTGATTTGTCTTGGTCTCATCCTCAAGTCATATACTGAAGTCACCCAAGAATGACGACAACGAAGGCTCTCGTAGCAAGGTCGACGAGTATTGTGCAACGGTAGTTCTCGCGCCGTCATATCTACCTTCATAAAGACGGACCCAATCATCGGACACAAGCTCACTCCCCCCTGACTCTTCATCAAACGAGGGTGCCAGTGCGCTGACGCGAAACTTGTAGATTTCAGTGAGAATGCTGAATTCGCCGGGCGTCTTGTTGCGCGGACGATTTCTGCCTGAAGAGGGGATCGCATGAAATCGCATAGGCTAGAGAGGGATAGGACTTTGCTACAGAGGAGAGCTAGGTCGTCAAAGTTTAAAAGCATCAACGTTTAGATTGTCGGCAATAAATCCTCCACTCATCGCGAACAGTCCTTCAACGCATAGGGCCTACCACTAACTTGATTAGTCATTTGATCGCAGGTTCAAGCCTCGGATGTTCCACACTGCGGGGTTGGGCATGACTGACTGACGACGGCTAATAAGCCAGAAATGGCCATTCCAGTCTCCCTTGTCTTTGTCGCTAATAAAATACTGCAGTTATTTGGTTGTTTTCGAGCCCCACCAACGTTTGAGGCCTGGCCCATTGAAGTTCGTATATCAGCCCGCTATATCTACAGTCATCTCTAACCGACTTTGGCGTCATGCTCTGGGGTTGGCGGAAGGAATCATTGTTGCGGAATCTAGCTCGACCTGTCCGGACAGACGACTGTGGGATTTTTGATCTGATCCTGTCGTGTTAGCGTCGACTGGTTAATCCAGTAATTATCTCAGATGCCTTTCAGACCCAGAACTTTAAATGATAATTACTTGCCACCGCCTTTCTCGTTGCAGGTTGAAGGGCGAGTCTGGATTTCTGTGCTCGATGCCTCTGTTGTGCCGGGGGTGTCGTGGTTTTTTGGACATCAAGGCGTCTTGCACGCGACAATTTGGGCGCGGATGAGAGGTGGCATGTGGGGAAGAAAACTTATTTTGACCCATTGACTTTGCCGGTTTCAACACCATCGTGAACACAACTGGAATCTTGAATTGACTTGCATACGACCATACTGATCATCAAAGTTCAGAATCCCCTTGTCCCGAATCTAGCCTACAGCAGCAAATAAGGTAACCTTTCGAAGAGTCGGCTAACCCATCGCGGTCATTCCAGTCAGCGGATATAATCGGCAGGTCATGGCGAGTGCGTACTTCAAACACTTCCTTCAGCTGCGGATAGGTTACTTTATCGACGCCTATTTCGGGGTTCACCCCAACATCCGCCGAGCAGTTAAGCTAACCGGTGAACTCATCTTTCCAGGGTGACGACTCTTTAATTTGTAGATCTTTCGGCATGTCGACCAGCAAAAATGACTTCCGTGCGTTTTTCTAGTCCGTTTTGTCATGGCATCTTACGCCAATGCTAGGGGTCTCCAATCCATTTTTTGATCTAAACCGGTCCTTTAAAGATTTCTAAGGCATACCTCTGCAAATAAAATAATCTTGTGTCCGTTTAGACAAATGTGTATGTTCTGGTATGAACGAATCCCTTGCCGTTCCTTTTGCCCCAGTCTAAGAAACTGCGTTCGTCAGTTTGTGTCTGCTTTTCGACAAGTTTCAACATATATTTCTACTTTCAAAGTGGTAGTAGTTCTTGCGTACTAATTAATGTTCTTGTCCGTCTTATGCTTCAGCCTCGTTGCGAGTACCTCCGTCTCGCTTCCTCCACCACCGTCCTCGGCAAACTCGGCCCTATCGCTTCCTGTTAACCTCGAAGTACCATCAGTCGACAGTCACGGGCTGTTTGGTACCGTAGCGGAACCCTCGCGCGACGAAGCTGAGGAAGATTTTACCGACGACGTATGCAAGGAAGCACCAGGACCTCCGATTAAAGACGCGGTTCGGGGGGAGTCCACTCCTTCACCCAGGCGTTCGGAATCTCTTTCTGTTTCCGCGTTTGAGTCGCATTCTCACTCGCCGTCTCCTCAGGTGGTCCGCCGGGGTAGAAAACGTAAACACCGACGCACGTCAACCCACTCAACAGGGTTATCTTCTACCCCAGGTCCTACTCCAGTGAAGCAACAGGAGAAGGCAGAGAATGCCCAAGACAGAAATCCTTCATTGGTTGCCGCATCCGATCTCTTGGCATCCGTCAGACCCATCAGTCTGTTGCCAGACATACCTTTGCCCGTCTGCACGAGTTTCAGTGTAAGTGGACTTGCCGGCGCGACGCAGGGTTCGTTTGCACGCTTCGTCAACTCTACTGTTTTGCCAAGTTTCAGTGAAATCAGCTCATCTGAGTGTACATTTGTTAACAAAGCTGCCCGACAGCACTTGTCAGTTACCGAGTCTGAGACCTCAAGGTATGCACCGAAAAAAGACTCCCAAGGAGCCGAAGCAGACACTCCTGCCGCTTTCGAGAGCTCAGACATTCAAAATCCCGAGAGTACGAGTTCCTGCAAATCAACCAGCTCTCAGCCTCTACTGCCAGATTCTATAAGACTTTCTTTTGCCACCGAACTGTTTAAGCCAGTATTTTCAGATCCGCTAAAGCCATCTCCCCTGACTTTGCCATTTTCTGCGAATGAAAAGGGCAGTCTACACACCTCGACGGGCTCATCTACCAGCGTTACTCAACAAACTCCAAAAACACCTATCAAGCCCGAGGCCTCGTTCTCGATTTCATCTTGCGGAGTTTTTTCCTCGCTGGCATCCTTCGGCACATCCCTCTCTCCGGTACAGCAGTATGCGCCGGCTGGATTTTCTAGACCCATGCCTGGAATGACTTTTGGCAGCTTTGCCGGAGCCGCAGCCTTTAGATCGGAAAGTTTCGGCGTTCTGGCTGCAAAGGCCAGACAAAATGTGGCCAATCCTCCTCCTTTTGCGGCCAAAAATGTCTCCTCTGGCCCGACCTTTGAAGCAGGTGTCACCAGACCGGCCACCTTTTCTGACATAGCCAAAATCGCCAGGGAGACTCACACCCAGGAAAGTAAACAGAACAAGGACTGTTCAAAGAATGTGGTCTCGTTTGACATTTCGTCATCTTCCAGTGTGAACATTCTTCAAGGGTCACCCCGTATGTCCTCTTTCGCCTTCGGCAGGAGTCCCCACGCAACCCCATCTGAAGGCATAAGACCACTAAGTCCACCCCTAAGTGGCTCGGCTGAACTCTCACTGTCCGAGGTCTCTTCGTCCGGTAATGACTTCGCTGCGCCATCGAACGAACCAATGTGTCCCGCGAGTTGCGAGGCCAAAACTCATTCCGACAATGCAGTTGTAAAATGCGCGAAACCCGTGGGTCGCAAATTTCGCCGACGCGGACGCCACAGTCGTCGTGCGTCACGCAGACCAAAACTTCCCAGTCCCACTCCGCCCAACATTGCGGTTTTATCTAATGTAACACATGAAGACACCGAAGGTTCTGCCACCAATGAGGAACCGACGCCTCTGGACTGCAGCCCACTCGCACCGCCTGATTCGCCACTTACTGTCACTCATCACGAAGAGGTGTACTTCCTAACTGAGCCGCAGGAAATGTGCCTTGAGGATGTTGCCCCGTCACCGACCTGGCACTCTGTGCACTGGAATTACACCCTGCCTCCGCCTACATTTTTCGCAACTCTCACTGCCCAATGCTCGATTTTTCGATCCGAAATTTGCAGACAGCAGCACTATGATGAGGTAGAGATTATCGAGCTGACTGACTTCCCAGGCCTTGAGGTTGCTACCAACCCTGGCGAACCGGTGCTGGAGAACTTGGGGTGCCTGGAAGTGGGCGATGCTAGAAAAGCCTCCGATGAGAGCTCAGACCACGAGGATGGGCGTGCTCAGGCTTCCACGTCGCCTGACAGTGGGCATGTGGGTGCCGTCAATGTGGGTGAAACTGATGATTCCGACCCTGTATCATCTCACGTTGTTTCAGAAGTACATCGGTCCGACCCGAGCCTCGAGCCCCTTACTGCGGAGGAGCCCCAACGTTTGCCAATTCGGCTGAAATTGAAGCTCACTCCAGTCTCCGTATCTAAGTCCTCATTCGCAACCAATGTTACCGGTGGCGGTATTGGAAAACTGCGTCTTCGCCTACAGCGTGATCGCCTCGGCCACAAAAAATCGAAGACATTACGGTCTAAGTCTAGGCGTCTGCTACATGTGGCCTCCTTGGAGGTTAGCAGCAGTCAGCCGGTGGAGTCCTATCAAGCGTGTCTGACGGAGCCTGTAATGCGCACCCCTTCATCCTCCACTGCTTCTGCTGTCTTTGCCTCACCTGTTATTCGTCTTTCGCGGGTCGGAGCTACTCCAAGTCCACTCTCGTCATCCGCGCAGCTGGGTCCCAGGCCAGCGCAAACAAATACTGACACTCACGAGCCGGCGGAGAACACTGTAGATCCTCCGCAGACCGTTTTGCCTACCCGAATTAAACAACCAATCTGGGCAGCAGCCAGGCGTGGACGTCGGGTGCGTTGTCGCAGTAGTAGGCCCGGTGCCGGCGCCTTTGGGGTCGCATCGGCCTCGGCGGCTCTATCGTCACGCTACCTACAATCTACCGTGTGTCCACCAACCGTTTCGTCGGGGCGATTTTCAAAGAAAATATTCTCCACCTCCAAAGAAGATCGGCGCAGTAGTGCGATACAGGTGGTAGGTCTGCATTCTGTCGGTCTTCCTTGTCCTAGTTTCCTCATATTTCGTTCCTGCCTTTACGATTGAATTAACTGGCTAAACACGTAAGAGTAGCAATCAACCGTTTCTAATAGGGACTTTTAATACTAGTTAACAATTTATTCGGTAAGATCGCAGTTGGTAGCCATTATACGTTGATACTGTCGACGTACGTATTTGTTATCCCTAAGTGTGTTTACCTTGTCAAGGAAACTTCTTATCAGTAGGTGTGCCCTTACTGAGTTAAGCAGGTCGCCCGTTTTGGTCAGGCTGTTGGGTTTAGTGAGGGTTAGGATTAGGCGTAGGTTAAGTTTTAGGATTAGGGTTTGCGTTTTAGGGTCAGGTTTCAGTGTTAGGGTTAGGGTTTAGGTTCCCTTTAGGGTTCCCGTTAGGGTTACGGTTAAGGTTAGGGTTAGGATTTTGGGTTAACGTTGGGTTTTAGGATTTTGGTTAAGTTTCGGTTTTGAGGCTTTGGGTTAGGCTTTACGGTTGCGGTCAGGGTTGGATTTTAGGGTTAAGTGTAGGGTTTAAATTTCTGCCATTATTCCACCTGCTTAAAACTTCCCAGAACTTTCCCTGCTAACCTTACTTTTACCAGAAACTCCAATATTCCTCTACCAGCCCTTCCATTTACCCCACCCATATAACCCCATTTCCCACCATTCCCGTACAACAAGGACCTGCCTGTCCGCCTCCCCATTCATGGCCACCAACTGCGATCTAAGCATTTATTCGTTAAATACTAACCCTCCTAACCAGATTACCATCCTTAATTTTGCCAAGTTAATCTCTTTCTCGTCATTCAGTAGACAACCAACTATTTCCTCCTAGATTCGTCCCTGGAGAGGTGGTATATGTGCTCTGGTCTCACCAAAAAGGGGCAGTTTCTCCAAATCAGATCGCGGTGGAAAGAAAAAATTGCTACATTCTACCTCGGCCACATCAGTAACGGCGGTAACCCCTGTCACAAACCAGGAAATTGCGTCGACGACGTCTGTTGACAATCTTACTAGCTGGGCCGACGGCAACCGTAATCCACTGCATCAGCGCCTTCGTGGCGGTACTAATCTCCGTTGTCGATCCTCGACTGGTGTCCGTAAAAGGTGCCCGCGCGTCCCCTCTTCATCACCGCGAGAAACTTTCCAGCCTATTCGTCTCATCATCCGTCTGGGACGTGACACCCCAACAACGGCTACCGCGTCTGGCGGAGACGACAAAATAGCTTCGCGCAATCTCAGCGGAACGCCCCCTTCGGACTCTCCCATCACTTCACCGAATGCCTCCTCCAAAGGCTCCCTACATGAGAGCCAACTGTCTCCACCATCTGCGGCTGTGTCATTGTCAGGCGAACAGGCAACACGCAGCTCATCTCAGGACATGGGAGATCTATTCTCGAACATTGTCTTTCTCGTCGCTCCAGAGGCTGAGGCTTTTATAGACTCAAATCAAGCGCGCGTCCGTCGCGTGCGCAACCAAGCCATGGGGGACGTCTACGGCCATAGAGACACAAACCATGACGAAGATGGCGATGGCGATGATTCCAGTTCGTCAGACGAGATGCCAAGTGGTCCCGGTAGCATGCGCGAAGCGACAGCAGCACCTCCACAGGTTGTGCATACCTATCAGGCCTCACATCTGCGTGAGAACTCGCCGGTCTCGGAACATCAGCACCAACTCTATCGACAGCAGGAGCAGCACCGCGACAAAGTAAAGGCAGACCAACCACCGCCCTCCAGTGGTATCAATTACCGTAACCTTAATCTTCGCTCAGACGATGGACTCCTTCGTGAGTATAGCTTCCCCCTCGAAATATCCACGACGGCGGCAGCGGCAAGCCCACCCAATGCACGGACTGTGAGTCAGCCAGTTGCGTCCCAACAGCTGCACTTTCAGGCTCAACTGACGGATCTCGGATCGGGCCATTCTTCACCTCCGACCACCTCATCGCCAAGGTAGGGTTGGCTCTGTCGTCTTTTTACTAAACCCTATTGGTGAATTATTAAAATGAATTTTGGTCCTTGATACTTTTTCCACAGTCACTCCGAAAGCTTTGCAATGTCGATAGCAGCAGCTTCCTAAGATGACGAGTTTATGCCCCCTGTTGTTGCTGTTCGGCGGGAAACCATCCCTCGCAGGTGACGGTAGCATAGGTGGACGTCCAACCTGTTCGACAAATCTGCTCTTACTGTTGCGCATTCATCTGTAACAAATCTAGCGGACTTGAATGTATGACGACGCGCAAGTAGCCGTTGGCTTGTAAGGTTCCGCCCTCCCGGGGGTGTGTGGATGATTTTAGCAATGACTCTAGGAAAAGACCCTCAAAAATGCCTATCCATACTGACTTTGCTATTGCATGCCGTCCAGTATGCTTTGCTCTGGCCAGTGTGAAGTAAAGCGTTAGTTCATTCAGGCCTTAGCGTAATTTAGGCCGAGGAATTGCTCCAAGACAATGAATTCTATTTGACGTCTCCAGGTCGCACTTTCTTTGGCCTTCAGCACAGTGACCTCATAGGCCTGTTGTAGCCACCACAGTTCGACCGTCGTTTCCGACGATGTCCACCATATGCTCCACAGCAGGATGGGAACAGCGACAGTGACTTGCGTCCAAATTCGTTTATAATGTCAGCAGACTTGCACAACGTCTACCACACTCTTCTCCCTCACCTGGGCCCGATGTCATGATGGAGTTAAGAAGACCGGAGACAGGAGAGGGCCCCAGGTGGCTGACACAGCGAAAACCAGCACCCAGGTGTACCACCACACTCCTGGCCCATAACGTACACTGATCAGTATTTTGCACAAGAAAAAGGAATGCGACTCGCATCCCAACCGGCGCGGTGTGAGCCTGCACCTGGACGTGCCGCCGCATCCCCGACGTTGACATTTGCTATGGGCACCTGCTTGAACCCTATCCAGGCCCCGTGTTGGTCCATAGGGTCTACCGCGTAGTCCCTTTAAGGCAGAAGCCGACCCCACGGTCGCACTCCAGCATATCGCTGACAGACCACACTTTACCTTTGTTTCGGACGCCGTAGGTATTGCGAGTGATCGTG
>CACRXP010000072.1:232553-246299 GCA_902702965.1 Spirometra erinaceieuropaei
CACCCGGGCCTCCAGCCGTTCTCACCCTGTCTTATTGCTGGAACGTGGCATTATTCGCGTGCTCGCGAAATTGAATTCGTGACCTTCCTCCAGGGTGTGAGCAGCGAATTGAGACAGCGGGTCACCTCTCCGGACTGTCCATCTATGCTCCGTTATTCGCCAGCTAAGCCGTTGTCCGATCTGTCCTGTGTAATGGCAAGCGCAGTCCAGGCATTAGATCTGATAACCGACACCCGAATGTTCTGCGTCTAGTTAGTGCTTCATTTGCATGATTTTGTTGCACGTAGTCGCTGTCTGACAATAAGCGATACCTACGACAGGCCCTCCAGCGATACGTTCCCTGGCTTCGGAGGCCGCATTCTCACAGTCTCCGATGATGGCCTTCTGTTCGGAACCAAAAGCTCAGACGAATACACGTACTGTCCCAGTGGTTGTGCGTTCAAGTTCTTTGCATCAAGAACCTGGGGCTCACATATTCGCTTCCATCCGTGGAGTATACTACTTTCGTGGCAAGTCAGTATGTTTTGCATGGGGAAGGGGCAGGGAATTGCTTGAGTTGTATCAACACGAAGACTGACCGCCGTAATATAATGTGTATTCGCGCCACCGTATCCCTTGCTTCATGTCATAAACTACAGTGCGTGACCGGTCTCATGAAATGTTGGCCGAAATTCTGAAATGCGTTTTCGATTAGGAAGGATTACCTAGGTGGAGTTGTAATACTGATTATTTTGCGACATAATCCTATAACATTTCAGACTTGGCAGAGTGTCGACTTTTGAATGCGTTTCTTTTCGACCTCCTGTAGAAACCGTACTCGGTTAAGCATGGCCACTTATGTTGCATGCATTTTGCACATTGGTTTTCCAATGGCCTTAAAAATTCAAATATATTTCATAAACATCATGGACAAATAATGCCTTCTTTTACTGATTTGATAGAGATTCACGCCATCTTTTTACTGTATAGTTGAATAAGGAGTATAAGTAGGTTTTAAAAAAGTTTCCTGATTCCCGAATCCTTTGGGGCCTGATCAGCAGTCGCATTAGCGCTAAGTAATTTCAGTCTGCATGGTGCATGCGCTCCGTGTTTAGAAAATAATATATTCTTCTTTGCCATTAAAAAGATACCATATAGGGTCCATAAACTTTTGCAATGGATGCGGACTATATTGTACATTGCATGAAAAGCAATGGTAAATGGACAGGTACGAGGCTATGTGAATGGACACTGCACGGCCTGAAAAAATCGCATAATTAGGAACTTTTTTAAAACCTTCTTCGAGTATACAGTATAAAGAGGAGGTGATTCTCTATAAAATCAATAAAAGAAGGCAGTATTTGTCCATGATGTTTATGAAATATATTTGAATTTTTAAGACCATTGGAAAACCAATGTGAAAAATGCATGCCACATAAGTGGCCATGCTTTGCCGAGTACGGTTTCTACAGGTCGAAAAGAAGCGCATTCAAAAATCGATGTCCTGCCAAGTCTGAAATGTTATAGAATTATGCCGCAAGATAATCAGTATTACAAATCCACCTAAGTAATCCTTCCTAATAGAAAACGCATTTCAGAATTTCCGCCAACATTTCGTGAGATCGGTCACACACTGTACTTTTAGGTGTTCGACGGCTATATGGCGGTTCGCCTGACCTTAGTTTCCTGCCGAGCATGCAGTGACAGCATGTGTCAGTTTGCAAGGTTACCAACTGATGGGATTCCTACGTTCTTCTCGGGACTTGGGCTCAGGATATAGTGGCTTCTGCCTACTGCGGCTTTTTGCGGCATTCTCGCCCGTGACATTGTAGCGGACAGCCATCATAACCGGTCTGGCGTCATTGTTCAAGACCTCGCTACCTCAAGGTCATTCACCCCTTCGCAGTGAACCGTTTCAGACGCACTGACCTGAAGTCACATGACCGACAACTCGGGCATACCTGCGTCCGCACAGCCGCAGCTGCCCATGCGCCACTTGAACGCGCCACCCCCTGCAACCAGCAAAACAAGCCACTGGGACACCACCCCTCGGCAAATGCAACACACACACACACTGACTGGACACAACTTGAGCCTGGCCTACGAGCCTACAAAAGCGGCTGCCACCACTGTCCCAGCGACTCTCAGGCATGACTGGACGCAGTTAACACCAGCCCTGGCTTTGTCAATGGCCACTGCCGCCTGAGAGGACAGCTCCGGGTTCTGTGCACAATAAACCCCTCAAACTGGTGATTTACGTTTTCTTCCTTCCAATCTGGGATTTGGCTTGATGGTTGAAGCTCACAGACTACACAGATTCTCACTGCTGCGTCGCTACAACATCCTCGCCGCCGTTACAATAGCCTAGTGCTTATGGAACAGGGACCAGTCATGTTAACTTTGTCAATCTAGGCGTCCGCGGACACCTTTGTTCGTCATGACGCTGTCTGGCCTTCGGAAAATTCTGGAAGAGGAAGGAGTGTGTGTGCTAGACGCTGCTCAAGTCTGTCTTGCGTTAAATTATTCTACGAGCAAGTCACCGATGCTGCGCCCACTCAGTGATCAATGGTGGATGTCGTCGTTTGCGACGGCCTAACTATCATTCTTCCAGATGCATTTTTTGTCAAGCCGTCCTCCTGCAAAAAACTACGCGATAGGTGTGCTAGGCCAACGTATGGGCTGCATTGGGGCATGGTACGCGTTATTTGGACTGCGCAACCACAGCAAATGTCATACGTGGGGGAGTGTAACGGTGCGCCTAGGCGCAGGCGCCAGTCACACCGGCCTTGTGCGAGTGAGGGAGGAGAGGGTGCGCTAGATACAGTGCAAGTCCGCTATCATACCGCCATTTCGGCTGTCGGTTTCTATGATGTCCACCATGTGCTCCTCAGAAGGGTGGGAGCAGGGACGCAGACTTGCTCGTGAATTAGTTTGTAGTGATGGCAGATTTGCGTAGCATCTACCACACTCTCCTCCCCCCCCCCCACCTGGGCCCGGTATCATGACTAAGTTAAGAAGACCGGAGGTCGGGGAGGACGTATGTGGGTAGCACGACGAAAACCGGCACCTAGGCGTATCACCGCACTCCTTGATCCATAATAAACACTTGACCAGGATTTTAACCGGCAGCAAAGATGGGGAGCGGCACGGGTCCCAAACGGCACGGCGTAACGTGCAGGCTACCGTCTCCACACCCATCATGCTGTGGGGCCTACGGTGGACATCATTGGTAACGCGGGTTGAACTGTTGGTACGATACGTTGTCGACAAGGTGTAGACTGATTTTTTGTCGTCGAACAGCCCCACGCCAACTACAGGCAGTGAAGCCCAGAGGGTGAGACAAGTACCAGCTGTTCATTAAATTTCGAGGTCAGATTATCTGGGGAAATGGGAAATACCTAAGCCCATGCCAGTCTGGTCCAGTTGCCTCAGATACGGCTGCACCAATTGAGGCTTTGGAGTTCAGACTTGCCTTGTGGATTGCGAGAGAGCGGCAAACAATAACAGGACTAGTTTGAGGGCAAAGCACGTCTTTTTACTTAAAAGCCTCGGAGACAGCGTTCCTTAATACACTTAAATTTTACTAAATTACACTCGGGGAATATTTGCTGAAAAGCCCAGAAGAAAAGCAGTTTTTGTTACTCACTCCGGCACCCGTTCTCTTTAACAAATGAGAGCTCTCCAAGTAATTCAGAAACCCAAGGAATCAGTCAGCGGTTTCGGACTCATTAGCCTTTTCGATACTGTTTGAGAGCTGAATGGACCGAAGTGCACGTTTGTAGCGTCAGTCCATTCCGCGATGAGCTCAACGGAATCAGAGATGAATTCCACCAGAGGTTACCCGACAGTCATCTAAACACGCCGGAGATTATTAGGTCATAAGACTGAGCAGCTCTCCCATGACTAAAGTATCCATCACCCCAGTTATCACTCATTGTACAGGCGACCCACTTCTACAGTTACCTCTCCGCAACCGACTGAGAGGAGTGAGACGAATTCGCAGCATACAGCCTGCTTCATCTATTACCAACTCTTGGTTTTACCTTCTTTATATGACTAGAGACACGCATCCTCTTGTCGTTCCTACGTCTTGAATAAGGGAACGTAGGAAAGGTTAATCCCCATTTTTTGTGCGCTGAAAATCATAACCGGCTTTGTAGGCAATTCAAGCGCAAAACTAGTAAGCAGCCGTTCCTAGTCTTTCTGCAAACGGGTACTTGAGAAGTTCTCGCCTGAAAGTTCGCGGTGGACTTGATGAAAAAGACCTGCCTTTCTGCGCAACAGTTTTAACACGTGGTAAGTGGAAATTCGACACACCTTCCCCACTGCCACCGCTGTGGGCTGAGGTTGTCATTGCAGGGTTCCCGTAAATACTGGTCTGCAAAAGTAGCCCTGTAGCCACAAAATACCCCACCCACGACCTATCCCTATGTTCATTTTCCATATAATGGTGGTGGACTGATGTTGAACTACCGAAAACGGGCCTGCTAGTTTCCTCTCTCAAGCTTACCGCGGGATTATTCGCTGAACGAGGATACATAACGGCGAATATGTTTCTACTGACTATTAGCTAGTAGCCAACAAAAGTAAAATATTTATAATCTCGATGTTGAAACTACCCTGTGCCAGTGCTAGGATATTATCAAGTCGTGGCTTGTTTGACGGGACCCTCACGCACCTTTTAGACCTCCGCGAGGCCGAAGTGTTTTTCAGAGGTGACAGCCGCGTTGACCTTGAGCGGTTACACGCTTGTTTTCCATGTCTGCAGTTCATTAGACAGCTCAATAAACCTTTCTCCACATTTCTTTCTCAGAATTTTCCTGGACAGAGAAATTAGGCAAACGTGAGGCGCGCGTGCGATTACTACCTGCAGCGACTGCATCGGCGAGCTCATTGTCCACACAACTAATCAGCGAGGGCGATGGAAGTAATAGCTCGTGTGCGGCGACTAAACTATAACTGCACCAAGTCCTCGGACCATCTGTTTCGAAAGGGGAAAGTGCTAATTTTGATAAAAATGTTATGGCTAACAACTGAACTCCTTGTGCGTTCGGCAACTGCATCTGTTGCTATCCCTTACACTAGGCCCAAATGAGAATCCGAAGCCTCAGGTGAAAAAAATTCCTGTCCCAGTGACCGGAATTTCATATTCGCAAATTGGAGAAAGTTGGGCTGCTCACTTAATTGTACGTAACATTCGATACCGACTGATACCTTGAGCCATTTACTCCAAACATGTACATTGAGCGACCGATCTCATGAAACGTTCTCTGAAATTCTGAAATGCGTTTTGGATTAGGAAGGATTACTTAGGCGTGGTTGTAATACTTATTAACTTACGGCACAATCCTATAATATTTCCGACTCGTCAGAATGTCAGCTTTTGAACACAATGCTTTTAACTCTCCTTTAGAAATGGAACGCGGTTAAAAATGACTACTTAAGTAGCATGCATGTTTCCCATTGATTTTCGATGGCCCTGCAAAGTCGAATATATGCTATAGAAACCATGAACGTAAATATGATTTATTCAGTCGCTTGATAGAGAATCACGTCATCTTTGTACTTATTACTCGAGGAAGAATGTATTTTGGTTTTAAAAAAGTTTTCAAATTGCCAAATAAATTTGGGCCTAATCAGTCGTTGTATTAGCGCTTAATGATTTCAGTCTACAAGGTACATGCATTCCGTGTAAGGAAAATCACGTATTCTTCTGTGCATTTAAGAAGATATCACATGGAACCCATAAAATTTTGCAATGGATGCGGACTATGTTTCACATTATATGAAGAGCACTGATACACGGACGGGTAAGATGCTATATAAATGGAAATTGGCGGCCTTAAAAAATGCATAGTTAGAAACTTTTTCAAAGCCTAATTATACTTTTTTTCGAGTATAAAATATAAAAGCGGCGGGATTCTCTATCAAGCGACCGAAGAAAGCATATGTTTGTTCGTGGTTTCTATAAGATATATTTAAATCTGCAAGACCATCGAAAATCAATGGGAAACATGCATGCTTATTAGGTAGTCATTTTTAACCTCGTTCTTTTTCCACGGAAGATTTAAAAGCAGTGTCTGAAATATTATAGATTTTTGCGCAAGATAATCAACATTACAGCCGCGCCTAATTAATCGTTCATAATCGAAAACACATTTCAGAATTTCAGCCAACGTTTCATGAGATCGGTCACTCACTGCATGTTCGATGCCGTCGTAACAACACAAGGCGCATTATAACGCTATCTTCCAACAGTACGTACCAATGCAAAAATAATCATAAATACGGTCGTAGCTGTGAAAATTCAGAAAGCGCATATATTTTAGCACACGCAATTCACACTCTAAAAGAAATGAATAAAATAATAACCGCCTTATTCCATACAGACCGCTGCACAAGTACTACATGTGCTTGCCATTGTGAAGCCGATCGCTTTTGCTTTAAATAACCTGCCGACAGTTCATTTCAAAAGCAGTTTTGACAAGTTTTTAAGCTGACTAGTGTTAGATAAATACGTCAAATCTAAGTTTTTGAGAGGGGCCCTGCTTCTGACCATTTTTATCGATTTTTCGTCTCTTTAAATACTCCTTCTTTGCAGAGGTCACTTCCTAATTTGTGTGCCTCAACAGACCTTTGTCACGTACGACAGTAGGCGTTTAACGACTTGATAGGAGTTTCCGAGGCAACTGATAGGCACCAGGTAGAAAAATACCTGAATAATCATCCATAAGTTGGCATGGAGATAGGAATCGGAGACATCATTTACTCCTGTTTTGCTCATGTTTTAGATCACACGGCCAATTCCTCAACCACTACCAGTGACCAAAAACCAAGCGGCGATGTTTGCTGTGTGGCCCAGGAAGTAGGCGCGTCATCAGTGACTTGAGAAGGAATAGGCTTGGGACTTGCGCAGCATCTACCACACTCTTTGTCCCCTTGTGGCGGTCAAGGATGTGAGATCAACTTAAACCAAGCACAATAAGTTCGTTTCGTCTACTGTCAGAAGTCAGGGAGCTGTGAGGACTAGTTTATTCTGTACACAGGGCAGGTTGCCGTAAGTTGGCTGTTTGCTTGCAACAGAGAAAAGCGTCCGTTCACGAAGAGCGTCAGTCGCGGTGTGTGTTGTTTACGCGGGTGTGAGTGTCTAGGTCAGCAGGAGGGGGTGACTGTCTGCGTGGTGGTCGTGTGATTGGACAAATTAGTGGACGAATGGAGGGCGCATACTCACAAGGCCTCACGGGAATCAAGCCAAAGCGTTCGACGCGCGTTAGGTGATACTAGTTTGTGAGTGCAGCCGGGGGTCGCTGCAGCTGGACCGGAGGTGTCCCAGTTCTAGCCGGCGGGGGTGGTCGTGTGTCAGCGGCCTGTCAGTGCTTATCGCGGCCATCGACCGACAAAACGGAGCCGGAGAAAAGGGGAACTGGAGCAGCTGCTACACCCTCTCAGCAGCCTTACATTGAGTGCAAGACGTGTGCCGCATGCGGCCTGGCCCCCGCAGCACATACCAGACTTTCAGTAGAGCGGCTCAGGTTCCACATGTTTGAGGATGCCCTGCGAACCGGATTCATAAGCTGCTCAAATCAAAAAACTCCAAATACGTCAATTATAATAATGATGGCAGTCTAACATTTCGTAAAGCTAGCGAGCATACGATAACGCCAAACCAGCGGGAAAACACTTGCGGAGATTGGGTCACTTGCTCCAGGCTTACTTGTGCCGTAGGTGGCGGTACCCATGGAATACCGACCGCGCAGTCTACCACGACCTATCTGCGGTCGACTGTGAAAGTCTTCGTGCAAATTTGCTGAATTTTAGTATCTTTTCATGAGTAGAGTTCATTTCTTCACAGATTTGTAGTAATCTGTATGACAGCGTCCTGAGGGGAAGCTGACGATAGAGTTTGACTTAAAGAAGGAGACACGATCGCTGGGACATGAGCTCTATTCGCCTGACGTCTCGGATTCCCGCTCGAACCCGTCATCAGAGACAAAAGCAGATACGGGTGGTTCATGCATAAGGGGCTGCAATACTTATAGGATAAGGTCGCCATGCCACCGTGAATCCCCCCCCCCCTCCATCAGGGATCGTTACACTTGGTGTGATGATTGTTTGATGGTCGATATTCGCGCCGTTACTTGCTGCAATTTCATCACGTGTGTTGGATGTTTGTGTAATGATTGCTCGACCATCGGACGCGCTGACCCTCGTGTTGGGAAAAGTGTTCATCTGTGCGCTACGCGCGTGGCCAATTACTCCGCCTAGGCGAAGTCTCGGAACGGAATATGGAAGGGGAAGGTCGTTGC
This sequence comes from Spirometra erinaceieuropaei, assembly GCA_902702965.1. Classification (NCBI taxonomy): domain Eukaryota; kingdom Metazoa; phylum Platyhelminthes; class Cestoda; order Diphyllobothriidea; family Diphyllobothriidae; genus Spirometra; species Spirometra erinaceieuropaei. The sequence goes on from CACRXP010000072.1 coordinate 240,839, forward strand.
ACTTGTTGATGGACTGGGGGCCAGTGAACCGTGACCAAAGCAGCTCGCGGCTCACGCGGTTGTCATCTCTTGCGAGAATTTCGGTCTCGTAGAATTTAAATGTGTGGCCAGATTTCGTCGAATGAGTTGGCGTCATTTCTCCGCACCACTGCAGCGTGTTCTGCCATTCGCGTCCAGGGCAGTCTTCCAATTTCTCCGAAGTAGTTGCTTTGTCCGCAACTGTACCAGATTCGATAAACGAATCCAGACTTTTACTGCCGTGTCAACGGGTCATTCGCTTCCCTTACCTTAAGCTTGATGGTTGCCTACTGTCTGTGTGCAACTCCAACCATAAGTGGTGTTTCTATTGGTATAGTTCCCAATGTTCGATAATGGAAAGTTTTTCAAATCACAGATTGGTTTGGACAGGCCTCACTGAAGTGAAGGAGCTCATGGGAGGCTCAGAAGGCAGTTGACGCAAGCTGTCTTTTCAGACGCTTTATTTACGCCAATGTCTGCGTTTAGGCTCTTAGCCCCCAACGCATGCACTATCTTCCGAGTCATTCCCGTCCGCAGCCAGTCAGCGGAGGAGCAACACTGATTAGCTTTGGACTTCCATGGGGCTAACGACAGGCTTCGCGCGGTCCCAGCAGCAAATCGCGGTTGTTAGCTTAAATCCTGGTGAAGTATTTTTGTAGACCAGGGAGTCTGGTTATACGCCTACAGTGCGTGACCTAACTCATGAAGTGTGTCGAAATTTACGAATGATTGCCAATCACTCGCAAACCGGCACCATCTCATGAGTCAGATGTCTATGTTAATTAAGTACAAACTTAACAGAATGAAAAACATAATGGAAATATTATAGGCAGTTTTGCGTTGTTTAGGAATTCCGATTTATTTTAGAAAAGCGCAATATTCTGAAAACGTCAGAAATGACTCTATTTAAGGAAAGTTCGTTTTCAGATGTATAGAATGTATTCTCATACGAGACACGTAGTAAATATGAAAGTAGACATAAAAACACGTCTAATAACAGCGTTTCAGTGAAGTTTACAGCTAAATATCGTTTAATAAGTAGTGTGACTTCATATATGACGGTTTGTCAACTGCCTACATTCTGAGTGTAGATTCGAAAACAGTTTTCCAGTGTTTCATAATTTCATTAACGATTTCGGGTTAAATGAGATGGGTTTTAGCAAGAGAACCTGGATTTTGCTTGATTTCGCCGATTGGGACGTCGTAGGAATAAAAGTTTAATTAGGGGACATGCCATGAGGCCGGTCGGTGCCTAATAAATTTAAATAGAACTGATAAGCGTGATCGTAAACATAGCATTTTGTGTTTATAAAGAGAACTTTTCTTCCGTTAAATTAATTGATACTTCTAGCTTGTTATGGATTACGTTGAGTTTCAGATCGGCCTTGAAATATTGCTGAATACTTCATGATTTTCAGTGTTTTCACCCGATTGCCCATAACGACAAGTCCTAAATTATCTATCTGTTGAGAACTTTAAAATAAGATTGTTCCTGAACGAATTTACCGAATTAGTGAGTGTTTAGGTGCCCCATTTCACGAAGATGGTCGTCTGGGTCACATTTGAAGACTCATTCAAACATAAAACTTCATTTTCTAGAAAAATGACTGTTCACAACGAAAGTCACCAACGAATATGCCTTGCATCAATAAGAAAACTTTCCTTAATAAGTTACCTCTTTAGAAAGCGCTTTATTACTGCATTCCGTCGACGGATCTCTGTGTACTTTGCATTTTTGCACGGTGAGACCAAGTAAAAATTTTACACTGTTGACGGTTTCTTTCACGTTCCTGAGAAATACTAATATTTTTCTACGATAAACGCAAGAACATGCCTTTCTCTATACATTGAGGCCATTTCCACTGTTTTTCTCGCTTTTAGACTCCGTTCTTTGATTTTGAATGCAAAGCAGAGCGCCCGTACAAATGCTGATATTTTGATGAAACTAAAAATGTTTTGTTCGTTCTATTTCTGAAAGAAGTATGCACAAAAGCTAAAATACTAGAAAAGTAGTGCTTCATATGTTTAAAGCTGGAAATGACCACTCCGCGGTGGTCATCTATATGACATCAGGTAAAATTTTCTAAACGACAAAACAATTTCAGCCCACTTAAAACGAAAGAATCACTATCTGCGTTATTACTGTACTTTAGGGCACAAATTCGCACAGATCTGCTTATTTTTTGACATAAAGGAATTGATGAAACATCTGGTTTTCCTAAAATAACCTTTTTGTTAGGAGATTGATAACCATGGTCAACATCGGACACGAAATAAAATTTCTAATTCGGCTAAATCTGTTTATTAAAATTCTCGAGGGTAAATTACTATCATTTCAATGAAAAAGTCGCTCAAATGTGTAATTGGAGCCCAGGACATGTATTAGCATAGGAAATTGCCCGAATATATTTCAACGTCTACTTTCGGTAAAATTCACTGATGCTTCGCTTGATATAATAACGTATACACAATTTCTGCACAAGAAAAGGACATTTTGTTGAAGGAAAGAGATGAGCGAATAAAATGTTCAACGTTAAAGACGTCCAAAAATTCTGCCATCAGTTTCCGTTATCAGATTTCATGAGATAGGTTACGTACTGTAGTACCGTATCCAGGGCCTGACTCGAGCATAACACCTCATCGCCAAGGAGGATGGACGTTACGACGTAGTCGGCAATAAATAATTTCTTGGTACATGAAGATCCTTCGTTTATAATTTGCCTCTTTTAAAAGCGCCTTACTACTGTTTTTCGATAAAGATTGTTCGCGTGTTGCCTAGTTACACAGTAGAGTCAAAAAATGGAGCGTTTGGCTGATTCTTTCAATGCCTTGTAAAAATGAGGTTTTTTCGCTGCAGGCGAAAAAGCTCACTTTTCTTTTTATACTGGGACATTTACTGTCATTTTTGCTTAACTGTTCTACGGGTATAAAGGCACAATAAATCGACCACATAGATGCCAACTTACTACCCAACATGCTAGTGCTTTGCTCTTTTTACTCAAAATTACGTACTTATTGAAACTACCCGTGCAAAACGCATTTTGTCATGTACTCCAAAGTGAAGTTGCTAACTTGGTGGTGGAGCTCTTCGCAGTTGCTCGGAGCATATTCGCAAATAGCAGAAAAATATGTGCACACTAAAACAAACGGTCGCACGTAGGCCTCATTTTTGAATGTTAGAACAAAAAATCACATTGATTTAAAAAAAACAACTCTGAAATCGAGAAATCGTTTGATTTTCTAAAAACAAAGCGGTTTTTTACATCCTGCCTCACCAGCGCTAACTTTTAGGCGCATCAAGGTTTATTTGTTAAACGTCATCCGGTTTGAGTTAATCTGATCTCCCAGGGAAACACATGTGGATGCTGAAACTTAGTCTAAGGCGCCTACTGACATAGAAACTTACTCAAATGTACAGTGAAAGACCAGGCTAATGAAATGTTGTCGAAATTCTGAAACACGTTTTCACATAGGAAGGATCACTCAGGTTGGTTGTAATACTGATTGTCGTGCAGTAATATTCTTTGCGAGGTCCACAGAACTTGAAGGCGAGTTATTGGCTTTAGCACAGAGTCGGTGCTCACTCCCCCTACATATTACGTACTTTTTGCGTAACACATCAGATGCCTAGGGCCCAGACCTCCCTGCTGCATGGTATGAGCGAGCATACTATGTGCTCGAGGGGCATGCATGTCGAAAGGTGGTGTGACTGACGACACAAAGATTCCAAAATCAGAAGTCAGGGAAGACAGATTGGATTGGACAACTTTACTGATGTGTAGGTTTATGCAGGAGGCTCAACAAGCGGTGCCGTAAGCAGTCTGTCTAAGCAGGTTGTACTGTCCGTGTCCGACGTTGAGGTTATTAACTCCCACCGCGCGCGTGTGCGGCTTCGCATAGTCCCAGTTAGCGTCTGTCAGCCAATCAGAGAGGGGGTGACAGCGTTGATTGACTTCGAACTCTCGTGAGCCTAGTAACAAGCCCCGCGAGGTCCCAGGTGTGAATCGGCCGGAAGCGAGGAGGGCAGGAGAGCAGCTAAACAAAACGGTGGAGAGTACGGAAGCGCGGACTGCTACATGCAGATTAGGCGTCTCGGCAAATTCCTACCCATGGCCAGCAAGGGTGCCGCGTCATTTTTCTGTGAATCATGGAGTCGGTGAGACCGCTGGTCCCCTATGTACAGAATTGTGGTTGGAATTTCAGTACACCACCGGCCATGCCCTCAGTGAAGTCGACTCGGCAGGAGAGGCTTGTTTTCAGCCCCATTTAATATATTGCCATATTATTTCTACTAATTTAATTTAGATAGGCTGACAAAATTTAATAAAGCTGCGTGTCTCATTTGTATAACTGCCTTTTCCACCGTTTACGCACCAGAGGTAATTGCGGGACCAACATGTGTCCTGTACGGTCTGGCTACTTATCACGGCAGGACAAAACCGTTCAAGTTGACGGTTATTTAAACGCTGAGTAAGCGCGTACTGCGGTGGCTAACTCACTCATTCTGGTGCTTGTCCAATAGTTTCTCATGCACAGAATTGGACGCGTTGTTTCTTCGGTGCTAATTGATGACCCCCTCTAGAGGACAAGAGCCCGGATGCTATTTGACAGATTCGATAATCAGGAGAGATGCACTTTCGATTGCAGTTGGGACACAGTGTTTGGATGGCGTTTTCGTTAAAAAAGTTAGCAGGTAAAAAATAAAGTGAACCCTCAACTCCCAGGTATTGACCATGGATGTGACAGGAATGTTTTAACCAAAAACGTAAATTGTTTGTCTATTCAAAAAATTCGCCAAGCCGAGGCGCCAGACGAATTATTCGCTTGTTAGCTGTCAGTTCATGTTTTTCCGCTAACCATTTATGCCTGAGTAAGCAGTTCGGATGTTTGAAAACGTCGCCCATACCCCACTGACAGGCCGTTTGACATTTTAGCAGAAAACGTGTCTGGATGCTATCATGTCCTGCCAGTTGCACTGGGACCTGTGTTTCTGATTCAAGTTTATGGGCTTAGTCGACCGTCACTCTGAACGCCGCGAGACTGGCTGCTGGAGATGGACGTCGTTCTATGGCTGTCAACTACTAGTCAACAACTCAGGTGTCCATAAGTCCCACTTCTAAAAGACGAAAAATCTGCTGCAACGCACCAGATTAATCGTCATCGCGTTAGGATCCTGTGTGTCAGTAGAATCAATAACAAAGCCCAGAAGAGGATGCGTGAAAACGAACTTCCTGTTTGGCGAAAAAGCTGACTAAGCCTAACGGTTTCTCTCACAAATAAAAAAATGATTCACCTAACAAACACTTTTATTGGATGCTCGGTCGAGGAACGCTGCGAATAAAAATCGAAAATGCGGGTGAAAATCAGCTGCAGCGGGAAGTGGGGTGACTTTTTTGAGCCTAATACTACACTTTATCCCCTTCGATAACGTGTGTTCAGAAAC
>CACRXP010000072.1:250835-335610 GCA_902702965.1 Spirometra erinaceieuropaei
TACTGATACTGCCTTTTATTAACGTCCACACACCAATGACCTGCCGAGACTGCTGTACTCTAATCTTGATCGGTGGTCATCCGCCTCAGACGTATACGGAAACGTCGACGTTTTACCTCTGAACGACTGAACGCCGCTCACAAATCCGGGGAAAAATACAGCTGTCACAAGAGATCCCCCGTGCACGATGGCTAATGGCAATCTCGAGGACATATGTCCCCAAAGTCCCCGCTGCATGGGGTGATTGTACGCACCAAGCCCACGCGTCTGACTGTGTCCGTTCTGGAGTCCCATCCCGCCAATTGAACGCCTGCCACGGCGTGACGCTGATCCCAACGCCGGTCGGTAAGGCGATGACATTTGTCGCTAAGCCCGCGTGAGTTCGGTCAGTTGTCAACGCCTGGCCTAGCAACACAATAGCCGCTTAGTTTGGTGAAGCAGACGGACAAAGGCACATGGACCATACTATCCATACGAGTCAGGGAATGCCTCAGATTGTCGAAGCCTGTGGTGGCCGATGGCGTTGAGTACAGCACGCAGGGGGTAACGAGAAGCACAGAAGATAATTCCTGACTAACACTGGTTGTCAAAGGCATCATCGTTCTCATCCAAGCAAGGAACAAGGAAAGTCAAACAGTACGAGATATGCGGGAAGTTTGCTACACAGGAAGATTATAAATGATACGAGGGCTTTAAAGAGTTTAAACGCGAGGGATGGCCCGTCGGGATGGAGAGGTAACATCAAACGGCCGGACAGACAACCGCTGGGGAGTGTAACGCTGTCAGCATCTCCGGGGTAGGGCGGTGGAAATTGCCGTCATGGAGCCCGTCGAACGTTGTGGCAGCAGCGGTATTTGTGCGGGGGGGGGGAGCCGGAGGGGATGTGAGGCCATAACGCCGTTTATTTTAACCAACCCGCGGTTACACCATTTCCATCCTGGATCCGCGCTGGAAATGTCACTGCATCCAAACAACCCTATCAGATCCCCGACCCGTTACAGCCAGGGCATGACTGACTGGGCTTGAATCTGACTGGCCAGCTGAGAAGCCGACTGGGTGAACGCCAGGGAATAGCAGGTGCAGAGCGAACAGACGACGGCCAAATAGGGAGTAACACGAAGTCTGGAGGATCATCCCCTCCACCAAAGTGGACTCCGAGGTGGTCTGCCGACTGGTAACATTCGCCAGCGCAGGCATATTCCATCGAGCTCAGGGAACAATTTCGAGCCTTTAATGCTAAGGACAGGCTGCCATCTACTGAAACCTTAACATCTGTCTACAAAAAAGTTGCAACGATGGGAACTGTAACTACGTTTGGGAAACCGGGCGAAAATTTCATCCCCGCCCACAAGAGCACGGCTAGGCAACTCGGAGGCTAGACACAAACGCTCAAATTGCGACGCACGTTAGGGAAGCTGGCCATATTTTTGGTCGTCAGTGTGGTGCTATCTTAGGCCGGGGCGTCTTTAAATCAGACTGGATAAAACCTGAGGCGTTTTACTCAGATGTCAATTCCATTGATAGTCATATGGACGTTCCTACAGGCTACAAATTTCTGCGTCATTACGTCAACGAGGCTGAGGCCATGATCACCACACAGAACTTACGAAGACAGCGAAGACACACCCCGACGATCAGATGATTCGACGAGGCATGAAAGGAGCTGCAGGACTGATCAACTCCAACAGGGGATCAACACCTGCCCCCAGACGAGGTGGTTACTTACAAAACGCGCAGTTAGCAATCTAGCCAAACATCTATTGTAGCGCTACTCAGAGCGCCTGTCGCAACGCAGGCCCTCTCCCGACTGTCTCACACGCGCACTCGGGTTGTCTGGGGTCCACGCACTCGGCGTCCCAGCTGGCCAGTCGCAATCAAGTCCGAATCAAGTGTGCCCTGTCTGTAACGCGCGGACCGAGCATGGAAATGGTGTAACTGCCTGTTCGCGAAACTAACAGCTGTTCTCTCCTCGCATCCCCTCCGCCCCCTCCCGCACAACTACCGCTGCCACCACAACGTTCAACCGGCTCCATGACAGCTTCCTACCCCCGAGCTGCTGACAGCGTTGCACTCCCCAACGGTTGTCTATCTGGCAGGTTGGCGTCACCTCCCCATCCCAACGGGCCATCCCTCGCGTTGAAAATCTTATATGCTCTCGTATCATTTATAATCTTCCTATGTACCAAACTCCCCATATATCTCGTATTGTTTGATTTTTCTTTCCCTTAGCTTGGATAAGTACAACGCTGCCTTTGACAACCAGTGTTAGTCAAGAATTATCTCCCGTGCTTCTCGTTACCCCCTGCGTGCTGTCCTCAATGCCCTTAGCCACCGCAGGCTTCGACACTCTGATGCCATCCCTGACTCATACTTGGGACGCCGTTACTCCGGGGCTGGAAGCACTTTCCTGGGCCTGCTAACTCCTTTCAATCCCCTCCCCAGTTGTTCTGTAGATAATATACAACCGTCCCCTCCCCCCAACTGGCATCCATCTTCTTTTTCCATTCGTGACCGGGCCTGAATGTCGTGGTAGCCGGGGTCAAACTCACGATACATTCCCCAAAAAGGCCGAGACAGCAGCCAGAGAAAAAACTCGATCAGCGCGAGGCAGACTACTGCAATACTCCTCTTCAGTTTCCGTTCGATTAAGTGCACTTTACGCTTTGACAATGGTGAGCTTACCGAGTCCTGCCAAACGTCAGCATCCCAATAAACCTGTTACGGTGATCCCTCTTTATTTATCAGAGGCTTATTATTCGAATTAGTATGGCCCACGTGCCTTTGTCCGTCTGCTTCACCAAACTAAGCGGCTATTGTGTTGCTAGGCCAGGCGTTGACAACTGACCGAACTCACGCGGGCTTAGCGACAAATGTCATCGCCTTACCGACCGCCGTTGGGATCAGCGTCACGCCGTGGCAGGCGTTCAATTGGCGGGATGGAACTCCAGAACGGACACAGTCAGACGCGTGGGCTTGGTGCGTGCAATCACCCCATGCAGCGGGGACTTTGGGGACATATGTCCTCGAGATTGCCGTTAGCCATCGTGCACGGGGGATCTCTTGTGACAGCTGTATTTTTCCCCGGATATGTGAGCGGCGTTCAGTCGTTCAGAGGTAAAACGTCGACGTTTCCGTATACGTCTGAGGCGGATTACCACCGATCAAGACTAGAGTACAGCAGTCTCGGTAGGTCATTGGTGTGTGGACGTTAATAAAAGGCAGTATCAGTAAACGAGGACTGAGCTGGCCACGACAATGAGTGCCTTCTGTTGTGGACTTGTAGCACGCCTCGCTGGTTTCGCCTCTTATAACTCCTTGATTTAATTCTAAAATCAGAACTCGATAGCAATGATGGAAGGAGAAGATGTGTCGTCGTGTCTTACAGCGTATATAGGTTAAAAAGTGAAATACGGGCATGTCCAAGGTTGGGCGGGAACTTGGCCAATCAGAGAGTGTCCTTGATTGTTTACCATGTTGGTCGGACTTCTGAGTCATCTGACTGGTTGGGTAAACCACCAGTGTTGACGCGACATGTGCGCACGCACAGCGTGTGCATGGATCGTTAGGGCTGCGTCTGAGCGAGTCGGTTAGGTCGCCTACCACCTGGAGTGGCTACTGAGCTCATCAGAACCGTCCGAATCTGCTGCCCATCAGCAAAAATCCAAATGATTAATGCAGTGTCCTACCCTGCAATTACAGAAGACGAAGTTAGAAATGAATTGGGCTCACTATGGCAGCCTCGGCACCACTCACTTAATTAGGAAGGAATTTAGGAGACAGAGTGTTTACCAAGGTCAGCGTATGCTTTCCCCGACACGGTCGACAACAGGGTTCGCCGTCTGCAGCTTGGAGTCATTAAGAATACGGATTGAAGAACAAATGACTTTTCCTACGGACTTTTCGGTGAAAACTGTGCGATCGAATGCTGACTATGAAGCCCACCAGAGGCGTCATCTAAGAGGTAGGCAAAACTAACAGGGATAATCTCTATCGGCTGGACGGCGATCAGACAGGGAAGAGAGAGAGGGGGTCGTTAACGACAGTGAGTTTCAGGGATTATTAAAAACTAATGAAGGCGAAAGTCCGGGTTCCAGGTGCATGTATAGGTGAAGAAGAATAGGGATCGAGCACCGGAACATTTTGTTTATTGTTCTTAGCTATCGAACATGCGCATCAGAGATAGTAGAAACAACAGAACAAGCGACAGTTATTAAGCGTGTAAGCCAATCATCGACCGACGGCGCAAGACTGGAGGTGATTTCGTAACGCTCTACACGCCAGCGCCAGATCGATAAATCGATCGAGTTCTCATCCGAGTGGTGCTTATTCCTGTGTCCTACCAAGGCCTGTTCGAATGAGGGCGGGGCGGTTTGAAGGAACCCGAAATTACAAGAAGTATGTAGAGGAGAACATCCGAAAGACGTAACCTACGGAGAATGGAGCTTGTTCTTCAGGGCAACGAAGGCAAATCCGTTTGATTGCAGGCCTAGCTTACAATATATCTACTTTTTTCATTGTTTGTAGGCACATCATGAGGCCATCTTAATAAAACTGGTGTAGGAGTAAGACGTCCTATTTCTGTTTCACAGACGGAAAACTACTGAAAGGCAAGGATGACACGGCCACGAAACGATACAAGTGGCTGGAACCCTTGTGCAGTTAGATCGTTTAAACAGCTCAAACGAGACTTTCGTTACACACCGGAGGGAAGACCTCGTAATAAGATAACGAACAGGACTTCGTCCAGGAGACAGGTCAAACATCCCACTGACCAAAGCGAATGCGGTACCAATTATGTATGAAATGCTTTCTGGATGGGCGGAAAAAATGATACAGACGCCTGAGATATTAGCGTATCCGTCGAAGAATTTTGGAACACTCAGAAATCCCATTTGTTGTCATGGCTGGCCGAGTAAGTCACTAGATTTTGCGAGTGGATAACGTTTCAGCATCAGGCGAAATATACACTTCAGTTTATTTGAAGGAATACAGGTGTGTACCTTTGAAATCCCTATTTGTTACACGCAGAGGAAAAAGTGAAAAATGGAAACGAAGTAATATCAAAAAAACTACACAAAAATATCAAAAATTGTACTGATAAACAAGGCATTTAGCGCTTTAGGAGCACTGGAAGGTATATGCACTCTCCAGTCCCTCTCATGACCAGTTTGTTCGCCGAAAATATCTCCGGTTAATTTGACCTCGAAGTAAGGCAGACGGATGCGATCCCCAAAACATAAGGGGGACCCTGACTACTGCCTGGACCCTCATCCCTCACTGGTCATATCAGGATCATAGTGAAAATCACCTTCTCTGAACCAAAACATTACGGCCATTGAGACGCAAAAATACGGCTGGGGATGGGTGGAGATTACGACGGTGAAGCATAAGGAGGCGCATGTCGAAGATAAGTGACGAGAATTCATTTTGCGCCCCCAGAAGTATCGAGATGTCTGGGCGGAATTCGAGTGTTTCTGTTTTGTTTGATTTCCGAGGAAAGTAGTGCGCGAACTTGGAGTAAATCCTTCAAAACAGAGTTTTTAAGGCTCGGCCCGAAAGTTTATATGAATATTTGAGCTGAACTCCATCAGCCACCGCGGAATAACGCGTAATACTCACAAACTGCCAACAGGCAGCCAGTAGTATACAACTATGCGATTATTTATCATACTGAATGCACACGTCGAACTCTGAGGGACCTACTGCAGCAGCCTATGCCGTCCCTGGCTACTGCGACCTTCAGATCCGGTCCCGAATGTAAAGAGAAGGTGAACGTCAGTGGGGAGGACAATGTATTCTAGGCAGAATGGTATTACCGACAAAGGCAGAGGAAACTGGAATGGCCATTTCTGGCTTATTAGCCGTCGTCAGCCAGCCATACCCTAGCCCGAAGTGTGGAACACCCGAGGCTCGAACTCGCGACCTGTTGGTTTAGATGTCCACCCCTCTACCCACCGGGCCACGAGCCCGTTGCCCTGTCGGTTTTCGATCGGGAATATACAACGGTAAGGGGCGCTCACCGATCGTTCATACGGAACTCACTCGTTCCGTTGTGCCTTAAGGGCTCTCTCTCGAGCCCAACCAGCAGCCGCACAGCGACGCATAATATATGGGCAGAATGGTATTACCGACAAAGACAAGGGAAACTGGAATGGCCATTTCTGGCTTATTAGCCGTCGTCAGCCAGCCATACCCAAGCCCGAAGTGTGGAACACCCGAGCCTCGAACTCGCTACCTGTTGGTTTAGAAGTCCACGCCTCTACCTACCGGTTGGGCTGGTTGGGCTTGAGAGAGAGAGCTTAAGGCACAACGGAACGAGTGAGTTGCGTATGAACGATCGGTGAGCGCCCCATACCATAATGTATTCTGTCCAGAATAACCGGAGAAGCTAGAGAGAGTTGGCAGTCGGACGAAGGCACGTTCGGCGCCGGGTCAGCGGCGTCCCAGGTCTCCGCCGCATAATACGTCAGGACACGTCTAATTCGGCCTTGAATCTGATTGGCCAGTTGGATGGCCGAGTGAGCGAGTGCCAGACAGGCCTGGTGCGTACGTGCAGACACTCGCGAGAGGCCCAGTGTTGTGGCAGGCGCTCGAAGTAGGGTCACAACAGAGCCACTGTGCAGCTGCGTCAGGCAGCAGCACAAGATCGGCGAAACACGCGTGTCTGGGCTCTTAGCTAGTACCTGCGTTGTCAGCATGGAAAATAGTCACACAGTTGAATGTTTCTGTGTTTAGGTGGGTTAAGTAGCGCGTTGGAGCAGGTTATTAATGTGAATCCAGACCTGCATAGCTGTTTATACTGCCTGACCAGCTTGTGTTCGTTAGAGTGAGTCCCAAGCGTCCAGTTGTGTACAACTTGGACTAATAAGGCTGGCGTTTTGTCATTTTCCGTTTGGGACAAGGCTACGCGAAAACAGGGACGAGTGTGTGTTTTTTGGGCGATACAGCCACCAGGCACGTTCGACCGCCTTGCAGAGGTTCAATTTATATTAGGCTCACAGAACTGTCGCTGATACCGGAGGCTGTCGAGAATAAGGAGCTGTGATCGTCAGAACAAGTTCTTTATTAGCCTGACGGTTCTGATTCACAACCGAATCACAGACGAAATCAAATGAGGACAATAGTACGTCGCGAAGGGGATTCTGTCTCTGATGATGGGTTCGAACGTGAATCCGAAACGCTACTGAAGCTTTTACCCCAGGAATCATGTCTTCTTCGCCACGATTGCTTCCTGGAAGTCGCCTCTTCACTTCTACCGACAAGCAGAGTCAGTCTTTCACAAAGATGCCAAGGCGTGCTGTTGACCGAGCTAACCACTTAGCGAGTTCGCTCTCAATCAAATCCTGCTGGTGCAGTAACAGAAGACACGGGGGAAAAAAGTTTAGACATAGTCTCTATTGTGAGCTGCGCAGTAGCCGATTTCGTGTTTTAGGATGGCCTCAGTATTTGGATCCGTTATACGGACATTTGTTTGATTTTTCTGTCCCCTGGCCTTGGCATCTCATATTTTGCAACTCTTTCGACAGATCGGGGAGATCGTAGTTAGCCACAAACATAATGCCAACCATGACCAAGCCTTCAATGGGAAATCTCCAACCCTTAGTCTGGGAGCCAGCCGCGCCAAAATGAACACAGTACTGACCTTTTCCTACCTGCCACCAGTCCCTACCTAATTCCGGACCGACAGTATCTATGACGACTGAGGGTGAGCGTTTCCGAGGCATCAGTTCAGTATAAAGGAGACGTTATCTTTTACTGAAATTCTGGAATCCTTTATATTGCATTATTCTGGGGGAATCTTTGGTTATGTAGTTATGTAGCCTCACCTGAGGTAAACAAATCCCAGCCACCTGTAATACGGGACCGGTGGTAATAGAAATTTTTACAGGTGGGGCCGGAGAAAGCAGAGGAGACGAGGTCAAGTAATTGTATGCAAAGGAAAAGTTATTGGAAATTCGCGATTGTACTCTGAGTGGTTGAGAAATACTTGCCCTAAACCTTAAACCCTAACCCTAAACCCCAAGCCCAACCCCTACCCTTTAACCATAACCCTAACCCTTAACTACAAGCCTAAACCCTTATCCCGAAACATCTAACGCGAAAGTTAGAAGGAGACGACAGACGGACATTCAAGAATGATAACCGGCATTTGACCAAACAAGGTAGATCCGGCAACAATGAAACAAGGCCGCCATCAAAACACACGCAACAACGCACAGAAACACCATGCCAACATAATCACACCAACCCAAATTAATTGCGTAGGTCAACAGTATTGGATCCATCAGGTGTGGTTACACAACCACATCTTACCGACTACTTTAACTGACTTCGCCCAACGGCAACCACGGAAGGTTTGCAGGCGACTCCTTTTACTGCCAGAGGACAATTTCTAATTTTTGGAAAGAAGTAAACAACCCTGTGCAATGAACCGTGAGAAACAATTTCCTTTCAACCAGAAGCCATTTCTCTTGCAAAAACAATTCAGAGAAATGAAAAATAGTGTTTAGCTTTCAGCTAAAATGTCTCTAAATGCCAGGTATTATTTTTTTAACCAATGCACCGGCAGCATAAATAGGTTTCAGTTGCTGAATTTTTTAACAACCGTCAACTCCGCCGCTGATTGACGTTGGTCAGCGAAGAGCAGCGAAATTGTTGTGCACATTTTGTACATCTATGAAAAACGGTGAAAAATGAGCTAGAGTGCACGTAAGTAGTGCAGCCTGTTCCTATTTTCAGACCCCAAAACTTAAGCAACTTAGCCCCTCTCCGCATTAGTTGGCACAAAGAAAATACCGCCCACTGGGCACTGAACATGAAATATGGGCTTTCGTAATTCCCAGGACGTGGAATATTGGGCGTGGCTAAGATGTTCGTGGAGGCTGCTGCTGTTTCATGCGTGAAAAAGCCAACTTACACGCGGTAGACGCTCATTTATTGACCTGCGATACGGATCTAGCTTCCCACAAACACAACTGCCGTATCACCTTCGCCTAATTCATCACATAATAGGTACTGAAATTAGATATTATATTTTTCGGGCTAAGAGCCCGCAGCACGTCAAAAACACCTGGGACGTCAGCCGCCAACAGGAGGCATTTTGATAGATTTGTACCTCCAGTTGAAAACGTCGAAATGTATGCATCAGACAAAACTGCTCGGCCGAAACATCTAATCATGTACGCGATCTACTAGTTGCGCCAATAGGGCAACATGAGGACTTCAGTGCAACGAAGGGTCAAGTTAGCAATGACAGTTGTTTGGAAAAATTGATTTTATGCAAGCAAAGTGTGGGTTTTATTCGACAGAGATTTTTATTCAGCAAATCACTTCGAGCAAACTGGTCAGAGGAAAAAACGGCCGCGCACGCTCTGACGCCTAAGAACTGTGCTGAATGCAGCCACAGAAAGAGCACAGCTTTTGCAGTAACAGTTGACGAAGAGGACTCAAACTTAAGTAGAAAAGTATTGATTTATTGACCCGAACGACACACCGTAATTCACGTTGAGCGCAGTGTGTTCTTTTCCAGGGTTTAGCGCACTGACGGCAAAAGGACTAAATGAAGGCCAACTAGTTATTCCAAGCATAAGAATAGTTATTAATTTTGTGTCATAATTCACCTTAATAACAGCAACGACATTAGTTAAAAAACCTAGACAAATGTTCCGCTGATATCTGCCGCTACATGCCGCAACTACGAAAGGGGGCTCATGAGTTGCCCCCAGCGTTCAGACTAAGCTATTTGGTAGATCACTTGCAATAAATCCCTACATGCTCGGTTCTACAGGTAACATAAATACATAAATACAGTCATCTTAAGATGTAAACAATTCAGTGACGCGTTAACCCGCAATATTTTCTCTACCAGGCTGTGCTACTTACGCAGAGGGCAGTTTATCACGCCTGGAATATGAGACGCGTGGTTACATTTGTACAGACGCAGAAATTCGGTTAATGGTTACTGTCTATGAAATTTTTACTGTTCAAGGCTAAAAGCTTACTTAATATATTTGGTGATTCAATGAACCAAACAACTTTAGCCACCGTCGCATGATTCTCAACACACCTTTTATATTCGAGTCTCCCAGTCATCTGATTCAGTGACAACAATCAAGGAGTCAGAGAAAATTTAAAGGGACCGAGTGAAACTGGCCATTTCCTCCGAAATGTCATTTAACGAGCCACTTTAAACTTCTGCATTTATTTAAACGTTTTTGAATTTGCAGCTTTAGTTGATAAGGAAGGCAACCGCTGACACAGGGAGTCAAACAACACTGTTCATCAGAAGATACTATGAAAAGACGAAGTGTAAAGACGGTAAAGTGAATAACCCCTGCGTCCGGTTAGGAGGTAAGGTAGGTTAGCCTTCACGCCAAATATTCCCGTGTAGTTTATCCAAATCCCCACCTCGAAGACTAATTCAAGGTCATGTCGTGCTGCATCTTCGCCACTAGCCGTCATCAGGTAGCGCGGCTACTCGGCAAAGCCGGGGACAAACTTGTAGCATTTTTAGGAATGAAAGCGTACCATTGCTCACGGAAATATTGCAGATTTTGTCCGTCAAAGAGCGGAAACTTTAATTCCTGTCCCCCACCCTCACCCGACAGGGTGTCTGAAGTCAATATGTCGCGTTTTAGCGTAAACAAGACACGCCTGTTTACCCGACGACCCTGAATGTCTGACAGACCGGAGGAAGAAGGTCGTCCAGTATTGTGCTGACTGAAACGTTCAAAACAACCCCAGCTAGAACGGTTTTGTTTGCTAGCCGTCCTCCTCCTCCACGAAATCTGCTTTCTGTTACTGCTGTAGGGAGGGCGAAAACAAAATTAGCATGTTCAGGCCTGGGAATTTCGAGTCTTCTCAGTGGGCTGAGGGCCAGTTGGCATTGTAAACAAATTGCATGATCTCTCTTCAGGACACAGTTTTCGCAAAAATCCGCGCACACGAGACATCGCAGTTTTTCATTAGCGCAAATTTAGAGTTTCCAACTTTTGGTCCAATTGAGAAAAACATAAACTGCTAGATGTTAGAGTCCCAGTATCGATGGCGTCTGAAAAAAGCTTCCACTGGTCACGACTACTGAGTACAATTTCATATAACGGCCGAAAACTTGCTGACAGGACACGGTGCTACACTTAGTTTGAATTATGCCCAATCCATTCCCACACATAAGCTAGAAATACAGGAGTCAAAAGAGTATCAAGCATAGATTTGGCATGGAGAAATGCATGACTTTCCCTGCACGAATGTATGCAAGTGTAACAGCAAGTTAGGTTCGAAAGTAATTCGATAATTGTTAAAAGTTATTTTGAAACCGAAAGATACTCTTTCCATTAAGTATGCAATTTGAAGACGTAATTTGAATACATAGAAGTAAAATAAAGAATAGTTTTACGTGTAGTTTCTATAAAGTGTATTTGAATCTATAGGAGTATCAAATTCCAGGGTAAAATCATGCTATTCAAGTAGTCATTTTTGCGGAACAGAGACTATGCAGACGGCAAACAAGAAGCCCATTCGAAAGTCGACAATCGAAATGCTTGGAATATCCTGACATTATGCGACAGGATAATGACTACTACAACCCACCTAATGTAATCTTTCGAAATTGAAAACACGTTTCACAGTCAACATTCTATGGGATACCATATCTACTATACAACAGAAAATGATCGAATGCAAATCTGACCCTCCAGTTCGCGAGTATTGCCCAGAATGTGTAAACCGATGCTCCTTTCCGCTAACACTACATGCTCACTCTGAGGAATCTTCATAGCTACCTATCGATCTTTGTGAGTTTTTGTTTATGAAATCGAATTATGTGTCGGTCGATAAACTGAAAAGTATGCGACTAGGTTAAATACATAGAAGTAATCAAGAATCGTCGGCTTTACCTATAAAACCCTATTTCACCTTCCAAGCTTCGCGCTTGAGGATCGCGCACGTTTTTATGATCTTTTGCGCACTCTTTTATATCACTTGACGGCAACGGTAGGGTCAAGGTGGGTTAGCTCATGAAATATCAACGGACATTCCGAAATGCGTTTTCGTTTCGAAAGGATTAATTAAGTAGGGTTGCAAAACTAGTCAGCCCGCAACATGATTCTATAACATTTCAGTTACCCCGGGATGCCGGCTTTTGAATAAACTTCCTTCCGGCTGCTCGCAAAAATCGCACTCTGTAAAAAATGACTTCACAAATAACACGAAGTTTTCTCGTTGATTTTCGATACCGCTAAAAATATTCATTATTTTTCTCATTCGGTAGACAATTACGTCTTCTTCCAATACTATACTTGGAGGAGGATATAATTCGGTTTTAAAAACGTGCTCTAATTCCCGAATAATTTTAAACGCGCTCTACCGTCACACTTGGATTCGGGGTTTCCAAACTACAAGCCGTATATTTTCCGCGTACGGAAAACCACACAGTTCTATATGGTAATAACGGGGGATCATATAGGGTTCATAAAATTGAGCAGTGGATTTGATCCATATTGCTAACTTTACAAGATCGAATAAACCGATGTTCGGACAACTTAATAAACTGTGTTTTCTTCAGCTCATCGACGCTTTCTGTCCGAAGCCCAAGATGGAGCTTGTATAGCAATGAACTATTGGATACAAAAGTACAGTTCAAGCTTAGCCTACAACAAACATTTTACCCACACCTATAAAAGCGGAGGAATTCTGGCATTTTCGTACTTAATGATTGATAAATCGAGATTATTAATTTCCAAATGTTCATTTACGTGACGCCAGTCATGACGTTAGAGATCTAATATGGACAAGACCAATATTTCGAAGTTTCATACACACAGGGACTCTTTTAAGAGCCGTTATATCAACAATTGACGGGGTAGCGGAAATTTGTCCTTTCACACGTCAGGCAAAGCAAATTTTACCCAATTGAATATCGTCCTGGTGAGTCTGTCAGAGTTCGTTTTTAAACTTAGCACTTTGGCCGGAAATTTGCCACTTTGTCCTCTTCTAAAGGAGCTAAAAGACAATTTTCAGGAAGCGGTTTAGAGGGAGGAGATTCAATTTCGGGGGCCGGAGCACTATTCGCTATCCCAGCCATCTGCGGTGAATGCGGGACTACTAATTTTGATGGATACTCTGTAAACCCTGCTCTTGATGTCCATTGCACTTATCTGTCATCACCCCTGATTGTGGATTCGGGTATTCATCTGAAATGCCAGTGCCACAACACGTGCGATTTACTCACCGGGACTTCTTCACCCCTCCAAACTCCGCTAGTTCGAAATTCTCGTGAGCTGTGGCAATCGCGTCAGGCGTGAGGGGCTCGATCCACGCCTCTCGAGTCTATGAAGAAGTGCGGAGACTTTGCCTGGGCAAAGTAATTAGCCACGCAAAGACGCGCGCCAAACACTGATTTCAGTGCCAATGTTGCCCGGCCAAATTGCTGAGCCCTTGTTACTCATATGGTCAGTGTGGATAATAAAATTAAGGCAACTGGTCCCAAGGATGCACGCTGTAAAACAACCCTTGCATTAAATGCGACCATCGGAGTTGAATGTGGTAGCTACAAATTTTGTTTGGCATATGGTTGTGTATCAAATTAATCCACAGAAACTTTGCACCCCCTATCTTGTGCCGTAAATTCGGAGTGTCAAGGAACAAAAATTCTTTCTTCAGCAGAAGAGTATCCTTCTTCTGAATTTTCTTCCTTACTGGTTGGCGAAACGGATCTATTCAAAATGCAAAATAGGACAGAACACATTTCGGAACTTTCCGTAATTCGTCTTAGGTTTACGCTGTTTTTATAAACAGTATTCAGAGACAAAAACAATTTTGATGATATTTCATGTTGTCCTACGATATATCGAGGAATTCCGCTTAATTGAACAACATTCTACAGACAAACTGGTTAGCTCCTTAAATCTAATAGGTTCCGGATCAGCTATGGCAACCGACGAAAACTTGATAAAAATCATTTGGGAGCGAAAGATCAATCGACGCCTAGACTGGTGTGCTTATTCAACCGTCTGCGTGCCTGCATTCTGATAACGAAATTTATGCCATGCCAGCTGTCCAATACCCAAGAGGTCAAAAGACAAACTGCCTCGTCTAACTTGGTCCCGTGAAGTACCTACGTCGACCATATGATTCAACTTGAGACTACAAGACCATATAGTCCACTTTCCAATACACTGCTTATTCTGTCATTGCCACAGTTAAGTGGAACGATGACTCTAGCGTGCAAAATAACTTTGGGTTACGAGTAAAAACATTGATTGATCTACAGCACATGCCGGGTATAAATGGCTAACCTTACTAGCAAAAACATGACGCCCATGACATTTGGTGAACGCCTGTCCATCGGTTTTGAGTATTCCCAATAACAAAGCACAGGAAGGCGAGCCTTGGTTTGACAGTCAGGCGTTGGAATTAAAACGCTCAGTGGTCAAATAGTCTGGGGTAGGATCCGAAATCCTGCAAAACCCCGACCTGCCGATTGACGGCGACTGATAAGCCAGAAATGGTTCTTCTAGTTTCCCGAGTCTCTGTCGGTGATTCTTTTCCGCACACAAATATATATGTATGCAGTATGTTATTACCGACAAAGACAAGGGAGACTGGAATTGTCACTCCTGGCTTATTAGCCGTCGTCAGCCATTCATACACAAACGCAGGAATGTGCAACACCCGAGTCCTGAACTCGCGACCTGTTAGTTAGAAGTCCACCCCTCTAACCACTGGGTCACGAGCCCGTTGCCTGTCTGTTTTCAATCGGGAATATACAATGGTAGGGGGCGCTCACCAATCGTTCTTACGGATCTTCCTCGTTCCGTTGTGCCTTACGGGCTCTCTCTCTCGAGCCCAACCATCAGCCCCACAGAGGCGCATGATATATAGGCAGTATGTTATTACCGACAATGACACTGCAGACTGGAATGGTCTTTTCTGGATTATTAGTCGTCGTCAGCCAGTCATACCCAATCCCGAAGTGTGAAACACCCAGTCCAGTCTACCTTGTCTTTGTCGGTAATAACATTCTGCCCATATCATGAGTCGCTGTGCAGCTATTGGTTGGGCTCGAGAAAGAGCCCGTAAGGCACAACGGAACGAGTGAGTTCCGGAAGAACGAGCTGTGAGCGCTCCCCACCATTATATATGTGTATATACATAGCAGCTGGTCCACCTTATAAAAACGTTAACCGAAATTCTGAAATTTGTTTCCATAAGATAATAGCCTAATGATGTAATGTTGTTAAACAAGGCAGAAAGTGTTTACTTGGAAACAATTCCGTAAATTTAAACAGGAAATATTTCTTAAAATCGAATTGTACCCTAACTTTGAGTATAAAATTGATCAAAGGCGTAGTTTGCTACCGAATGAGCAAAAAGATGAATATCATATTTATGTATTCCATGAGATATATTTGACTCTTGTAGTTCTGATTATCAAGCAGCATAACCTCATAATATTTTCGATTCATTTTGATGTCGGCTTTTGAATGTCCTTCTTTTCGACCTCCTATAGAAGGCTTACTCGGTAAAACGTGACTGCTTTATAACATGCACTTTTTTATTTATTTCCGATGCTATTATAAATTCAGACATATTCCATGGATAACATGCATGAGATTATGCCTCCTTTTACGCATTTAACAGAAAACCACGTTGTGTTTACACTTTCTACTCGAAGAAAAGATATATTTTGCTTCTAAAAGAGTTTCCGAATTCCCGAATAATTTTGAGCCTGATCAACCGTTGCATTAGTGTTTAACGATTTTGGCCTACAAAGTTTGTATTTTCCAGGCAAGAAGAGGCATATAAACCACTACGTCTTTAAAAATATATCATGAAGAGTTCAAAAAGCCCTGCAATGGGTGGGGACTGTGTTGTACATTTCATGATGAGGATTGGTGAGTGGAGAGTTTCGATCATGTATGAATGGACATTGCACGGTCTTGGAAAACCTCATAAATTGAAACATTTTTCGAACCTAGAGATATCCTTTCTTCGAGCAAAAATATGATGACAACGTGATTTGTCACCAGATGAGCGAGAGAAAGCATATTTGTGCATTTTTAGGTAAAACATATTTCACTTTATAAGACCATCGAAAGCTATTGTGAAAAATGCGCGCTACTTAAGTAGTCACTTATTACCGGGCGCGGTTTCTACAGGAGGTCGAAGAAGGTGCCTTCAAAAGCCAACATCCAATTGACTCCGAAATATTAAAGAATATTACTGCACGACAATCAGTATTACGACCAACCTGAGTGATCCTTCCTAAGTGAAAACTTGTTTCAGAATTTCTACAACATTTCATTAGCCTGGTCTCTCATTGTACATTTGAGTTAGTTTCTATGTCAGTAGGCGCCTTAGACTAAGTTTCAGCATCCACATGTATTTCCCTGGGAGAGCAGATTAACCCAAACCGGATGACGTTTAACAAACAAACCTTGATGCGCCTAAAAGTTAGCGCTGGTGAGGCAGGATGTAAAAAACCGCTTTGTTTTTAGAAAATCAAACGATTTCCCGATTTCAGAGTTGTTTTTTTAAATCAATGTGATTTTTGCTCTAACATTCAAAAATGAGGCCTACGTGCGACCATTCGTTTCAGTGTGCACATATATTCCTGCTTTTTGAGAAGATACTCCGCGCAACTGCAAAGAGCTCCACCACTAAGTTAGCATCTTCAGTTTGGAGTAGATGGCAAAATTCGTTTTGCACGGGCTGTTTCAATAAGACATCTCTATTGGAGCCGCACGTGTTTCTATACTCATTCGCGGCACCTTGCAAAGGATATTTGAATGAATAACCTACTGGTCTATTTTGAAGCAAGTTTACAACTGTCTCGACTTCATGCACGAGTGATGGGAATGCATACGTTATCACAGACTCAGCAGATATGCTAAACTTTGAAGTGTTTGCGCTTTCGGCCGCATAATTTACTGCTTTCAATTAAAGCGACATTCCAACGAGCTGTTACAGTTTCCGTTCTAGTAAAAAAACCTAAACTAACCCCAATGCACGTTTAATATTAAGTGTGCGACTTTTGAAGCACAAGCGAGCTTCTTATTTACAAGCTGAAATAATAACTAATATTGTATTTTACCAGTTAAATAATCCTGTGACTTGGTTTATACGAGTATAAAGTTACCCGACAATGCGATGAAAAGGCGAATTTCATTGGGCTAGTTCGCCGTCTAGTCTGACATGACACCCGTGCGCAGTCATTCAACGATCCGAGTATCGCACTCTTGCAAGTTTAGACTGACATTTTAAATCACTGTATTAGTCAGGATGCCTTGTCAGTCACAGAGAGGCACTTATCCGCATCTCCTTGCCAAATATTTTTACGCCGAAACGAGATGACTGCGTGAGAACGTCATGTGCTCCGATCTGAATGCATTGCATACATTGCAATAAAAAAAACCAGGTTTTTGCATTGCACAGTCTCGAGTCACCACCCTGATAGGTTTTTCGGTTGCTGAGAATTGGCAACTGAATCATCTGCATGATCATGCAATAGGTGAAGAAGCAATCTAAAAGAGGGGGGCAGGAGTGCGATATTTGAGTAGGAGATTAACCAGCCGAAGGGCCCGATAAATTTCGCATAAATTCTTTGCATAAATACAGAGAAATATTACAGCACTTACGTAGGCGGAAAGTTCAGACAGCCTCGCAGGCATTAGGTAGGCGCCAATGGCGATAAGTGTCACTATGAGGCTTAAAGTCATTTTTTGAATTCACTTTTCAATACTACTGCAGATCCTATTTCACATCAACATACATTTCTTGGAAGACATAATTTCCACTATAAACAAATATGAAAACACGAAAAAATGGTAAGGTAGCCAAATCCCTTAAGTCTAAATTGGAAGATTTTCGTAGATGGTGGACTAGCTGCTCGGCAGAGGTCTGAACGATATGCCTGAACGATATGTGCCTGACGCAAGCTTCTACCGTTTAATGAAGTTTGATTCGGTACGCGACTACTGGGTCTCACTACCCGGTTGGAATTGGCTTTATCCGCCTTCGTTTGCTCCTACGAACTTCGTGAGTGATGTCTGAATAGATATACATATTGTAGGGGGGTGCTTACCGATCGTGTTATGGAACTCACTCATCCCGTTGTGCCTTTAGGTTAGGAGCGTTGATCTTCTAGTCAACAGGTGCAGGAACGAGCCCCAGGTGTTCCACACTTCAGGGTTGGGTATGACTAGCTGAACACGGTTAATAAGCCAGAAATGGCCGTTTCCGTCTCCCTTGTCTTTCTTGGTAATAACATACTGCCTATATCATGCGCCGCTGTGCGGCTGATGGTTGGGCTCGAGAAAGAGCTCGTAAGGCACAGCGGAACGAGGAAGATCCGTAAGAACGATTGGTAAGCGCCCCCTACCATTGTATATTCCCGATCGAAAACAGACAGGACAACGGACTCGTGACCCAGTGGTTAGAGTCGTGGGCTTCTAACTAACAGGTCGCGAGTTCGGGCCTCAGGTGCTGCACACTCCTGGGTTGGGTATGACTGGCTGACGACGGCTAATAAGCCAGGAATGACAATTCCAGTCTCCCTTGTCTTTGTCGATAATACCATTCTGCATAGATATACATATTGCTGCATGAATCGTCTGTCTGTTCTGAATCCGGTAATTCGCGTTCTTTTTTGACAGCGGTCGTCAGTACGAGTTTTCGCCCAAGTGTCACCTATGATGGGCTGTCTCTCCTCCTCATTGCCAGCTGATGTTCGCTGACACGGATGAAAGCAGTTTTCTCGTCTTGACTACAGTAGCATGCAGTACAACTGGTGCATTGGAATATGCGGACACCTAAATTTCAATCGAACGAACCAACCCTGTTTTTGGGGTACACAAGCTACATACAAAGAGATGTTTTGCGTTTGTTCGCTAACTCTATCAGCTATCGTGCGACGCACTCGGGTACATTTTTCAGCCTACAGATGAGTTCGGCGGGTGGCCGGTTTTGGCGGCTGGACGGCCACACCGATATTCATGGCCCAACCCCGTTTTTGTGAAGAAGGGGAGGACATAAACAGGAAGCCTGCATTTTTTAAGGAAGATAGGTGGTGGCCAGTGTCTCTTAGCATGGGGTAAACTTGCCCTGTTTGCGCCTCCTTTGAGTATTCCCTTTTCAATATTTGCGCTGAGCGAATCATGTCCAGTATGGGAGCGTGGTTTTAAATTGCACATTTCAATACAAAATGAAAACTATAGTTTACCACGACAAAAATACTGTCATCGACTTTTAATGATGCATTGCAAGCAATACCCAAAATCGTGTAACAGCAAGTCATAATTTTAAGTCATTACAAGTGAATCTCTTGTTTGCATACTTGCTTCCCTTCTTCTTACGTAGGTAGTAATAAACACTTCACAAAACAATAACTTCCGGGTAATTCTTACACAATTGCTTCGTTTGACCTGGTTTAAAATATCTCCCTTCCACCTTGCCGAAAGTGTTAGTAGATGTGTGTGCAGGTTGTATAACCAGTAATAAATCCATTTTTGTTAAATGCAAAGGAAATATAACCAATTTCCCTCGCTAAACTGCAACATCTAGCAAGATAAGCGTTTGGATTCGCTTCTTATTTCATTTAGGTTTTGAAAGCCAACATGGATTTGCACGTTTTCGATGGGTAGCACGACAAGAAATGTGCTGCGTATTCGAATTTTGCGGTCACACAACGGTCATTACAATCTCCAAAAATTATGTCGAGCAATTTCGGTGGAGCTTTTTGCGTGTTAACGTCAGTCTGCAGGGAGAGGCATGGCAATTTCCCAGACACCCTAGAATACAAGAGCCTTCTGGAATAGAATCATTCCCTTCCGTTAATTTCCGGACCCAAAGACACCCTTTACCACAAAATGTGTGAAGTGTGAATTAGCTGTTGCCTTCTTGTAGCTGATTGGACTAAATTTCCAAAAGCATAGGAAAATTATAATACATTCGTCCAGCAAAAAGTGAGCGTGGTAGCCAGAGTGGAGATCAATAAGAAGTTAGACCGTTAACACATATTACTTTGAGCGGACGTATATCCCACCTTAGTCCCTAATACAGCCTATTTCACACATTTTACTGAGTCTGGACCCAGTTAAGCCATGTTAAATCTTGTTTTAAGTCCAGGCACAAAAACATTTCCGACTGTAGGCTTTAAATATGGATTTGACCAAATTATCCATTTCTATTTATAAATGTTTTGTAAGCGCATCAAAATTATTTCTCACACAGGTTAATCTGTCAACAATCGCTCAAAAAACCAATGCAGTTATTTTTCGCGCCTTGAATACTGATACCAGTATAAAGACCCCGACTGCTGAGATTTCTTCAAAGGAAAATAATTATAAGACTATCACGATAACTCAGTTCCGCCTGCCGTATTGTGTTGTCAAATCACAGGAAATCAAAGGAAAATAATTATAAGACTATCACGATAACTCAGTTCCGCCTGCCGTATTGTGTTGTCAAATCACAGGAAAGATCGGGGACGTTCAAACAACCAATCTGCACTGAGCGCGCTGAATTAAAGCTGTAGAAACGAGGCCAAGCGCAACTATTTAAACACAACACAAGCGTTAGTTTGCGGTTATCTATATATTTGGGTAAATTAAACAACATAAATTCGGGGTTTGGGGGTATTGTCCCATGTCTTTATCGATCTGGAATTGGATTAAATACTTTTTTCATCCTGTTATTTGAGTACAATTTTATCATTTATTTCTTTACGATGGAAGTCGGCTAAACATTTGCGTAGTCTTCACTTTATTTATACGCGCAAACCGTCAGTGAAAGGCCATCTGCCGATCGATTTACGGGATATACTCGCCATATTGCAGTTTAGAACATAGTTCTGAGCCTTCAGACGCAGTAACGCACCAACCACTATTGATGCAGGAGGGAATGTCAGCAGAGGAAAGAGCGACCCGAATGTTTATTCATGATCTAACTAATTACAAGTCAGGGTAGTCTGCGATTCGAACCCGGCTTATTTTTTCGGCTCCGACGCTCTGCCACTAGGCCATAAGCATGTCCCATAACGTGACAACGGGCGCCCGGTCAAACGACACTGAATGTCTCTGATTGTAACCGCTAGGACATTGTGGCTGGAACTCAATAACAGAACCTTGATCCGGGTTCGAATCCGGGGTTATCCAAAGCAGCAGTTGAATACGCCTGGATGACAAAGGTTATTCAACCAGAAATGGCCAGCCAGTTCCTTTTTATGCTTGTCCGTATGGCACTCTATGTATATATCCTCTTAACCAAGTGGAAAGCGTGTTTCTCGGCTCCCTCACTTGATCTCTATGGAACTCTAACGCATATTAGATCCAAATCCCCAGCCCCTTTCTGTGAAAGCTTGTTTAGAGTTTCGGGGACTAATTTCGCCATCATTTGGTTGACCGACTCGGACAATCGACGGATGCACGGTGTCGGGAAGAGAGAGAGACAGGTCGATCCTGGGCACTTTTCGGCATTCCTCGCCGGAATCAAACTGAAGTGCTCAAATCTATCAGGGCATGCTATCTGCCTTGCCTTGAAAGGCTTCAAATTAACAATGCAACCCGGATATCGCAGTCGGGCCTGCGCGTGTTTTATACTGAGGCGGCAGCTGGTAGAATAAATGCCAGGCGCAGCACTTCCTTCACACATGCGAGATCCGAGCCACCCACTCCCTTTTCGTGGAAGTCGTCGTGTGTGTGGTACGAGAAGACGCGTCGTTGTCAGCTACTGCGCCCAATGCCTGTATTAGAAGACTGAACGGCTACGGTAGTGGACTGATGTCTGTCAGAGAGTTAGAAAATAGTGAATTTGATTCTGCGAACTGCATACCAAGGACACGCAGCGCGAACTCCTCACTTTAAACAGTCTGAGAGTTTTATAACCTGTTACGGCACGCCAAAGAGCCGTAACTTGGGGGACTGACAAATGGATGCCCCACTCGGTTCTCCTCTCCGCTGTTTACAGGGTTTTGCATGGTACAGTAGGTGCGCTAACTCGTGAAATGTCAGCCGAAATTCCGAAATGCGTTTTCGTCTTGAAAAGATTAATTAAGTAGGGTTGGAAACTAATCCGCCTGCAGAAAAATCCTATAATAATTCATTTACCCCAGGATGCCGGCTCTCGAAGGACTACTTGCGTGAGATGCATTTTTCTCATTAATTTTCGATGACTCTAAAAGTCCAATTATGTTTCATGGAAATCATGCGCAAAATATTCATTTTTCGCTCATTTGGTAGAAAATTATGTCTTATTTCAATTTTATACTAGAAGGAGGGACATGATTCGGTTTCATAAAGTTTCCAATTGTGAAAAATTTTAATACCGTGAAATGGACGTTCATAAAACGTCATGTATCTGCATTTACCAATGCGCCTTTTAAAGTTAAAAAGATGGAACAAATCCGAGACTAAATTTTATCAAACCCATATAGTCTCCTCTTAATACCACATAGAAATATATGGTTTTCTGTATTGTTTTTCTGTAGCTTGGAAACCTTGAATGCAAGTGTGATGGCAGAGTGGGTTCAAAATTATTTGGTAATTGGAAAAGTTTTTGAAAATCGAATAATGACCTTCCTTCTAGTGTAAAATTGAAAGAAGACAATTTTCTCTCGAATGAGCAATAGAATAAATATTTTTGTGTATGTTTTTCATGAAATATGACTAGACTTGTAGAGGCATCGAAAATCAATGAGAAGAATGCATGCCACTTAAGCAGTCATTTTCCACAGAATAAAGGTCTTGGATGCAACCGAAAAGAAGTTCCTTCGATAGCCGGCATCCTGAGTTAACTGAATTTTTATAGAATTATGGTGCAGGTCGATTAGTTTTACAACCCTACTTAATTAATCTTTTCGAAACGAAAAGGCATTTCGGAATTTCGGTTGACATTTCATGAGCTAGCCCACATACTGCACGACCACTCGGCTGGGATCCAAGCAATCCTCTTTGTCGTTTGTGCGAAGTCCTGTACTTCCAACCACAAACAGGCTTTTTAGCTTTCTTGTTCACGTTGCTCGACTTTGCTTCCGATCTTTCTGATTATATCTTGACGATGGACCTATGTAAGTGTGGAGTGTGAGAATGCAAGTGATGCAGCAAAACTAACAACCTTCAGAGTTTCGGATAGCAGTTCAGGAGGCAGGCCACGTAGACCAAATATGTTTTTTGCCAAACACAAGTGCATAGATACGCCCAATAACTTGTAAGTAAAAAGGCTGAACGATGAATCTGATTTCTGGATGCCCTGTTTAGTAGAGTTAAGTCATTTGTATAAGTTTATCTGAATGCGCGTCTAGTTCACAAATACCGTATACCAGAACAATGCTTCTGGGTGCATGTGGTTATGAGAGATAGAAGAGAAGAATTTGCTTTATTTTGAAATCATAAATTCACTCGGGCATATTTCGAATTCACCATAAACAATTGAAAACTAGTCGCGATATTTCTCGGCGCTGATAAATCCGCAGGCGACCAAACTGTCGGATAAACATGGCCTACCACTTTAACTGAGACAGTATTTATGATAGAGGGAGCATGTCCTACATCTTAACACCCCCAACCTACCGACGGGTACCTAGCACGCTCTAATACGCGTGAGGCATGCCCAAATTCATGTGAAATCTTGGTTCCTGGATAACCAGTCCCAGCACACCAACTACAAACACAAGACCGAACACAGGTCACACAAACTCAAGGAAAAACCGGAGGGGGAAAGATAAGACAGCATTAATCACATAGACGGCCACTGCAGCCCCTAATATCTGCTTGAAATAGGAGGAAGTACTTGGTTAAGCCAAAAGCATAACTGCTGCGATAAAACCGAGGGTTGTCAGCTAGCATAATTGCTATTTTTAGTGAACATACATACACGAGTTGCATGTCAAAACACTTCAGTCAAAACGTAAAGTTTTTTTTTCAGAAAAGGACCTGGCCGATTTTGCCTTACTTCATTCGATTTAATTGGGCACGAACATCTAAGTTTTTGCGTGATGACTGGTTACATAAACTTACCTTTTCTGGTCAGTGGTCACTCACGGCAGCACGCAAAAGCAGGCGGTTTTTATCGAAGACAGCTGATGACATGCGAGATGGCAGTAAAATAAAGAAACTAAGACATTCACGTCAAGCACTTTCACTTTTGTCCACACGCTGACTCCAATTCACATGTCATTGGAAAAAAAACAAAGGCACGTTATTTAAGGCATACATACAATAAGGGACCCGACCTATGTAATGTGCCTGGCCACTGGAAACCAAATCAAACGCCTGAAAAAAACTTCCAGTTTATCATAAACAATTTTCAGCGAGACGGAACAGACAAACAATTACGAAAAATAACAATAGGCTCGTTAGAAATGAGAATAATTTCGAAAAAGCGTTAAAGTCGAAATCTCGAATGCTCCTGCCAAATGGGCAATTTTAATTTGCAGATGAACGCAAAAACTTTTAATGCTGGCAACTGATCAGATAAAACAGTATGAGCAAAACAACACCTAAAAATACTTCCACGCAATACTTTGGTTTCATAGTCCCACAGAATCGTAGCCATATGTTACGTGGCGGATAATTAAGTGCTTAGGGTCTGCGGACAGGCCTCAAAATAGCTTCACTTGGGTTCGATTTAAATCTTCCATTTTTAAATTGTTTGAGATGCGGTTGACTAAGTAAGAAGATGGTTGCTTGATTTCGCAGACAAGGACGACAGGGAGATGAAACTTCGCAAAAAATTGCATGTCAAGGGGCCTGTCAGTGATTGTGCAAATTAAAATAGAATTAGCAGATGCATACTACAGTTCATGTGTCATAGAAAGTATTCTTGCCTAAAATTACCACATGGTTTTCGGCGGCGGTGACTCGGCTGAGTCACCCGTCGTCCCTGGAGATTCAGTGGATACCAAGCAGGTTTCGGTGCCCTAAATCAGTTGCTTCATGGGATGGCTTCTATCGAGTGAATCTACCAAAGCCTTCAAAATAAGACTTTTCTTGAAATTGTTTACGGTGTGCGATTTGACCAAGGAAATATTCCTAGACTAAAGGGAGATCATTTGTATGTCTGAAATCAGTTAACACACACCCATGCAGACGTTAAAACAATAGTGAATAACCACTGTTGAGTCCATAACGTCATAGAGATATTTCAAATACTATTTCGTTAACAAGAAATAAAATTTTCTCAAGAAAAGTGGAAATGCCAAAAGGCAACAATTCGTGTAAAATGTCTACAGTCGAGTTTAAAATGTATATAAATCTTGTTCATACGACTGATTAAGTGAAACGGTAAAATTGCAATAAGTTTTTTTAAAAAACTGTTTTTTTCTAGACAGTTTTAGCAAACATCGTTCAGGAATTAACACTAGGATACTTCGATCGTCGCATCTGACGACGTACACTGTGTTCTCCACAGTAAGGTGAAGCTGGGGCGGTGACTTTAGTATGAATTAGTTTATTGTGAGAGTAGACTTGCGTAGCATCCGCCGCACAGTCTCCTCCACCTGGGGTCGGCGTCAAGACAAAGTCAAGAAGACCGGGGGGCCGGGAGGGCGCGGGTGAACGGTGAGGTCAAACTCGCATCTTGGTGCTTCACTCCACATTCCTTGGTCCACAACACACACCTGACCAGGATTATGACCAACAACAACAGCAACAACAGAAAAAAACGTGGATGACTGGGCATCCATGCACCCGACCTGTATACCCAGCTGGAACGTAAACGTATCTACCGCCAGGAAAGCAGGTGTCGGAGAACTGCCAGCACCATCCAGGCCGCGAGGGTCATGGCTTGCTGGTTATGGCATAAAAGATGCTCAAAACTTTGAAGTCCGGAAAGGTGACGCATGACCTTGTATTTGCCTGGGTCTGCACCCTTCAGGGGTGGGTAACTGGTCAGACAGCGACTGAAAGGCACTACCTGTTAAGTACCACACGCTCTTCACATGCGTTACATGAGGTATGACACAGCGTAAAGTGCGCAGTGTTTGGTCATGTGTCGCGAGGTCTTGTTGAGCAACATCAATGTTATTTTCCGTTCGTTTTCTTCGGAGTCCGAATGGTTAAAGCAAGGAATATTTTGCTTGATGTCTCTAAGTGAGACGTCACAGGAATGAAAGTTTCCGTAGTGTCACATGTTGATACGTCGGTCAGTGACAATTAAAATTAGCATAGAGGCGTTGGATGCAATCGCCAGCATACCATTTTGTGCATATGCAGTTGCTGCAACCATTTTGTCCCTACTGGGTTTACGATAGTATTTGAGGTATCAGTGATTGCATTGTGATTTTTGGTGCTTTCAATCAATTGTCCATAAAGACAGGTTCTAAAGCACGTCATGATTAAAACCCCGGAATCAAAGGTATTTCGTGAAAGCAAATACCGAATAACCTCTCGGTGTATACAAAGAACGTAAGCATATATATATATATATATACCTTAAACCGGGAACAGCTCTAGGACAAAACAACTTACGTGTTAGACGTCACATGCAGGTGTCAAATATGGCAACAGGCATCTTAGGCTTCCCGCGGCTTATAAAACCCTGTGTCGTTACATGCACCAACAACAGCCCTAGATGGCCACAAGGAATTTATGAAAACCGGCAGAGCCTGTTGAACGGCGAACTCATCTAAAGGGGGACTAAAGAGCCCCACCACCCATCATAATCAAGGTCATGGATCATTATGCAATCATCATGAGGCTCGCCACCAAACCGTCGCAAGACCAAGGCAGGGACAGAACGAGAACAGAGTTCCGTTTAGAGCTGAGTAGCCCAACCAGCCATTTGCAGTCCTGTTTGATGTCCTGCAATTAACGGGTTGACAGTAATGAGCCGATAGAGTTCTTCGAAATGTGAGAATGCCAATAAATTTGCGCCGATAAACCCTGCTTCATTTTCAATTCGTCGCCGCGGAACTCTCAATCTTACAGACTCATTAAAAAGTGACCTTTTACTGCAAAGTGCCGTGCGACTGGTGTCCTGCTTCACCTGAATAAGAGGATCAAATCTGAAGTTTCAGGTGGGCAAATGTTGTTTGGCGAATTTTTACGACGATAATTTTAATGGTTATTATCAAAATACGTATTGATGCCGAAGTGTGATATTGCACAGTTCGCAACATAAAACGGTTGGATACCAGTGTCGCAACACTCCGTTACTGATGCTAGTATTATTGCAGTTAGTTACCCATACTGTAAGCGTTGGTAGAGTAGCATTGGCAGCCGTGGTGGTGGTGGTAGGGCAACGGGCTCGTGGCCCGGTGAGTAGAGGCGCTGACTTCTAAACCAACAGGTCGCGAGTTCGAGGCCCGGGTGTTCCACAGTTCGGGCTAGGGTATGGCTGGCTGACGACGGCTAATAAGCCAGAAATGGCCATTCCAGTCTCCCTTGTCTTTGTCGGTAATATCATTCTGCCTATATATCCTGCGCCGCTGCGCGGCTGCTGGTTGGGCTCGAGAGAGAGCCCTTAAGGCACAACGGAACGAGTGAGTTCCGTATGAACGATCGGTGAGCGCCCCCTAACATAGTAGTAGTACTAATAGTAGGATTATTAGTAGTATTCGCCGTATCAGTGGTGGTAGACGGGGGAAAATGTTTTCTTCAGTGTTTCGACACTGTATTCCCGCCAGTGGTAGTAGTATTAGTTGTAACAGCGGTAGTAGTGGTAGTAGTAGCAGTAGTAGTGGTGGTGGTAGTAGTAGTAGTATTAGTGGTAGTAGTAGAAGTAGTAGTAGTAGTAGTCCGCCCGTAAGACAGGCTGGTGGGGGAATAGACAATTCTAAGCGTTTCGACACTGTATTCCCGCCCATAAAACATTCCCCGACTATAAGAGAGCACTTATTTCCGCCCTCAGTTGCAAAGGCTTTTCTTGATACAATCACTTATGGACCCATTCTGCATGAGAAATGAGCCTTTCCAAAACGCACTAAACGAATAAATACAGGGTTTGAATTGCCTGAAATGGTCGCATAGCTTGCCGTTGTCACATATGTTGAGGTCCGTTACCTGCTATATGAAATATGCCTTAACCCCAAGGTTTATAGGTTTAACCATTTGCTCTTACAGTCCTCCGTCTCCTAGTAGATGAACAAATATTTGGAAGGTAGTAAGTTCTTTGAGGAAGGCAACAAACATTATTTCGTAGACTTTCGACTCTAGTTCCTCAGGTCGTCCTTAGGCGCGAAGCTTGGGTGCAAAACGATTAAAGTTTAAATATGAATAAAAATCGATATTATTCCGCCATCCCTGCTGACTGGCGTTTACTGTGGACTGACATCAAGTTCTGATTGGATACTGCCTTCTCAACTTTCCCTTGAGGCTGTTGTATACGGTATTTTGTTCGATGTGCCGATCGATGCATAAATTCTCAGAATGTATGGAATTTAAATATTCTTGGTCTTAGGCATATTTAAATCCTAACTGCTTTACACACTTGCTCCACGTCCGAAGACTGCCCGGCGAAACAAAACAGAAAAATTTACGAGGTAAAGTTCGTCACTTTTTCCAAAAATTACCTCCTTAAATTATGTGTAAATGCATTTTTATCTCGGGCGCAGACGTTAAGACTATAAATCACATAAAGTTGGGGGATGAACAATGACCATTTTTTTGGCATAGCTACTTAAATTTAAGTAAGCTGATTTCGTAGAATGCAAAAGTGATAATGAGGCCTGAACCCTTTTTGTACATTTGACTGTTATTGTTTTGTGCTTCGTTGATGTCCGGTCGCTTCAACACAAACGAATGAACAAAATTCTAATTAATATATACAAGTATTCAAAAAACCATGTTCAATGGCTAGCGAAAACCAGATCTTAAAGGTGTTGCATTTCGAACGGATTTTAAAAAATTGCTTAAATAAAAAAACACGTTTGGATGGCTCATAAATATCTCGTTCTTCAACCAGAGAAATGAATCTTAAACATTAACATAGAGTGGCATTTATGTCACACGAGTTTGTTGTGCTTCTGGTAGTACTTTTTTCGGATTGTTTAGGATAGGAAATAGAAAAATGTGTTGAATGTTTCAAAAATAATACCTGACAAAATACGATTTCATTGGATCTCTTTGATATTCAACTGTTCAACTGTTCTCTGTTATTTGCAAAAGCCACAGCCAAAAATAGCATAACACCATTTTGCAAATCAGTGTATGCTGTACGTTGCGGTTCAGCAGCTATCATTAAAAGGTAATGAATGGAAGTTGATCAAGTGGGGGCTAATGATAAGATGAAAAACGGTAGTAGGTTTAGAGCCCCGTTATGACGCCCTATTTAATTCTGGAAAAAAATAATGGGTGACATTGGAGTAAATTCTTCGAAATAGAACTCCCTGACCGAGTCTGAAGTGGTCTGCTCGGAAGAATTTACTCCAACTTTTCGCATTATTTCCCTAGGAAATCAAGCAAGACAGGATGAAACCGGAGTTAATATATCAGAAAATACATGGGAATTGTCAGGGACCAACCGGTGAGCGGAACCCCTTGCAGCTGCTTTAGGAACCGACAAAAAGTTCAGCGGATCTCGCGTGTTTGGGTTTTTTGTCAGCACCTGTACTGTAGTACGGTAAATAATTATATAATCCATTGTAAGTCAATTACAGGTATCATCTCGGCCTTAGATGAAACGCCTCTCCGCCAGCGAAAATCAGGACTGAGGAAAGTTTTTCTTAAGGGTACTTTCTGTCATCTCATGTCGGAACTCAAAGCTGGTCGTTTGAAAGCAGGCAGTAGTTCCTTTCTCCTATCTGGAAGTGGAATGACCATTCATTCACGACAAGTCCGCTGCACTCTTCGGATCTGTGCGAACAGATGGATGAGGATTCTAACTGCTATTTGCTTCCAATTAGGGATTTGATGAGAAAAACTCTGATAAAATGACGACTGTTCGCGCAGTACCAAAATGATGGAAGTAAGCCTAGTTTATTGACTTTTATCTATATCGGATTACTGTTTCTGCACTTCGACAGTGGAAAACGAACGATGCACGCTTCCGGGCGGTGGCTTTGTGAAAGGGAGGTCCAATGCAAACATTCTGAAACGTTAGAAACTATTCTTGAAGAGAATCTAATGAATGGCCGGCGTCCACCTGGCTTTATATTTAATACCCATCTTTCAGGACTATTGAAATAGCAAAGTGTGCCTTGCTAGGACTAGGATAAATTTTGCTTTTTTGACCTCTTATTTTCTGACGCCGAACAGCCGAATGCGGACGCTGTTTGCGGTTAAAGAAGTGATCGCAACTACCTGGCGAGCTAACATTTACGCTACTATGCTCAAGTAAAAAAACGATGTTATCACGCTAGTATTTCGATAGGTTTTAAGCATATTAAGCTCATTCAATACCTGACTTTAGCCAGGTGCGTTAATTTAATACCCACTTTGTAAGGCTATAAGCAAAATTTGCTGTGCCATTCAACGTTTTACTTTGATATAGCACTAGCTGTACGCACACACAATAGGCCTTAACGTTTTATCGGTTTTTACCTGATGCATATGATAACCTAAAGACAAAAATTGCCTTGCATTTTGCTCTAAACTCCTATTTTCGGACGTTAGTTAGCCGGCTTGCGTGTCCTGTATGCGGCTGATATGCTAGCCGCAGCTGCCTGATGGACTAATAATTGTGCAGGTAGAATGGAATTACCGAAAATGACAAGGGAGACTGGAATGGCCATTTCTGGCTTATTAGTCGTCGTCAGCCAGTCATGCCCAACGCGAAGTGTGGAACACCGTAAGGCACAACGGAACGAGTGAGCTCCGTAAGAACGATCGGTGAAGCGCCCCCTACCATAATGACTGCGTTTACCGAGAACGATTTCACCATAGCATTCGAGGATGCCTCGTTCCTGCGTTCGCAGATAAATGCCTCACTGTGTGTCACTGAGTACGCAGCGACCGAAATCAGTCCGCCCAAATTTTGACGGCAAAATTTTGTCCTGCAGGGCTGTTGTGCACCTCTCGGGGAGATGAGAGATTCTGCCTCAAGAAATTGGCTTGTCAGGTTCAGGAAATTACGTAAGATGTGATAAGTCTGATGGGAAGCCGATAGGTCGTCCGTTTATTCTGCTAGCAAGAGATGAGCTAGTGAATTAGACAGTCGGACTCGCTTACCGCTCTGTTTAATAAACCTTAAAACACCGATATGGAGCGTACATTTCAGCGATACATTAACTCTGGTTTGCAGTAATAAGCTGAAATAAAACAACGGTTCAAGTAGGTTAGAACTCAAGTGGTTAGAGCGTTGGCTGTAGTAAAGCCTTCCCCATACTGCGTGAGTTCGAATCACACCGAGGCGCCGAGTTTTTCACAAGTGGGTCAATATGAATTATGCAATATTCGCCTAAAAAATCTATGAATTACGTGAGCGTGGTGGGCATCTGGTGGATTCTAGGTGAATTACTTAGGAAATCCTGCTTGGACAGTCAACTTACTGTGCAAGATTTGGTGGATTTCAGACGTTGCAGTAGGTTGGGCGGATAACTTGACTCAACTGTGTCTCGAATCGCGTCGTCCGGCTGGGCCTCGTAGTTCAAGTGGTTAGAGTGTTGGCTGCACTAAGGCCTTCCCATTACTGCGTGGGTCCGAATCCTACCGAGGCGCCGAGTTTTTCACGTTTGGGTCAATAGGAATTATTCAAAGTCTGCCAAAATACCTATGAATAACAACAACAGTTAATTTTATCCCAGAACCCACCGTGCTGACCGCAAAGACAAGGGCTTCTGGCTGCGTGACTCGACTCTGAGACGTTCGGCATAGCAGCGCTGCCGGTTTGCTTTCTGGTATGTACGCCAGTTTCGAACTTCCGACCTTTTGAGCTCCCCAGACATTTAAGCGCTGACGTGCAATAACTCCATGAGGACAAACGCTTTCAGGCTCTGTCAGGCTCGCTATGAGGAGATGAAAAGCTTTGATCAGGATGTTCTACTTTTCTCTTCAAGATGCGTCGAAAATGACATAGGCAAATATGTCGGGTAAATGCAAATCTCATTTTGCATTGCATGGCATTTTATCTTTAATATATCCTCGTACCCACTTCTCTCCCAAACCCAGGGTCCTCTCCTATGAAGAAGAGGCAGTACGGTTTTAACACGACTTTTCAAGCATGCAATTTCACCAGTAATACGTGGTTTTTTTTAACTTTTTATGCCGGCATGTGAACATTCAGCACTGCGAATTTCACCCATTTAAAAAAATGCTTCGGCGTTGTAGTCGGAAGTTAATCTGTGGGAGAAAGGAAACAGTGCACAGCCAACCACTTTAAAGCACGAGATCCTGTTTTTGTGTTTAACGCAAAGATTCGGAAATTTCCATTGCACTTCCTGGAAAAGTATCGGCGAGGTTTGATACTGCAGCCTCACCTGAGTGGTAAACTGTCCAAAAAATAGTAGTAAATGCGAGTACGCTGACTGTAAAAATGGTATATATTCGCATCTTCCCTACAATTTTAATCAAGCAAATAGCTGTGCCACGGGGGAGGAGTGCTTTTACGCCAGCCTCGGTTACATCAGGTATCAGCTCATACATGCTACCCTTGTGCCCTCTTTACTAGCCTAATGCAGCGAGTGGCCAGGTAGAGTTGCTTATAAAACTGTTCGGACGGTGTGGAACTCCGTCGGTTCCACCACAGTGACCATGCAATTCGAACTATCAAGCGGTTCCCCCGCGACCTTCCAGTTGTGATTGCGCTCTCCTTATCCTCTCAGCTCAACGAGTGACAGTGTTGGGGAGTAGGGAATACACGCCACCTTCATTCGTTTCCCTGAGGGTGCTTCGAGCCCTGCTTGCGCTCTATTTCCCTTCGGAACCCGGCGAGTGGCTAAGTGAGGTATGTTAATTAATTTTGTTTTTAGTAAGCAAACCATATGATATCACTCAGGTGGGGCTGCAGAACCAAACTTTGTCAAAGTATATCGAAGTACTCGGAAGACCAGTTGGTGTGCATACATTTGCTTTCGACGAATTCGCATCCAGCCAGTACAGTTTATGAGAAGGTGGTGCAAACCAAACATGTCAGCGATTAGAAAAGTCGACTGAAGTTCGTTTTAAAAGAGCGGAAGTGTGCGGAGAGGTGTATGCAGCCAGTCGACCTTTGACCACGGTAAACACAGAGCCTGATAGGGAATTTTCTTTGCGCACAGTGTCGGTTCTCACGACATAATTGTGGTTGTCTCTACTGTCGCTGACAGACGCTGGTCAAGAAGCATAGGGTAGTTCAAAGGGGGCTTATACGAAAAGCTTCGCTGGGGTCCGCACGATGCTCTGAATCAACTGCATGCGCAGGAATGACGTTGCTTATGCTCCTAATTTCTCCCTTTCCCAGTCATGTGGGCAGGTGTTCTCGTATTCTTTTGGGTAGGCGCCGACTCGTGCGATCAGTATAACCTGCTCCACAGGAGCAAGTGAAGGAATAAATGCACATTGAGGTGGTCTGAGGTGGCAACCTATCCTTACCTTCTCCGCGTAAAA
The DNA here is from genome assembly GCA_902702965.1 of Spirometra erinaceieuropaei. Classification (NCBI taxonomy): domain Eukaryota; kingdom Metazoa; phylum Platyhelminthes; class Cestoda; order Diphyllobothriidea; family Diphyllobothriidae; genus Spirometra; species Spirometra erinaceieuropaei. Next base: position 284,291 of record CACRXP010000072.1, read on the forward strand.
TAGGGTTAGCAGAGAATGATATTCGAACCCTTGCTACTGGAAAGGTTCGCGAGACAGCTTGGTCAAGGCGTCTTCTTAGAAATTCCCCCGCCGCGTCTCTTTGGAAGGGAAATTTGAAGAAAAAAGTTTTCTTTTCGGCAGTCAGTTCAGTTTAACGAGGGAAATAGGCGTAAGCCTTTGAGTACCCTATTTGCAACGTCAATGTGATGGCTTCTTCTGGTCGCTCGGCAATATTCTTTAAAGTAAACCTGTCAGGATACCCGTGTTCCCAAGGAAAGTCCTGGGTCCTTCAAAGTTCATCCCGATGCTGTTTGTAGAACAGATTTTTTAGCTCTTTTTGCCCAACATCGTACCGGGTTTCCTTTTTGTCGGAGGGGTAAGAAACTGCATAAGTTTCTTTATTGTCCAGAGTAGGTTTTCCTCCGAGAGACGCTCCTTCGGACGCTACTGTCAGGTCTCCGGCCCCTTCCATCTCCAACGTGAACCTGACCGACGGATGTGCCTGATTTACGGTAGTGGTTTCTGTGGTGGCGATGGGACAGATATCCTTAACCGTATCGTTTAAGCTTATGGATCTGGTGACTCCGTTGAAATTTCTCCGGCTAAGAGGGATCTAAGAAGCGTGTTCATAGCTGCGCCGCCTATTTGTTTGTAGAGTTAGTTGTCAAAAAGGAAGGAGTCTATTTGTTTTGCAAAAGTCGTCGAAGGTCTCACATTCTTTTAAGCTCTGTCAACATTTAAAAAGGCATCGGCGATCTCAACTTTCGATGTACAATTGCACTTTGGGATTTGTTTTAATTTTCGAAAATAGCGGCTGCATCTCCTCACCAAATGAAAGCATATATCGATTCGTGTTCCAAAGGAGATGTCTACAGATATCCAAATACATTCGCTCTGGATTTGGGTCGCGTTAATTAATTTATGAGTTCAGTAGGTGTGCTAACTCATGAAATGTCAACGGAAATTCCCAAAGGCGTTTTCGTTTTAAAAAGCCTAATTACATGGGGTTGTAAAACCAATCATCCTGTAGCATAATACTATAATAATTCGGTTAACGCAGGCCATCGGCTTACGAACGAACCTCTTTGCGACTGCATGCAAAAACCGTACTCGGTAAAAAGTGACCACATATTTAACATGCATATTTCTCAGTAATTCTCGATGCCCTTAAAAATTCAATTATATTTCATAAAAGCGTGCACAAAAATATCCATTCCTTTGCACATTCGGTAGAAAATGACGTCTTCTTTCAACTTTATACTCGAAGGAAGGGTACAATTCGGTTTTCAATAACTTCCAATTTTCGACTAATTTTGAACCCAACCTGCCGTAACACTTGCATTCAGCTTTTCCAAACTACAAGCTGTTTATTTTCTGCGTATGGAAAACCATACATTTCTCTACGGAATTAAGAGGAGACTATATAGGGTTCATAAAATTCAGCAGTGGATTTGAGCCATATTGTAAACTTTACAAGCCACTTTGGTAAACGCAGAGACATGACGTTTTATGAACGGCCATTTTACGGTATCAAAAAATCTCACAATTAGAAACTTTTTAAAACCGAACTATGCCCTTCCATCGCGTATAAAATTGGATGAAGACGTAATTTTCCACTGAATGAGTGGAGGAATGAATATTTTTATGCATTTTCCCCGTAAAATATAATCGAATTTTTAAGGGCATCGAAAATCCATGGGAACATTAATGCCATTTAGGCAGTCATTCCTTAGAGAGTTTAGTTTTTAATTGCAACCGAAAGGAATTTCGTTAGAAAGTCGGCATCCTGAGATAGCCGAATTGTTATAGAATTATGCTGCATGGTGATTAGTTTTACAGCCCTACTTAATTAATCTTTTCTAAACGAAAACGCATTTTGGAATTTCGGTTGACATTTCATGAACAAGCCCACCTATTGTAATAATAACATGCTAAAGCATAAACAAGGTGTTCACCTACGGTTGTCCTGACATGGAGAGAAAGAGAAAGGAGATCGGTGGGTACTGCGCATATCCAACTCAGTCTAAATTAAATCCCGCGCACATCACGGAACTTGCAGCCTATTTCGTCGGACAGACAGTGAAAGGCTTTGCTCATGACAGTCAAACGATCACGCATTTCATAAGCATAAATAATCAAAATTTTCCAATTGACAAATCTCCAACACATGGACTAGTCTTATTCGAAAACCAAGTCCAAACAAATCGTAGATTCTTGCAAAATGTGCTAGTTCTTTGGCTAAAGTGCGTTTAATTTTTAAAAGTTGCAAGAACAAAGTAAACAGAAGAAGCAGTAAGTAAATAGCGTGGTTATCCTGCACGCTTCATTCAGAAGTACAGCAACCATTTACGGCCAAAGTTGACGGAACAGTCCGTTCCGAAGAAGCCCGTTATAATATGCCTACCTTTTAAGGGTAACAACGTCTCAAACACAATCAAGCGACGCTTGCGTTGCACTATAGAGAGAACGTACAACGCAGCGGAGCTTATCTTCATCAGTTCCACAAAAAGCCTTCCAATTAACCGGGCAAAGGATGCCTTGCCAATGCACGCCACCCCCAATTGTGTGTATGAATTCACATGCACTTGCGGATGCAAGTACATTGGGCGAACGCAAAGGCAATTGGCAACCAGGGCCGCTGAGCATTTGCCTAATTGGCTTTTCAAACAGGAAAATAGAACCCCCCGTTCGTCTATAACGAAACACCTGTTAGATAGCGGTCATGTTGTCGACCCTAAAGCATCCTTTCGAGTACTTGTCCGAGCACGTACAAGTCGAACCTTGCGTTATTTGGAAGCAGCCTACATACGGAGGGAGAAACCAGACCTGTGCAAGCAGTTAGATCATGTGATCAATCTGCAATTGCCCCGGTAATCTCACGCCTCTATTTTCCCCTGACTGTGATTTGTTGTTAACATTTTGTCTCTCCTTTTTCCTTTTTGATGCTTATGTGGACGTCATATCTGATTATTGATTATTTTGAACTTTGACCTTGCTCCTATGCACTGCCACTCTGTACAAATTCATACTGTTGTGCGCTTTCATTCGTTACCTATGTTATGCAGAGACGGGTTGCAGTTGAAAAGCCGTCACGAAATTTATTGGTCCCAATAAATTCTGCTGTACATGCTTGTTTTCAATTCATACCGGGGATAAAAATGTTTCAAATTAAACAGTAAGAAGCAGATTTGCAAGCGATCTAAGTTTTGGCAGATTCAAACTACAATTTGACCTTATCTCGGTTCTGACAAAGTGTTTTATGTCAAAATGTGAAATCACATCTTGCTGCCGTCCCCATTCAAATAGCCCCACCCGTCCCCCCTGTTCAGTGCCATCCTCAGCTTCTCTCACATAATGCAAACAATTTTTTTAAAAAAATGATTAAGTATCCATCTTAGTAAGTGGGTTCCTTCAACGCGAACTTTTACCTTCTACTTCATGCACGATGTCAGCGTCTTGCTTTATCCACGAGGGGGCTGAGTGACTGGCGCTTGAAACTACTCGCAATCAACCTTCGATTTGAGCCCTGACGAAAATTTTCGTGACGTCAACGAGAGCATCGGTTGACACCCTTCAAACCGACTCATCAGACTTGTTCTCTACTAAGTTGCAAGTCTAGCTGCGGGTATACTCTTCGCGAACCAACTGCAGCAATAACTCAGCGCTACGGATTCCCCCCGCCCCATTGCCTCCCTCGTCGTGAGAGCTAGGAGGTTTCGAGTGGTTCAGTATTTGCCTTGGATACGCACGCTACTGTTTTTAAAGCAATCGGGAACTGTGCTGACACCGTTCCTTCGATGTGGCATGACTCGCTGCGAAATTGGATAGGCATGTCAGCCAGCACTTTTAAGCAACCGCACTTACGCAGACGAGAATAGTTCCCGGTGGTGCGAAACCCTCCCACCGTTACTTCGCAGACGGATCACTCTTCTTTGGTGGACCCAGAGTAGATTTGCGTGGAAATTCGACCGAAATTCGGACTGGCGTTTCGAATTCGAAAAGATTACATGCAATAGGTGTGTTAATTCACGATATGTTAACCGAGATGCTAAAATGCGTTCTTAACTCGAAAGGATTACGTAAGCGGGGTTGTAATATTAATTGCCGTGCGGCATAATCCCAGGATAGCTCAAATATCTTGGAATGCTCGCTTTTCGGCCGTCTGCAAAGACAACACTCCCTAAAAGATGGCTGCTTAAGTAGTACAATTTTTCGTCATTGCTCTTCAATGCCCCTTTAAATCCAAATATATTTCGCCGATTCCATATATAAAAACATTTATTCTTCTACTAATTTGGTAGAAAAGTGTGTCCCCTTCAAATTTTATACTTGTAGGGATTATATATTTCGATGTTGAATAAGTTTCTTAGCATAAGATTTCTAAATCCATGAAATACCGGTTCATAAAAAAGCGTGTCTCTGCGTTTACCGGTGTTGCTTATAAAGTTTAAAATATGGCTTAAATCCACTGCTAAATTGGATGAAACCAACATGGTCCGTACAGGGAGATTATACAACTTTTAGTTTGGCAACCCTGAATGCAATTGTGACGACAGGTGTGATTGAAAGCTGTTTGAGAATTTGAAAATTTTTCTAAAACCGAATTTGCACATCCCTTCACGCATATCATTTGAAGAAGACGTAATGTTCCATCAAATTAGTCAAAGAATGAATACTTTCACGTATGTTTTCTACGAAATGTGTTTGAATTTATAAGGCCATCGAAACCTTATCACGAAAATTCTTACTACTTGCATATTCATATTTTGCAGCATGTAGTTTTTGCAGGTTGCCAAAAATAAGTGCATTCGAAAGCCAGCATACCGAAGCGACTGAACAATCTCGCGATTATGCTGCGCGATTATTAATACAACCCTGCTTAAGTAATCTTTTTGTGTCAAAGACGCATTTCAGAATTTCAGCTAACATTTCATGAGTTAGCACATTCACTGTACAGTGAGTGACCGATCTCATGATATGTTGGCCAAAATTCTGAAATGCGTTTTCGATTAGGAAGGAGTACTTAGGTAGGGTTGTAATACTGATTATCTCGCGGCATAATCCTATACTATTTCGGACTTGGCAGGATGTCCGCTTTTGAATGCACTTATTTTCATTTTCCGGTAGTAACCGCACTCAATGAAAAAATTACTAATTAAGTAGCATGCATTTTCCACACAAATTTTCGATGGTCTTATAAGTTCAAATATATTTTATAAAGGACACGAACAAGGATATTCTTTCCTTGACTCGTTTAATGGAGAATCACATCATCTTTGCATTTCATACTCGAAGAAGGAGTATAATAAGGTTTAAAAAGAGTTTTCTAATTTTCGAATAATTTGGAGAATAATCAGCTGTTGTATTGAAGCATGCGTTATTGCATGCGTTCCGCGTAAGGAAAATCATACACTCTTCCATGCCTTTAAAAAGTCACCATATTGAATCCATAAGATTATGCAATGGATTCGGATTGTGTTGTACATTTCATGAGGAGCCGTGGCAAACGGACAGGTACGATGCTGTATGAATGGGCACTGCACGGTTTCGAAAAATCTCATAAAAAGAAGCTTTTTAAAATCAATTACACTCCCTCTTCAAGCATACAATGTGAATTTGATGAGATGCCCTATTAAACGAGTGAAAAAATATCATTGTTCCTGTTCTTTATAATATATTTGAACTTATAAGACAATCGAAAATAAATGCAAAAAATGCATGCTTCTTAAGTAGTAATTTTTTTCACCGAGTGCGGTTTTTACGGGGAAGGGAAAAGAAGTGCATTCAAAAGCGGACATCCTGCCAAGTCCGAAATGATGTAGGATTATGCTGCAAGATAATTTGTATTATAACCCCACCTAAGTAATCCTTCCTAATTGAAAACTTATTTCAGAATTTTGGCCGACATTTCATGGGATCGGTCAATAACTGTAAGTAGGATTGTAAAATTAGTTATCATATGGCATAATGCCAAGTATTTGCATTCAAATTAGGACGCCATTTTTTAAATGAACTTCTTATCGACCTCGGGCATATGCTATATTCCGCAAGTATTACTAGGTAAGTACCATGGATGTTTCACACTGATTTTCGATACCCTTGTAAATTTGAATATGTTTTATATAAAGCACACGCAAAAGTTTCTGCCATATCGGTGGTAACGCTCATGTTCTCCAAATTTTACATTACAAAAGTGTCGCTTGGATTTCAAAATGTTCCTTATTTCCGAATAATTTTGAACCCGACCTGCCGTTATACTTTCATTTACGGTTTATGAATTTCACGTCGTATGTTTTTTCCCGATGGAAATAATTCATCTTTGTATGCTGTTATGGACAGGAATTATAGAGCTCATAAAATTGTGTTATGGATGTATATCATGTTGTTCACTTTATAGGCAACATTGATATATGTGCTGGTGCGATGATGTGCGATTGGACATTTTACTGTCTTGAAAAATTTCTTCCTTAAACACATTTGAAAACAGAAAGATGTGCATTCTTCAAGTTCAAAATTTGAATGGGACGCTATTAGCTGCCGATTAAGTAAAAAGACGAATATTTTGTGCGGGCCTCCTAGGAAATGTATTTAAGTCGATGGAGGCATCGAAAATCAGCGATAAAAATGCATAATATTTCTGGAGTCATTTTTTTTGTAGTATATTTCGCACAGACGGTCAATAAGGACCATATCTGAAAGCCGGCAACATGACGTGACTGGAGCGTCTTGGTACTATGCGACGCAATAGGTAACGCAACAATACTAATTAAATAATTTTTAAGTGGAAAACGCATTTCAGGACTTCGGGTAACATTTCGTGAGGTAATACATCTGCTGCATCTTCACTTGTGTGATATCTTTTTAACTGATTTGACGGAGAGGTCTTTTACTTTGGAAAGTTTTTGTTATTTCCACTTCACTACGTTGTCTACGAACGACCAGCTTCGGCGATCCCTAAACCTTCTTTCCACAAGACATTTTCAAAAACAAATCTGCCTTTTTGGCGCACACATTAAAATTTTCAAGACGCTGCAGAGTACTCCTTGGCTAATAAGCTAAACGGTTGACTAACAGTCTATTTAGCATCTCGCGGAAACGGTCTCCTTGTGTTTTTGTCGCTACTGCAATGCTAAGAAGATACTCGTTAGAAAACGCACGGATGTTCATAATTAACCATTGCTATACTCGAACGTTGTCTGGGCGTCAGAACGACACAGATTAAGCTAAAACCGAACTTGTAATGCCCAGCAAAGTATGCCCGCACACACGCCATATATCGGCGATATGCAACCTATCACACATGCAGTACGATTTACCAGCGTATTTATGACGGACATAACGTTGTGCGTATGAATTTTTACATCTCATACACGTGATAGCTGAGACTTTTAACGAAATTTGGTCATGTGAGATGTAGAACTTGCAAGGGCTTTGCACGCGTAGGCGAAAGCCTTTACGTCATCTCAGTCACTGCGCCCAGTCTCCTTTCAGCTCGGTTTCACTCCGAAAGGCCACCAGTTTATTGGCCGGGGAAGGCTGACTAAAGTCAGTTCGTTCGGTCTCAACACTTAACTAAATTTCTTTCGTCTGTCCAGTCCTTTCGTAATGTAAGTTGGAATACCGATACTGAGTATGTCACTTTAGTGAGACAGCATGCAGTTTTGACAATGAGGAACAGGCTTTCAACTTTATTTTGCCATATGGGGTATTGTCGACGGCCTCTTGCATCAATGGGTGCGAGATAAGGGGCCCAGATCGGGTGGGGTTTGACGCCGAAACCTGCGCGGCACGTGTACACACGGGGTCCAACTTGGCCAACCCCTGCACCCAGGTTCATATCGAGTATTGCCGACGGTCTCTTGCATCGGATCACGCCTTGGGCGAGAGATGAGAGAGCGTGGAGCGTGCGGGGAGAGTCTGTCCAGGAAATTACGGCCACGACCGCCTTTCTCAGCACTGACGGACTCCGTTCGCAAGCAACAACTAGACTAGAACATGTCCATTGGCTAATTCCTCTCGGATTGCAAGTTGGAATATCGGTGCAAATAATAGCACTTCTGAGAGCTAGCATGTACGGTTGACAATACTGAATGGGGCTGTGGGCTTGATTTAGCCTTAAGCCGGGTGTTGGGATCATCGGTGCGGGGTTTCAACCGTACAAATAAATCATCTTAAACATCTCCAGGTTTGAAAACATCCTTCCCTTCCTACTGCCCCCACAAAACTTTTGTGATTTCGGCCGTTTGCAGCAGAGCTCCGGCTCCCTCGCATGATGTGGTCAGTGAAGCCCAGATTGAAAGTTACTGGCAGACAATGATAGGCCGCCGTCACGACTCTAAATTGTCATCGCTAGAAAAGGCTCAAATCGCCTGCGGACATAGACTGATAAACCCCACCAACCACACTGTCGTCTACATCCAACGCTGTATTTCTAATAAGGACAGAACTAGATCGGAACCTGTCAGCAAAAAGGACGCCAGTCTCGCAGCATTTGCATATCTTGTTTTAACACAGAGCAGAGGTAGAATGTGGACTGTCCTGAGGGTTCTTTCTATGCTGCATTTTGCCTTCTATTGGGCCTTCTAATTCTAGTGTTGCAGTTGAGGTTACACAAGAATATTGTCAGTTTTTAAAATTACTATTGGAAGGATGCAGAAAACTCAGTCGGCGAGCATCCCTTTGCGTTTGATAATTTCTTGCCCGAGTAGAAAAAATTATTCGGCAGACAGATCGAGGAGGAGAGGAAGGGTCTTAGGAAGATCGAGAACCCCCCTTGCAAGAACAAGTGTCCTTTACTGCTGACAATACTACAACGAGACCGGCAAAATACATCAGAGTAACTGCGGAGAAGAAAACCCTGTTTGTGGGTTGTACGACGAACCTTACTTGGCGGCACAAGTACTAGTAAAAAGCCCAGACACCAGTTTCGCCGATATTCTCCAGCCGTATGATTCAGCTGCGAAGGTTTCACCTCATCGGTGGCTCATCCAGCGTTTCCTGTGCGTTTTCTGGTATATACCACAGATTTGAAATTGCAACATTCAATCTGGTCCCCAGAATCCGCTTTAAGGGGACGCGGCGGATAAACACCCAAGAAGACGTCACGATGAAGCTGTCTCACTAACCTTCCAAGCTGCAAGATTTTGGATAATATTCTCGACTAACGTTTTAAGACACTGACGAAGGAAGAGTGGGTTTGCAGCTCAGGCCAAATTATATGCATTTAACCCTTCATATAACCTGGTGACTCAGGCTACAACGGTCGCAGGAGTAGGGGCCTAATCAGAAAAATACAGAAACACCTCCCGGCATGGCTGGCAAAGAAGGCAAATTATTACACACATTCTTGATTCAGAGCATTGATGAAGATTTTAAGTTAAAGAACCGAACGAACTTAAGACACCTACTGGGCAAAAGTTGGGTCAATTAAAAGTGGCCGCCGTCAGACCACTCAGGCCGGTCTTGTGGACAAAGAAGCGCCTTGTAAAGGCTCTGCGCTCACTTTGGTAAAAGGTCGATAAAGCCCAGATGAATGTCTATGTTGACAGGAATTTCTGATGAGGTCTGATCGTGCACACGCATTTCGAGGATAAAGTTATTGAGGAAAAGACCTCACATAATGACGCCATCTGTAAAGTTCCGTGCGCCGAGTTAAGTACTGAGTAGTCTGTGATATTCAGTTTGACACACTTCGCACAGGAGAAAGAAGGAATATCTTCAAGAGCTCCAACATTACTAGGTCCCCTGCTGACGATTTCCACAAAAGTTAAGCAATCTGCGATTCAGAATCTACACTTAAGAAACCTAAGCACACTGACTAGGGTGAATGGCGCGATGTTAAGGCAGACGTGACGTGATGATATTACCAGCGGTCTTGTGTTAATTATTTGTCAGACTGATCACTGATAACTGTCTTGACAATTGGGCCGTGAAGGCCTGACGGCAACCGCCTCGGGTTAAACCTGCCCGACGAATAGTATTAAGGTGACTGCACCGCGGGAGGATCCATTTGAGGAGCGAGAGACTGATTGTTTTGTTAAGAGCTAACGGACTGGTGGACGCATTTAAGTCGTTTTCCATGCACCGCCGTGTTTGCGGGCAAGGTAATGTCTTCCCGTCCAATTTCCTACGCTAAATATGGGAGATGATGTCAAACAAGATAAATATCATATTTTCTACCGATCTATGCTTGAACATTGTTGCTATTCTCAATTGGCTTATATCCCCAGCGTCTTATGCGCTAACGGAAAAATGTGGTATAGTTCTAGGCAGTAAGGCGAAGGCTTTCACCGGACTATTTTTATGATGTGTATGAATCAGCGTTGTCGTACTACGGACATCAGCGTCTGATTTGCCTCTACGCTTCATTTTTTCTAGTAGAATAATTTAATCAGGGTAAACTTGATAGACAACAGTTGTCAAACGACCGTCATATTCACATAGGAACAATTTATCGGTAAGATGTCGTTTGGTCGCTCAAGCTGATGGACACATTACTGTTGGGATTGGAGTTAAGGGCTAGTGTTAGGGGCTATGGTTAGGGGTTAGGGCTTACAGTTATGGGTTGGGGTTAGGGGTTATATTTAGGGGTTAGGATTTAAGATTAGGGGCTATAGTCAGGGGTTGGGGTTAGGGTAAAGGGTTAGTGCAACTATTTCTCAACCATTCAAAATACAACCTCTCATTCCCAATAGCTTGCCTTGTGCGCTTTTTCATGAGTTTTAATTCTTCTCGTTATTGCTCAAACGGCACTCCATGCCAGGCACGTTTGTTAGCCTCTGTGATGACTCACATTGTCTACTTTTGGGAAATCGTCACTAATTTTAGTTTTAATATTCTGCAACCCCCTGCGTTTCCCATGTAAATAAATCTGTCTATATTTATACCTAAAGGATAGATATAACTGAAGAAGAAGGGTGATCCAGCACAGAAACTTTTTGTTTATTGTTTTCACCTCTCGAACTCGCGCAGAAGCCCATAGTCAGAGATGGTAGCAGTCACACAACAACCGACAGTTGTAGGGTGTGTAAACCAGTCATCGGTCGACGGCGCAAGACTGGAGGTTACTGCGCAGGGCTCTGTACGTCGGTGCTAGTTCGATAAATCGATTTGCTGGGTTCTCATCCGAGGCCCTGGCTTCAATAAATTCTCGGTTTATTTTGTTTCCGACGTGAGCGACTATTTTGGTGACTGCGAAGTTAAACTCATGACCTGTTCCATAGGTTTTGGGCGGCCATTTGTAATATGGCGTCGCCTTGTCGCACAGCCAGCTTATGTTCGTGTACGCGCGATCCGATAATGTATGCAGTCTGGCCTGCGAAGTAACAAGGACAGTTTTCGCCCGGGATTAGATACACGGGTACATATGCGAGTAGAATTAGAGAAAAAAAAGTGGCCATGAGAATTTAGTCTGATGTTCAATCGTTATTGGTAGTCGTTGTTTAAGTTTTAGAGGTTGTGCTTTTTGTGTACTAAAACAGTGAGCTTTTTCATGTCACTACACCCGTGTTTCCCTTTCTCAATCCTCTGCTGAATGCTAAGGGCTCATTTTGAGTTTAAACTCTTGCAGATTTACCGCACAATCAGTGTCCAACAACCGCACTCATCAGATAAGATCAACAGTGCATACTTGTGTGAGCATCTGCCAAATCTTAGCAATCACAACACAGACCTAAAGGATGCAGTTGTGACGTGCTTATTTTCCATCTTGCATCTAACCACGCCTTCAATTGATAATCAAGGAGTTAAATTGCGTTGCCAGGACGTCCTCTGTGACATTTTTAATAACTGAACGCGGGCAAAAAAAGTAGAAAATGTAGTTTAAAGATTAACCGAGAGAGAAAGGGAGAATGGTAAAGGCCCGCCAACATCGGGCGTTCCTAATTCACATCATGTGGTGATGACAACGTAAAGTAATGTCCTAATGTTACCGATATGTCAATCTGTGAAGGCGCCAATAATCTGAATTCCTGTCTCTTTGCGCAGTAACACTGAAAGAGCAATGCATGACCGGGGCCATTTGCCGCCTAACTGACCTAAAATAACTTGTGGTTGTCAAATGCGCCTGCACAAAAAGACTTGCTGCAAGGCCTATTTCATGCTACGTGATAGTTTCAACCTGCTGCGTCCCGCAGCCCATTCTACAGCATCTAGTAATATATGGTTGAAGAACTGCCGACAAATAAAGGGGGGAAGTAGTTGCCGTATTAATTCAGCCATATCTAACCCCAGATTGAACTGGCTCGGGATTCGAACCTGGCTTCTTTGATCAGTGAACGTTAGGATGTCCAACGTTCTGCCATCAAGTCACAGACCCGTTGTCTTACCGGTTGTGATCAGCAACGTTAACCCTGGTGGAAGAACATTCGTCGATCAGGTTACGCGACAGACTTATCCTGTTTTGCCTCTGAGCTCACTCTAGAGCCTTTGCAGGCAGCGTATAGGGTTCCGGCTTGAGTCATAAAGAACGACAGGGCGACCAGGTCCTGTCATCTGGTCCGTGAACTCCCTCCCACCTTCGTGAATAGTACCGATCACGGTTGATAAGACAACGGACCTAGGGCTCGGTGGTAGAACGTTGAACTTCGGGACGCCTAATTGCAAAATAATTGCAGTCTAAATCTCAGATCATGCAAACTCCGGGGCTGAGTATGGTTGACAGAAAACGGCCAGTAGGTCAGAAATGACCATCCCAATCTCTCTGTTCTTCGTCCGTATTTTTTGTGCTTGTCAGAACTAGCTATGCAATACTCCGCACCGGCGTAAAAGATAGCCCTACAATTCGCAGCTCCATCGGAAGGCAATAGCGTGCAGAAAAAATGCAAGAATTGAAGATTTCGAAAGCTCCGTACCTCTACGACGAACGAGGCGGTCTTACCGTGGAGTCACTTCTGAATCACGTTCGCGAAGCATGAATTTACAGATGTTCTCGCAACTTAAGCTAGTGCAGGACTTATGAGACAGCTCAAGGGCGTACCTCAGCAGATATCCGCATTTAACCTGATGATGGATCACGTCAGAACAGCTGAAAGTGGCTTCAAGTAGCAGTCACGCAGTCTCCACGTGAACACACCTAAAAGTGTAGGACGCCCACTCTTTACCACAGCTACAGCGAAGGCTTTCATTAAAGGAACACAGGAATGATGCCGTATCATCATGAATCAGACATGTTTCGAAAAAAATATTGCGTGTCCTTGTGGCATGCGAGAACTATTGGGACTGACAACAAACAGTACGACAGAGGGCAAGAAGCTCAAATTGGCTTTTGTTCTATAAGTTGACAGGAAGATTTCTGAAAGCAACCCCCACCTCTTGCACAGGATCTAGCTAAGATCAAATTTTTTCGCACGATCCAGTTGGAATTTAGCCTTCCTGCATGCGTTTCGCGCTTTCATCATATGATCGCAGCATGTATTGCATCTTGACTTCAAGTCCCTACGGCAGGACTACCATTCAGCGGTTTCTTAAAATTTTTAAACTGATCGGGTCGGCTTGTTTCGTCTAACGCGTGTTTGTTTGAACTCAACAGGAGGCAAATGACAGCGGGAGATGTAAATACTTGTTGTGAGGAAGCAGAAGGGACGTGGAAATGCATGCCTGCGGGTAGGAGTAAGAATGCCGAGACTTGCAGAACTTCACAGAATCGTATGAATCCTTGTAGGAATTCTTTCGCGATGATTTCATCTAAACAGGATTACTTCTACGAGACTGCGAAACTGATTTTTAGAGAGCGAAATATTGGGTTGACTTGTATGCCTGTCTGTGCTGCTTTCTACGAAGAGTTTCATTGTCTGCCCCAGTGAAGGCGGCTCGAAAGGAAGCAGATGATTTCTCTGCGCGATTATCTAACGGTTCTGTGAAGTCAATCATGCACCCTGAAGGAAATGCCAAAGTTATTATCTGACAATCCATTTTAAAGGAAATTGAAATTTAGTCACAATTGACCCTCAGATGAAATATTTATGTATTTAAGATATTTTGTCAATAGGAGCATTTCCGAGCCGCTGACATTTTGAGTCACGTTGTCTTCTATGCTCAGATACACTAATGTTGGTCACAAAATAGAAAAATGTTGACTAATTCTATAGCAAAATGTAAAGGACGTCAGAAAGGCTCTCTTTGTGAGAAGGATTCAGGACCTATGCAGAAAATTCAGTAAGAGGCTTTTCTGAAATCTAGGAAAACTCCAAGAGTTACTTTTGTCCCAAAAGTTGCAAATCTTTTGAATGCTGAAATCAGCAACCTGTTTAAGGAGAAAGTTTAAAGTCAGGGACGTTTTCCATGACATCGGGAAAATAGATGGACATTTCTAGCATACTTCGACAGGAAGGAAGATTAGAATTTCTGGAGTACCGTAAATCAGTCAATACGTCCTCGTAAAGTAAAAAGTGTACATTTTCTGTGGTAATTAATGCAGGTACCTGAGAAGTATCTTATACGAAGGTAAGCTTACGTGGGTTGGCTCAGGACTCGTTTTAGCGTGAATGAGGTATGTAACTTCACTAATGTCTTTTTACATCTGAATGAATATCAGAATCATCTAGGTATTTTTGCATGCATTTTGGCGTATACGTAGGTACTTAGATTCCTGATTCATCGCGCTGAATTCTGATACTTGCCTCGAAGACATGGCATAACATTTAAGCACACATTAGAAATATCAATAGGTCGAGACAACTGGTTGCGTGGTCGATTGTTTCATCCCAACATAAGCAGTATGTGTTAGAGGACATAACGTACTTAAGATCACAGGTTATAGCTCAAAACCCGGACATATGTTTCACCGATATTCTGCCTGCAGCATAGCACTCCACGTCACTGCGTTCCCCAGCGATCTGAGTGTTTTTTATAGATACTTCAATTATAGAACTATACATGCCAACTTGCTCAGTTTAGGAAGATTACGCATTTAATCCGTTATGACTGATGACATTTGACTCAAATATTTATACCAAATTTTGGTTTTAGACGACAAGTCTCAACCAGACTGGTTTTGCCCAGGTTGGTGATTATTTCTGAGGAAACTAAAAATCTGAAATATTTATTGGTTTAAAAACTTATCATTAGCCAACAACTAGAAGTTATAATAGGCGAGTCTTCTTTAGAAAGGCGAACTTTCCCTGTGTGTGTATATAAGTTAAATTATTAAGGGCGATATAGTTAATTAGAGGCATTTTTCGGTCAGCATGATTCCCATGATATGAAAGTTTTGCGCCTGAAAACCAGCATCCCAAAAATGCATGCAATCTCCCGAAGTCCATTGCGCATCTACTGATGTCACCGAAATGGGACACACATGAACATTTATCCTAACACTTCATGAGGCACGGCACACAAAGTAGAAGTGCTAACTCATAGAACGTTAACCGAAATTCTGGAATGCGTTTTTGGCTCAAAATGATTACTCAAGTAGGGTTATATAATTAATCATCATGCAGCATGGTTCCGTAATAATTCAGTTACTTCAGGACGCCGGCTTTTGGATCAATTTCTTTCTGGCCATTTGCAAAAACCGCATTCTGTAAAAAGAGGCTACTTTAGTGATACAAAATTCTCTAATCGATTTCAAATGCCCTTATATATTTAAGTATATTTCATGGAAAACATACGCCAAAATATTTATTCTTTATCTATTTAGTAAAAAGGTGCGTCTTATTCAAATGCCACACTTAGATGTTGGGAATAATTCAGTCTTAAAAAGTTATTAATTATGATGTTTTTGAGACCGCCAAATGCTCCGTTCGTAAGACATCGTGTCTCTGTATTTACTGATGTTGCCTTTCAAGTTTACAATATGGCTCTAATACACTGCCAAATTTAATAAACCCCATATGGTTTCTTCTTAATACTGTACAGAAATGTATTAGTTTCCGTACATAAAAAATACGGCTTGTAATTTGGAAGCCCGAAAGTCGAATGTAACGTCAGGTTGTGTTCAAAATTATTCAGCGATCAGAAAAGCCTTTTAAAACCGAATACTATTATTTCTTTAAGTACATTATTTAAGAAAGACGTAATTATCCGCAAGATAAGGGAAAGATTTATTTGTTTGTACGTGTATATCCTAAAATACATTCGAATTCATAAGGGCATCGAAAACTGGGTGGAAGGTTTTATGATATTTAGGGGGCCATTTTTTTACGGAGTGTAGTATTTGCAGTCGGCTAGAAAGAAGTTCGTCCAGAAATCGGCGTCCTAAAGTAACTGGATTATTATGGGGCCATACTGCATTACGATTAATAATACAACCCTACTTAAGCATTCATTTCGAATTGAAAATTCATTCGGGAATTTCGGTTAATATTTTATGAGTTTGCACATCTATTGTACCAGTTGTAGTCCGTTGGCAACCTTCAAGAATACGTCAACACATCTCATTTCAAACTTCACATGGTGAAGTATTACGCTTCTGATTTGTTAAAGTCTGATATCTTGCGAACCTTGAACTGTGGACTTCCATGTTTACTGCAACTGCGTTTCTAAATTTCACTATATTTAGATGAAGTTCCTCATTTAACAAGCACACAAGATCCTGGCTTACCGGATCAGAGGAATTATATGGCTGAAATTTTGAAGGACTTGGCCGATTCTCCATTATCGACGCATCTCGAGCGGAAATCGATAAGAGTTTTGAATTTCAAGGATTCAGTCATCATAAACCAGAGCAATTCAGGGACGGAACGTCACATACTTGAGGCTTGGTGCCCAGATGCCGATTCCATCAATAGGCATTTAGACTTTCCTGCAGCCTATAAAGTTCGAAGTCACTACACAGACCATGACGAAGACAAGACGATCACACGGAGTTTAAAAATGCCGAACAAATACGCCCCGTCGACCACTTCACCCGAAACTGCAGTTCAGCTGCAATTGACCCCCTCTCCCTTGAGGTGAGGACACACAGCGCAATATGCCGCCAGGATTTACAAACAACGGCCAGAAGGCAAAGGCAGTAAGAGAATAAAACGATCGACTAGCCCAGAGCCGAAAAATTTGGCCTTTTATTTATAATTCTTGTCGATTTTTCAAAAAACGCTTTAGTAATGGAGGGCTGGTCAAGCCCTCCGAAATGTCAGCCACGCAATTCCTCTGATCCGGTCAGCCCGACGTATTTCTAATATGAAATTTCTTTTATGAAAGCAGTTAGGAAATTAGAGTGAGCATGCCAGAGGCGGCAGATGGGCAGACACAGGATGTCGGCGACAGGTTCGCCGTCCATAATATTCGACCGCTAGGAACCGTGACTGTTCCGTGTTCCAAGGCAGCAGAGGCGATTAATTATTATAGTTGTGATTGCCTCACAATTGGAACACCAAATGGTTTTCCACTCCTACTAAATTGCATAGAACACTGCGCTAATGACAAAAAATCCACCTTTTTTAGACCGGTTGTTTATACAGTAGCTGAGCTAACTCATGAAATGCCAACCGAAATTCCGAAATGCGATTTCGTTTGGGAAAGATTAATTTAGTAGGGTTGTAAAACTACTCACCCTGCAGTATAATTCTATAATAATTCAGCTACCTCAGGATGCCGACATTCAAACGAACTTTCTTTCAGTTGCATGAAAAAATTACATTCAGTAAAGAATGACTACTTAAGTGACACGAATATATCTTTTTAATTTTCGATTCTCTTAAAAGTCCAATTATAGTTCATGGAAAACATGCACACAAATATCCATTCTTTTGCTCGTCCGGCAGATAATTACGTCTTCTTCGAATTGTATGCTTAAAGGAAGGGCATAATTCGGTTTTAAAAAGTTTCTAATTATGAGACATTTTAATATCGTGAAATGACCGTACATGAAACCTTATGCCTCTGAATTTATTAATGTGGCTTGTAAAGTAAACGATATGGATCGAATCCAATGCTAAATTTTATGAACCCCATATGGTCTCCTCTTAGAGAAATGTGTGGTTTTCCGGATGCGGAAAATGCATGGCTTGTAGTTTGGAAACCCTGAATGCAAGTGTGACGGCAGAGCGGATTCGGGAATTGGAAAAGTTTAGAAAAACCAAATACTACTCGTTCTTCGAGTATAAATTGAAAGAAGGCGTAATTTTCTACCGAAGGAGTAGAAAACTGAAAATTTCTATGCGTTTTCTATGAAATATAATTTGACTTTTAAGGGCATCGAAAATCAGAGAGAAAAATGCATGCTTCCTGGTTAGTCATTTTTTACTGAACGTGGCTTTTTTGCATGCCGCCGGGCGGAAGTTAATTCGGAAGCCGGTAGCCTGAGTTAACTGCTTTATTATAGAATTATTCTGCATGATGATTAGCTTTACAACTCCACTTAGTTAATCTTTCCAAATTGAAAACGCATTTTGGAATTTCAGTTGGCATTTCGTGAAATAGATTACCTACTGAAAACTTTCTCTATTCTTCCAGTGTAGTAATTTCCGGCAATGACTGTGAAATATCCTCTTTAGAAAACGCCAACTTGGCTGTGCAGAAAGTGCGAAATGAGGCAACATTTTAGAACACGTTCTGAGCGATAGCACATCACGTACTGATATTATTGATCAGGACAGAATCAAGAATTAGTGCAATACAAGTCCACCGAGTGATTTGCATATGCCTGACCGTTTATGTCTGTCATGTTTCGTGCATCTTGAATGGGAATGAAGGATGCCCTCTCCGGTACGAGGATCGTGTACAAACATAAAAATTGCACATCGGATGTACTTCTACGCAACCTGCACATTAATTGACTGTGTGTGCGTCAGGCGAATTTAGCGCGATTGATTTCCCATTCCCTGTGATTCCCCTTCGACGATGGTGTAGTAAAATAGTTAATCAAACTGCGTGACGTACGGTGTAAACTGTACGCTTGACAGAGCAGACTGAATAAAGCCACCCATCAGGCACCATAACTTTCCTAAAAGTGTAAACGTTTTTGCAACCGGGTGCTTGCGTCCTCTTGAGTGTGGTGCTAACTGCGGCTGTAGTGAATAATTAGCAACAATGAGCGAATCACAACGGACTGTGTGAAAGTATTCGGCAGTCATGTCGGAAGTGTGTGCAAATTCGGGATGCAATTTTTTGCGTAGCGGACATACATTTGGAGTGATGAAGAGAATTTTTTGACGTTTTGTCACAATGAATTATAATTCGTTTGCATGCACGTTTTATGTACAGCAGTCTCGGGAGTCAGGAAACCTATATGAGGTTAGAATTCTGGTTAGCAGACCAATTTTTTGTTTCCACTAGTTAATTATTTATCTATGTTCTATCAGTCATTTGCAATGTTGTTAGCTTAACAACGTATTATTCGGCTCGTATATAGTTTTCCGATTAGTTTCACTTAGCAATGTTAAACGCACAAGTACGTCTTATTGCTTCAGTTATTTTATTCTTGGTTTGGATCAAGTCGTCATAGTTGTAGATTATGGCCTCCGACAAGAATCATCCTCGGCAGGAAAACTGCAAATCTACTCTCCAAAAATCTAAAAATTGTATTTTTTGCTCAGGACACTGCCCGATTTTATCTCCAGCAACGTTGCTAGCGAACATCGGCATGCTTTTTGTCAATTTTCTTTATTAGAATAACGCAATGGCGATGGCATTTAGTATATTGCAAAGCATGCATTGAAATTTCACATCCAGTTAATTTTGAAATCATAAATGGGTTATCCGTTATGCAGTTTCTGCATAACATAGATCCTAGTCGGCCATTGCCCCTGCGTTTATGGTTTTAAGTCTACAATGCGTATACTTTCTGTACAAGGATAATCCCATATTTCCATGTACCATTTAAGATTTTGTAATGAATGCGAACTACTTTGAATAATTCTTAAGGAAAATTAATAACCCGACGGATACGACGTTACTTAATTTTGCATTATGTGATCGTAAGAATGTCAATACTATGAACTTATTCAAAAAATAAATATACCTCCCTCGGAGCGGAAAATTTGACAAAAATTACTATCAACAAAATAA
Source organism: Spirometra erinaceieuropaei (assembly GCA_902702965.1). Classification (NCBI taxonomy): domain Eukaryota; kingdom Metazoa; phylum Platyhelminthes; class Cestoda; order Diphyllobothriidea; family Diphyllobothriidae; genus Spirometra; species Spirometra erinaceieuropaei. The sequence continues at coordinate 304,238 of CACRXP010000072.1, forward strand.
AAGCAAGAAGAAATTTGCTTTTGTTTCCCACCACGAGTATATATTTATACGATCGCAGAAAATCAATAAGAAAAGAATGTCTATTAAGTAATATACAGCGGATGTGCTATATAGCGAAATGTCAGCCAAAATTATGAGACAATTTTCCGACTAACGGCTGACCTCCTGACGGGACTAAAACATTTTAAGAGTGTGCTGTAGGATCAAAAGCGTTAAAAAGCAACTTAAGCAATCTTTTTGAGTCGAAAACGCACTTCAAAATTTTGATCACCATTTCATGAGACGGCATATTTACTGTATGTTTTTGGCGAGCGCGGTTCATGCAGGCGCCGTCCAACGTTTAAACGTGTCTGACATCCTGTAGAATGATATCTTGAGATAATCAATATTAAGACTCTACCTAAATAATCCATAATAATCATAGAAAAATGTAAGATTTTCGGCTGACATTTCACGGGACAGATCACTGACCATAAAGCAGGTTATGAGCACACATGTAAAAATTTATTGTGTCAGACTAAATTGCTCGAATATTTTTGCTTATTAAGAATACAAATCACGTTAGCCCTTACTACTAATCGGCGTTTAGGTTGGTCCCAGGTGAGTTCAAGCATCGTATCACTCATCTGACGGGATAATGGGCCCGTGGCTCAGCGATTAGGCCATTGGGTTTCCAACCAACTGATCGCGACATCACATTCCAAGCAAAGCAGACTGATGAGGACTGCCAGGCCAGAAACAGTCCTTCCGACCTCGCTGGCCGTGGTCGGTAATGCTACCCCGCCTACCTTACGCGGTGCAGTGCGGCTGCTAGCAGAGTCCGAGAGAGAGCCCCTGAGGCCAACGGGACGTGAGAGTTCTGTAACGCTGTCGTTGAGCACCCATTCGCCTTAGTATCACCCTAGATATATATTGCAAACCTTTACAGAGACCCCTTTAAGCCACATTCAGGAAGAATTCATCACGCAGCTCGTTTTTTCACCTATGTTTTCATACCGCGCAAATTCAGTCATGCTTCATAAAGTCAGGTGCCTTTTAGATTCAGCGTGAAACACTGCTCTGCTGACGAGTACAAATGAGCTGCAATCACCTCGATGAGAAGATTGCTCAGGTCAGTACTGCGACGTGTACAAATTTCGGCAAGATGTGGTTTGGTAGCCTCAACTGATAAACACAATACTGTTGGGGTTGGGGTTAAGGATTAGGGGGTTATGATTGGAGATTATGGTTGGGAGCTAGGGCTAGGGGTTAAGGTTAAAGTTTAGGGTTTGCGGCTGGGGTTTAGGATAAGGAGTTATAGTTAGGGATCAGGGTTAGAGGCTAGCGCAACTATTATTTAATCATCCAAAGCAAAACAACGCATTTCCAATAGTTTTCCTCTTGAATACAATTACTTGATCTCGTCCCCTGTGCGTTTCCCGTCCCCGCCTGTTAAAACCCCTATTACCACCGGTTCCGAATTAGAGGGGGTTTGTCTACTCCAGGTGGGGCCACCAAACCGCATCCGACCCAACTTTCTATTCAAAAGCATAAAGAGAGCAACCAGTCAAACGGACTGTGCGTAAAGTCTCTTTCTAACCATCAACAAAAAGCGGAGAGAGAGAGAGCCAGCGCCCTCCAACGTCTATCCCGAGGATATTTTTGGAATTTTCCATGCCCCGCGATCGAGCTAGTTTACCAGCCTTTTGCGATTTTTACTGCAGTATCGTAAGCAGTAGGAAGTGAATTTCAGGTGCCCCTCCCCAAATCATTCAGAATTTTCTTGAGAGGAAATTGTGCGTGGGCGACCGGTTAACTGGTTTCGGCAGCTTGGGCCATCAGTTGTCCAAAACTGCCCGACAACAGGGGCCCCCGATGGCGGGTTGGACTCTTTTGGAAATGCAATCCGTCTGTCACGAAAACCTTTTTTTGCGTTGAGTGCACTGCGAGGAGGAAAAAGGTTTAGGAAGCATCGTAATAAACCCCAGACAAGGGTATCTCGAGTTGAATGGGGCCTTTGGATATTTTCTTCAAAGTCCCACAAAACTACTTCCAAAAGAGGCGTTTTAGTCACATCCTACTGACTCATTCTCGGATGATTAGGAAAAATTAACGAGTAGACATAAGTAGCATATTATGTAGTAGTATGTTTGGGCGAAATGTACTGAACCAATTAATAAATGGCACAACAAGGTTTAAAACTGTTATAGAGTTGCACAAATTTCCATTGTAAAATTCAAAAGGCAATTTGGCGAGCATACGTCTTCTTTCGATAAATTCTCTTCAGGCCTGTACAGTTATATGGCTATTGAAGTAATGAATTAAAAGATACGGGCAAGTAGATACTTAAACTGTAGCTCGGGTTTGAAGAGGGGAAGGGGAGAGTGAAACACCACAATTCCAGTCATCGCCCGGGAGGAGGTGGGTCACGGCGAAGGTAATTACATGCGGGTGGTTGGCTTGGTGGCTATGAACCATGGTAACTGTGGGACCTATACGAAGTTCTTCTGTGCGCATAGGACCGGTCGGCGTAGCCTGATTGCAGCCGCCTCTGCCGTAGCCAACAAGCGCTGCCCAAGCAGTGTTGGATAACTTGATGGGACCTTGTAAATCACTCTGAAGGCCTCTCTGGCGTCTACACGGTGGTCTGTATCTACCATGTGCGCGAGTGTTTCACTCTCCCCCTCCCCTCTCCTCTCCAAACCCGAGCTACAGTTTAATTATCTACTAGCCCGTATCTTTTAATTCATTACTTCAATAGCCACATAAATGTACAGGCCTGAAGAGATTTTATCGAAAGCAGACGTATGCTCGCCAAATTGCCTTTTGAAGATTTTAAACGTAAAATACATCCCCTTTTTCCTAAGAATAAAAGCTTTGCAGTGTGTTTGAATCCAAAAAAACTTTAGGGTACATATGATATCATGATAAGACTTCGGGACGATTGTCTTTACTTCACTGCCCACCAGTTCAATATAAAATGTGAGCTAAGTTAGATGAAATGGACGACTGTTTACTGGTAATGATTTTCTCAAGAGGAATTAGAAAGAGAGTGAAAGTGTAATTGAATGTAATAAATATTTTTTACCCTTAAAAGTGTTAACCGGAAGCAGCACCTATGCGGGCTTCGAAGCTACTAAGACGGTTAGTAGGAGCCCAGTTCCAAATTAGACTCCTGAGACAAATCTGTAAAGGAGATGCATTTTGGAGAATTTTGAATTTTTGATGACACGCTTAACAGAAAATATTTCCGTAGCCAACGACTGAGGCATTATTGTGCATCATTTAAAAAGTGACATTCATGACAAGGCAACTGGTGCAAACGAATTTCGAAAATGAAATCACAGGCATGTTGTTTAAGCGTAGGCGTCAAACGATAAAACGATCAAAAAGGAATCTTCTGGTCCATCTTGCCTAGCTAGCCGCACTAGCGCAGTAAAGCGTTCCCGAAGCGACGGCATAAGTTGTGTCACCCCACAGTTGTACCCATCGAAAATGACCTTGAAGCTCGCTATCTGACATGTTCGTCACCAACGCTGGACAGACGTCACGTAGATTGACGCTCTGTTTACTTTGCGCGAAAAATGCCGAAGCACATCGCGCCGCGCATGACGAAGTAGGATTTTGTGCAGAGCTTTGAACCGTTCACTGGAATACATGCTAATCGCATATGACCATCGCCGCTCGATAAACACAGCGACCCTCCGCACGACAGGGGTGGCTGTTTGAAAGAAATCTATAACCCAACAATGTAGACACAGTACTTAGGTGTGGTGTGCTTCACTCACTTAAGTAAATTATTCAGGTTGGAATTTCGTCCAATTACCTTATTTTCTGTCCTCAGCAGCTATTTTGGCACATGCTCAGGTAGCCGAGTTATTAACCTCTTTTATCGAAGTCCAATGCATTTTCATTCACAATTCTACTTAAACTCATATATATATATATATATATACAGTTTGAAATGGCATAATACCTCTAGCATGCAGGCAGGATATATTTAACTAGTCTGACTGGAATATTCGTTGTGATGCCATTGACGAAACTGTTATTACGAAACGGCTGGCCAGAATCGGCCATAAGTTGGAGTTGACGGCTGCATTTAAGATCCTGCTTTCGAACTATGACTGGTCTTCTCCTACACTGCGACATTAAAAAGGAAATAACAAGAAATGTATAGGCAGTTGGGTCATGTTATCGGCCTAGCACCGTCGCGGCAAGTGTCGATGGTGGAAATAGCCCCATTTCCTCCCTCTTCTTGTTTACGTTCCTACCCCATTTGGTCGTTCTTAGCTGTTTTCTCATTTAACCGCTAATTTTGAAAACATGCTTTAACCTAGAACGGTCGAAAATGAGGTTAATAAATTTTATGACGTAAAAGTGTGCATGTTTTGCCATCTTTGCGCGAGAGTCATTAGGGCTCCTTGCGGTTGTTTCATAGGTCAGTGCATAGTATCCGGCGGTAACGTCAAACTCTTTACCAGTTAAATAAACAGAATGCTCATAACCATTCCTCAGGAAATGGATATTTCAATTTAGTTAATGGGGATCATTGAGACATCGCTCGAATTTTCTTTCATATGGTTTAATTTTTTAATTGCGGGAGAGGATACTGACAAATTTACGAAATAAAAAAAAGTGAGGTACGCGGGTTTAGAGCCATACGAAGGCTTACGAATAGGTCACGTGCTTGGCGGATGTGTGGCCATCTGACAGGCTTACCTTGGGGAAGACAGGCACAGTACCTGCATGAAAAAAGTGACTATCGGCACGTGTCTCGTCTCTGTTCTCGTAAGAATGTATTGTAGTGGGGAGTTTTTATATGACAGTAGAGTGATTGATAGTGTACATCTGTGACACCAGTATCGTCTACTGAATGCCCAGCGTCCCTCCAACACTTAAATGAAGGGCCTTAAATAAGTATTTTATAACCATTCACGGTGCAATCGATTTGTCGATTTGTCCGTGCATGGGCGCCTTGCAGAGGTTGTGGAAATGAGCCGTAGTTCTGAGTTCGCTCGGAGCGGATGGCAGTACGTGTGAGAAGCACGGAAACATTCTACCCAAATTTTTGGATAACCGTTTTTAATATTCCGCATCATACCAAATACTTGCAAACTTTTAGAGGATGAAGGTCACCACAATTAGATGGAACATTGTCAACTTAATCGTGTTCAATTGTGCATTAATATGGACAAAAACATGCTCGCTTTAAAAAGAATCTTCCCCAGCATAGCGTAACAGTTCAGTAATCAACATACTTTGTGCCTAATTCTGCGCAGTACTAACAGTTATTACTTAGAATCCCCGAAACCGGCTCCAATGAGCCTTTTGCCGACACCTATTATGACTATGTCTGGTGTCCTTCGTTAAGACCACGTTGTATGAAGGCCATTCGTCCTATGCAGCTAGCAGTTTCAAGCGCGCTGACCTGAAGCCAATCGTCCCACTTCAACTTGGACGCAAGTGCGTCTACGGAGTCGCAGCTGCGCGCACGCCACTTGGACTCACAATCCCCCCGGCCCTGTGAATGCAGCAGAAACCACTTGGACACCAGCCCTCGGCAAATGTAAAACACACACCAATTGGACGCAACTTCAGAGTGCCGCCATCACTGTCTCGCGGACTCTCCAGACGCAGTCAACACCATCCCTGTATCCGGCCGCTGCCGCCTGAGAGGACAACTCAGGGTTCTGTATGCAATAAACCCCTCGATCTGGTGACTTCTATCTTTTCCTCCAACGGGGGGATTTCCCCTGACGAGTTTAGCGTTCTGAGTAGGCATTTTCCCAGTTTGGTTGCTATATGTTGTTTTGTTGCACGCTACTGACTGAGGAGAGCATGTGTGGACCAAAGCATCCTCCCATCGGCATTGCTGTTATCTCATAAAGTTCTGATCGACTTTCTGAGAAAAATATTCCAAATAATTTAATGCAGATCACAAGCAGACGGCCGTTTGCGAGGCCCCGAAAAGACAGAGAGAAAAGGAGCAGGCAGAAAGACTGGGCTAGCAGATGATTCAGATTTATCAAAACCCGGTATGATGTGGTTATGTAGCCGCACGTGATGAACACAATACTGTTAACCTACTTACTTATTTTGAGTTGGTATGCTTGCTTTGGAATGGTGTTGCTGTGCGTGACGGTGTGTGTTTGGTCTTGAAAAGTTTGTAATTGTGAACCTTTTCAAAACCACGAAACGTCCATTCATAAAACATCGTGTGTGTGTATTTTTCTTAATGACATATACAGCCCAATCCCTATCCATTACGAAACTTTATGAGCCCTGTGGAGCATTTTCATGATGGCATGGAAGAACATATGATTTTCCGCGCGCAAAAAGCACGCGGCTTGTGGACTGAAAATTCTACATTCAAATGCAATAGCAGAAAATGTCCAAGATTATTTTTGAAAGCGATAGTTATGTCTTCCTCAAGTTTAAAAATGAAGATAATGAGGTGAGCGACCAGTTTAGCACACGAATTGATATTTTTAAAAATTTATAAAGGCACTGAAAATCAATAGGAAAAGTGCATACTTACTAGATAGTAAATTTTGCCAAACACATACTTTACGAGCAGCTTAAAAAAGCATTCAAAAGCCAATATCTTGGCATATCTAAAGTGTCATAAAATTATTCCACATGGCGATCAGCATTATAATCCTACCAAGGTAATTCTACCAAACCGAAACCACATTCCAACATTTCTGTTAACATTTCATGAGGCCGGAGACCGACTGTGCTTCAGAAACTACACGATGTACTTCACTGTCCACTGCGACATCTTGATTGCGAAAGAAGCCGTCAAATAATCTATTTCGACAGCCTAAGGTTTTGAGGTACCGCCGGTACCTGCTGTCCTGACCTCATGCGGCCGGTTGATGCAAACTTCCTCCCCTCTCATCGGTATAATTTTACCCAAACCCTGACCAGAAATAACGCTCACGCGTCCCTTGAAACGTGTTGTTGCGAATCAAACGGGGAAGAATTAAGGTTCGTTACTTCCGGAATATCTTCACTGCCAGTAGATACTCCGACAGGTGCGTTGGTAAATGACAGATGGAAATTTAGTTTGCCTAAGCAGACAGAAAGCCAAGAACCAACTGTTGGCATGCTATGCCATATATTGATTGTGTGCAGGAGGCATTCTCCAAATTACCGCTCAAACATGTGAGGAGGTACGTGCGTTGGTCAAAGTTTAGGGCTCGCTACTACTATCCTTATTATTTATCAGTCAAACATCTGGCGGGTGAATACGGGTAAGCTTAACTGGGGTAAAAGAAAATAATTTGCCGCAACCGATGCGCCAGATGAATGAACACTAACTCATTAATAGATCGAAAGATTCCTCGTGAAGACTCGTCTTTTATCTCCACGTTTGCTGTCCTTTCTTGATCACTTATGCAATATACAGTAGATATGCTAACTCATGAAATGTCAACCAAAATTTCGAAATGCGTTCTCGTTTCGAAAAGATAAATTAAATAGTATTGTAAAACCAATCAGGATGCAGCATAAATCTATAATGATCCAGTTACCTCAGGGTATCGGCTTTCGAAAGCACCTATTTTCGGCTGCATGCAAAATCCAAACTCTGCAAAAAATGACTACTTAAGTAACATGCATTTTTCCCACTGATTTTCGATGCCCTTGAAAATTCAATGATATTGCATGGAAAACATGCATAAAAATATTCATTCTTATACTTATTCAGTAGAAAATCACCTCTTCTTCCAATTTCATACTCAGAAGACGAGTATAATTCGGTTTCGAAAAACTTTTCTAATTCCCGAATAATTTTGAACCCGACCTGCAGTTACACTTGCATTCAGGGTTTCAAAACTACAAGATGTATATTTTTTGTGTACGGAAAACCATGCATTTATCTACGGTGTAAAGAGGAGATCATATTTCATGTTTTCATGTTTTCCATGAAATATAATTGAATTTTTAAGGGAATCGACAATCAATGTGAAAATTTCATATTAATTAAGTAGTCATTTTGTGCAGAGTATAGATGTTGCAAGCAGCCGAAAATAAGTTCTTTCGAAAGCCGACACCCTGAGGTAACTGGATCATTATAGATTTATGCTGCATCATGATTGGTTTTACAATACTATTTAATTTATCTTTTCGAAACGAGAACGCATTTCGAAATTTTGGTTGACATTTCATGAGTTAGCGCATCTACTGTATAAGCTGGATGGTTGGAAGACGAATTAAGTGAGAGGCCTTTTGATATTCCATTCGTACAATCATGAATTGCTAGCCGAAATTCGGAAATGCGTTTTCGATTGGCAAGATTACGTAGGTAGTATTGTAATATTACTTATCTCGCGATATATGCCCATAATATTTCACAGAAAACACGCTCAATAATATGCTTTCTTTCAATCATTTAGTAGCAAATCACGTCATCTTCACATTTTATACTCGAAAAATGTGTCCTTCGGTTTAAGAAACTTTCTAATTATGAGAATTTTGAAGACTGTGCAATGTCCATTTATACAGCATCATAAATATCCGTTTTCTCTTAAAGTGCACAACGTATTCGGCTTCCGTTGTAAAATTTCGCCAACTCTACGTTGTATATTTTTAAAGACATAGAGGAGTATATGGCTCTTCCTACGCGGAATGTATACACATTTTAGACTAAAATCGCTAAACGCTAATGCAACGGCTCATCTGACCCATAACTGTTCAGGAATCGGAAAGCTTTTTAAAAGTCTAAAGATATCCTTTCTTTGAGAACTAAGACTGAAAATCTCATGATAATCTACCAAATAAGGAAAAAAGCATACTTTGCGTATGTTTTCTATAAAAACATGAAATTTAAAGGATTAGCGGAAATCAATTTGAAAATACGCACTATTTAAGCAGGCCTATTTATCCAGTAAATTTTTTATAGAAGGTCGAAAAGAAATGCATTCAAAAGCCAACACTCTGACGAGTCTGAAATATGATAAGATTATATCGCGAACAATGGATATTAAAATATCATCCCTGTATTCCTTCCTAATCGAAAACACACTTTAGAATTCCGGTCAACATTCTGTGAGGCCGGCCATTCACTGTGTACCGATTATTGAAAGTGCAAGATTAGAGGTCACTCCACACTGTAATTGATTTTCACTTTAAATTTAAATCAGAACCTGCCCTCGCTTCGCCGACAAACCGCGTTCGAAACTGCATTAGTTATCGTAATCTGACGCAGTTTCCTAAATGCATATTTTTGGGTCTTGCTGGTGTAGGCAACAAAGTGGCGGTGTGTTAAATGGGTAAAAAAACCAAGTGACGGTATTTGTTCACAAAATTGATCGATGGATGCTAAGTTTCCGTGGCACCTCAACAAGAATGACAGAGAGAGCTGCACTACAAGAACCGGTTTGGATGTCACTTATTCCGCTGTCATAGTACGCTGCTAAACCATCTCTTACCAAGAACCAACGATGCGCAATAATCTGTACGGTTTATCTTTCAATCGGAACGAAAATGACACCCTCTCCCCCACTTACAGGCGAATTGCAAGGCGGAAGACCGGATGACAGCGTATCTGCAAATGTCAGCCGCGGAAACACAACTGAGGTGCAGTATACGCGGACAGCCATAGTTATGTATCTCTCTCTGAATCAGATAAAAAGTCCAAGTGGAGGATTGGCCAGCTGGGTCTGACGGACATGCTCGTTTGTGTCGCGCGGAATTCATCAGGAGAAAATAGTTACAAAATTATATTCGTTCTGAAACACACGGAAAACTGGACCGAATACGATCAAAAACAAGGGCTCTCTAGGATTCCTTCATTTTATAACTACGAACGGCGTTTAAACCATCAACTGTATTCTACTAAGCCCCAAATCTACCTTGCCTCCAAGCCTGTTCGTTTACCTATTGCTTGAAGCCTCCTTAGCCAGCCATTCGTAGCTAACGTTGCAGCGACTCAACCTAATCGATTTATCAGTATGTCAGTATGCTTGGAATCTAACCCTGAGTCTCGAGTGCACACAGAAACCGGTACAGACACGATATTTCCACATCCCAAAGTTTCAGTATGTTTACGTGCTACCTTTGTGCACACCAGTCCTTACCCAGTAATAGGAAAAACTAAAGAGGATTGAAGGCGAGTGTAGCGGAGTAGGCGATATGGCAAAATAATTCATCTGCGCAGCACACACACAAGACCTAGTTTATGACTTCATGCGCACTAGGTTTCATGCAAGGAGTCTCGGATGTTATGTACGGTAGGTGGGTTAACTCATGAAATGTCCACCGAAATTCCGAAATGTGTTTTTTGTTTCGGAAATATTAATTAGGTAGGGTTGTAAAAGTAGTCATCCTGCAACATAATTTTATAAAATTTCAGTTGCCTCAGGATGCCTCAGGAAGGAACTTCCTTCCGGCTGCATGCAAAAACCACACTCTGTAAAAACGACTACTTAAGTAACATGAATTTTTCTCATTGGTCTTCAACGCCTCTAAAGGTCAACTTATATTTCATGAGAAACATGAATAAACATATCCATTTTTTGCTCCTTTACTTTGATGGGACCCGGACGCGTCTTTCATAAAATTATTATTATTATAAACAATTACATCTTCTTCCAATATTATACTCGAGGGAAGGGTATAATTCGGTTTTTAAAAGCTTTTCCAATTCCCGAGTAATTTTGAATCCGCTCTACCGTTGCACTTGGATTCAGGATTTCGAAACTGCAAGCCGTATATTTTCCGCGTACGGAAAACCACACATTTATCCACGGTATTAAGAGAAGACCACAAAATTGAGCGTTGGATTTGATCCATATTGTTGACTTTACAAGCCACATTGGTATGCAGAGACTTGACGTTTTATGAACCGCCATTTCACAATATTTAAAAGTCCCACAATGAAAAACTTTTTTAAAATCGAATTATCTCCCTCCTTCAAGTATAATATTGGGAGAAGACGTAATTGTCTACCGAATGAGCAAAAGAATGACTGTTTGTATGCATTTTTTCATGAAATATAATTGGACATTTAGGGGCATCGAAAATCAATGGGGAAAATTGCTGCTACTTAAATAGTCATTTTTTAAAGAGCATAATTTTTGCATGCAGCCGGAGGGAATTTCAGTCAAACGCTGGCATCCTGGGGTAACTGAAATATTTTAGAATTATGCTGCAGGATGACTAGTTTTACAACGCTACTTAACTAATCTTTTGGAAACGAAAACGCACTTCGGAAGTTAGGTGAACGTTTCATGAGTTAGCCCACCTACTGTAAGCAATCCTTTCAAAAGACCTTCAATTGCTCTACTCTGAGAACCTGCCTCCACACTGGGTCTCTCGTAAATGTCAGCACGAACTCACCAGGGCTGTCTGGCATTCGCCTAATCGGCTCTACAACTGGCCAATCAGATTCAAGGCTGAGCCCGACGTGGCCCGTTGTAAGACGCTTTGACGCATTCCCTGACAGTGGCCAGCCTGACTCCGTAAACGGAGACGAAGTCAGCGAAGTATGCATATACAGTAGATGTGCTAACTCATGAAATGTCAACCAAAATTTCGAAATGCGCTCTCTTTTCGAAAAGATAACTTAAGTAGTATTGTAAAACTAATCATGGTGCAGCATAAATCTCCAATGATCCAGTTACCTCAGGGTGTCGGCTTTCGAAAGAACTTTTTTTCGGCCGTATGTAAGGTCTATACTCTGCAAAAAATGACTGCTTAATTGGCATGCAATTTTCTCATTGATTTGCGAAACCCTTGAAAATTCAATTATATTGCATGGAAAACAAACATAAAAAAATTCATTCTTTTACATATTCGGTAGAAAATCACGTCTCCTTCCAATGTCATACTCAAAAGAAGATTATAATTCGGTTTTAAAAAAGTTTCTAATTGTAAGATTTTTTAATACCGTTGAATGACCGTTCATGAAACGTCATGTATCTGCATTTGCGAATGTGGCTTGTAAAGTTAACAGTATTGCTCAAAGCCACCGCTACATTTTATGAAACTCATATAGTCTCCTCGTTACACCGTAGAGAAACGCATGGTTTTCCGTACACGAAAAATATACAGCTTGTAGTTTTGAAACCCTGAATGCAAGTGTAACAGCAGGTCGGGTTCAAAATTATTCGGTAATTAGAAAAGTTTTTTAAAACCGAATTATACTCGTCTTTTGAGTATGAAATTGGAAGAAGACGTGATTTTCTACTGAATAAGTAAAAGAATGAATATTTTATGCATGTTGTCCATGAAATATAATTGCATTTTCAAGGGCATCGAAAATCAGTGAGAAAAATGCATGCTAAATAAGTAGTCATTTTTTGCAGAGTATGAATCTTTCGAAAGCCGATACCCTGAGATAACTGGATCATTATAGATTTATGCTGCATCATGATTGGTTTTACAATACTATCTAATTTATCTTTTCGAAACGAGAACGCATTTCGAAATTTTGGTTGACATTTCATGAGTAAGCACACCTATTGTATCTGCAGAAACGCAGACCGCCAGAAGCGAAACCACGGCAACGGATGGGACGTTTTCTTTGCTCAGGTTGAGCGAACTGTAGTCAGCAAATGAAGAGCGGAGTCTCCACCCGAACGCTTTTGCAGATATGCGGTTTCGTCGCTCTTTTGAAAGGTGTGGCGCTGCAGGGTTAAGCATTGCGTCAAAGGCAAGGATTTACGTCATGCTATTATAAGCACTTTAGATCAAACGACAGATCTAGTAACCCTATCCACGATGATTCACTGAAAGCCCTAACTGACTGCGTCAATGAGCTTGAAGGGCACTTCTGCATCTTCCCGCCATATCACCCAGCTGAAATCTATGATCTCGTAAACCCACGCAGAGAAACTGCAACGCTTCGGCAACTGTCTTTGTCGGTGAACTTGTGCAGAAGTGGCTGGCAAAATTTTAACCTTCTGGGCTCTTTTCTGCAGCTGCTCGGGCTTTGTTAAGTCAACCCCTAAACGCAGAGCACATGCTCAATCCTAGCGCTCACAGTAGGCCATTTGGGTTTTGGATACTGCCGAATGAGTTATTCTGATTATTCCTGCTAGGTTGTTGCATATCATTAATGATATCGGATTTAGACAGCATGCGACACTCTGTTAACAGGTCACTAGTAAAATCGTTAGTAGCCAAAATTGCGACAAGCATTAATTTAAATTCTCCACCCTTTCAATTTGAGGACCAGCAGACGGCAGGAACTAATTTGCACTTTTTCTCGATTGCGTTGAAGTCTTAACACTGGACGGAGTTCAGCAACATAATCAGATGGTCCAGTCGTCCAACATAGGGTGTCCTGCCTACCTCTCTACAGGGGAAGGAGATCAGAAAATTGTCCCAAAAGATGCTTAAGGTCACACCACTGGCAGCTTGATGGTTTCTTGCAGACGTTTGGTATACGGTCAAGGATCTAATGGAGGTCCCCAAGTATCTACGGCGTACAAAGAATGCCTCCTACACGTGTTTAAGGTGATCGGGTTTTGTTCGATACTTTCCTAAAAAAGGTCGTTCATCGCAGACTATTGCATATTCGATTGGGAAGCTATCATCTGGCTCCCAGTTGCAAAATCCCCCATGACCTTAGGTCAGAGAGTTGACAAGCGGCCGTTGCGCTTTACCACTCAACCGTCGGGTCATGCGTCATGCCTATATTTTTTTCACATTCCTTCACTCGTATTCCTGTTAAAGAGGACAATCATATATTCATAATTCTGCTGATCGTGAGCCGCTGTTCTCAGGGTCCTTCTCGTTCGGCACTCGGCACATCGAAATACAAAACCGTCTGAATCGCGCTGTCGGACTTGCTGTTTCAGTTTGTTTTAACACTTGTTTGTCGATGACGTCGATAGAAGTCGTTTTCAAGGAGGCACGATCGCGGGGACAAGAGCTTTATTAGCCTGACGTTTCGGATTCCTGCTCGAATCCATCATCAGAGACAACAGCATATACGGGTGATTCACGCACAAGGGGTTGCAGTATTTATAGGATGCAGTTGCCATGCTACAGCATACCTATGATCATTCACGGCCGCCCCCTTCATCAGAGATCGTTGCACGGGGTGTGATGGCCGACATTCGCGTCTTTAATTGCTGCAAATTCATCACATGCGTTGGATGTTGGTGTGAAGAGCATAGGTATGCGATAGAATGGCGACTGCATCCTACAAATACTGCAGCCCCTTGTGCGTGAATCAGCCGTATCCGCTGTTGTCTCTGATGATGGATTCGAGCAGGAACCCGAAACGTCAGGCTAATAAAGCTCTTGTGCCAGCGATCGTGCCTCCTTCTTCAAGGCTACTTCCTGGGACTCGTCTCTTCACTTCTTTTGGCAGAAGTCGCTTTCTCTGGCAGTAATCCACTAACTTTGAATTTATTTTTCCATTGTTTGTTCACTTTGACTTCAGCGTTGTGTTTTATCGCGAACAATTCTTTTGGCTTTCGCCGACGATGACCTGTAATAATGAGAAAAAAGATAGCGTAATGTGAAAACACGACTCCGCCAGACTCCGCCAGACAACGCCTTCAAATCTTCAGTTACTCGGAATTAACTATCAATATATTTATACGTTCACTGCATTCAAACAAACTGACATCACGCAGAAGAAATGACGTAGACTGCTTGTTACTTAGGTTTGTGAACTTCCATTCTGAGAACAGAGTTGGCCTTATATCGTTGGCATAGCACTCATGGAAACTGCAATACAGTTCCCAAAGTCGGGGTGAAAGGAGCCCCACACTTATATCCGTTCATTCTCATTGCTTGGATTTGGTTTGGTTACCTGTCCCGGTGTAAACTTTTGATTATCGTTTACCTTAAATTGATATAAACTTTCAGTGTTTCCTATTGTTTACTTTTTCAAAGTCGCCGCTTTGTTTTCGTTGCTATATGTAAAGGGTATAGTACGTTTTGAGTAACACATGAAATAGTTAACTCACTTTTCTTTTCTTACCATCAAAGATACCACCCAGACGTCCCACCCGTAAAACCCGTGTTATCACCATTCCCGTAGGACAGGCGGCTGTGGTTAGTTGGTGATACATGGGAGTCTTAACTAGATCCTTGCCGATATACGATTAAAAAAAAAACCGGCAAACTAACGATCTCCGTCCTCCCCGCGCACCACACCACGGGGATTCTGTCTACACCGACCACCTGGAGTGCAAGTTCTCATTCAGACAACCTAATCACCACTAGGCCAGCACTAATATCTGTCCTCGACGCCCGTAAACGCGCCCTCTACAAGGTGGACATCGCAGCTCTCAGTAAGACCCATAACTGAAAGTAAGGAGAATGATGCGGCTCGTTCTGGAGCGAATATCCAGAAGCAGAGGGGCGAGACGCTGCAGGCGCCGACATCATCAAGAACGACATGACAAGGCTGCTGTCTTGCCTTCGCAATGAGTCAGCGAGCGTACCTGGGGGAAATTCGTCCCTGTCGTGACATCCCTGATGACGTGAGAAACGAGTTCTGCGAAGGTCTCCACACCTCCCCCCGCGTGTTTGTCATTGGCGTACAAATTGACTGTCCTCGATGGCTTCAATGATCGCGTACGCACAGCTGGCATTCTAATGTCATCAGGTTGTTTGGCAGGTCACGTAACAGTCTGTGATTACCATGATTCCATCTGCAACGCAAAACTGAAGGGGACGTTCCTTTGTCGAGCATGAACACTGTTCTACGGAGAGAGTAAATGGTGCAGAGTCACGGCCTATGGCGAAACGACGATGCAACCACGTGCCGTGCAGCATGTTAACGCGGACAGCCAATTAGCGTGCGCTGCAGCATCGAGCACGCTGATGGCTTTGATCACGCGTGCGGCGGATCGAATATTCGATATTCTGTCCTCGTGCGAGCCGGCCAATCAGAACCCGCGAAGCGACAGGCTGGAAGTTTCTGGAGCGCCTGTCGCGCTCTGGCACGCGATAAGACGGAATATTCCAAAACGCCCAGGGAACCAAATAAATAAGGCGAGTTTGGATAAGACAAAAAACCGTGTTCGCAGGATGTTAATAATGTATTTGTTTTCCGAACTAGCTCTCTTTCTTTTTCACCTTCCTGTCAGGTAATAACAAGAAGCCAAACACACAAGCTAAAGCTACTCTTACAACCGCTTTCCCTGTGTGACAGTGTATTTTAACTAAAGGACAGGATCCAAAACGACAAAATCGTAAAAGAAACGGGTGTGTTCATTGTTTACATTATGCGCGAGCGGGTTCATATAAAGTAGAGCGATAAAGCCGCGATAGAGAAAGTCAAATAGCTGTCCAAGCGATTATTCTAAGCTGGTGCAGCTACTTTGCTCACAGAAGAGGTGAACGAAAATTTCGATCCAAGGTCACCCTGAAGAACTCGCTCAAGGTTCTGCAAATTTAACATGAGATCTGAGAATACTTTGCAAAGTTACCGGCAGGCATGAGGCAATGCGAGAAGGGATGAAACGGTTGTCTTCGGACCCAATCTGAAAATATTGGCATGATCGAAGCGACAAACCCGCAGTTTCTAAAGGTCGACGTTCATTGGCGCCGACAGTCATAGCCTTTTGTATATCCAGACTGCCAACTGACGGTTGAGGTTTCAGTGGACCCTCTTGGGCATCTTCGGATCAGCGAACCGCAAGCAGATAGAGTGAAGGAAGCCAGCCAAATTACACCACGATGAAGTATGTCGTGTCGGGGGCTGTCTCCGGGCTTCAGGGATCATTTAGTGGGACATGTCGACGGTTGGCGATGAAGATGCACGAGCACTAGCTGGCTGTATGAAGAACAGACTGTTATTCACATATGGTGGCGAGTTTAACTCTGACTCAGTTAAGATTGTGGGTCGCGGCTCAAACTGCAGAAGATTTGCTACCCCATGCAAATTTGACTGAAGTTTTCGAATGTGTTTTACAAAAGATTGCTTAAGTAGCGTTGTCATATTAATTATCCTGCAGCATAACCCTTAAATATTGCCCTCGCAGTCGGATGCCGGCTTTTGAGCGAGCTTCTAGTCGGCCGCCTGCGGAAACTACATTTCCTAAGAGTGACCACTGAAGTATTATCACTTTCTTCTATAGGTACTCAGTGCCATTAAAATTCAAATATATTTTATAGAAAACATGCATGAAAATATTGTTCGTCTACTCATTTGGTAGAAAACTAGGTTTTTTTTAATTTTATACTTGGAGACAGTGTGTATCGCGGTTTTTTGAAACTTTAAGACCGAAAAGTACTTTTTCTCTGAGTAGAAAACTGAACAAAAACGCAATTTTCTATCAAACGAGAACAAGAAGGATTATTTCTCTGCATATTTTTAATAAATATTATCTAAATCAATAAAGATGTGTCAAAAAAGTTGGGCTGGTACCAGCGATCCCCACGGTGTCCCTCATAGAGTGAAATCAGAACCGTGAATTGCTCATGAGTTTTTTAAGCGCTGGCGGAATTGCGCTACGTGTACCACACTCTCTCACCACTCAGCCGACTGAGCTCTTATGGCATGACCGTGTCAAGATGCCCGGAGACGAGATCGGGCGCAGTGTTTGACAAAGGCCTTGTCGTTTATATCGCGGACTGCACATCGGCCGCGTTGTTTCTGACAGTGATCAGCCGAGCGTTGATCCAGATTAGAGCAATCGCAGCTGTTATTCCTTCCATTTTTTACTGATTTCAAAGGAAGCTAGAAAGTCGTCTCCTTTCATTCAGTTGGCATAGCAATGGTTTCTACAGGCAGTTTGGTTCCGTACAGTCGAATCTGCCGATCGTGCCATGGAATTCACTCACTCCGATCGGTGAGCTCCCCTCTACAACTGTATATTTCCGATCGTAACCGACGGGACAACGAGCCCGTGAGTCAGTGGTTAGAGGCGTTGGACTTCTAACCAACAGGTCGCGTACCGAGCCCCAGATGTTCCGTAATTCGAGTATGGGCATAAATGGCTGACGACGGCCAATAAACCAGAAATGGCCATTCCGGTCTCCCTTGTCTTTGTCGGGAACGCTATTTTGCCCATATTATGCGTTGATGTGCGGCAGCTGATGGGGCTCGAGAGAGAGCCGGTAAGGCTCAACGGAACGAGTGAGTTCCGTAAGAACGATTGCTGAGCGCCCCTCTACAATAGCATAGTCAGCAGTTAATCACAGAGTTAAAAAGTATGGATTTTGGTCGGTGAAACGCCCTCGTACTAGCACCTTGACAAACAGGCCCAGTAGATATTTTTGTCGCTAAATAGTCACTGAGGCTTTTTTCGTCAATCCTGCTCGCTGAACGACAGCATTTTATTGTTGGATGTCAAAAACAACGCAGATGCAACTGATTGTGTGCGAAGCAGGGCAATCACTTTGAACATCCCGCTTTTACCGCGCAATCGGGTTTCATTTAAACACCGTTGTTTGAAATTAATTGCTTCTCTAGGTGATAGGCTTACGTCAAGGGAGTGGATTTGTTCATCAGGTTTGGCTACAATTGTTAATTGGATGTTGAGGTCAATCGCATTCTAGCGCCGTTTGAATTTACTAGCCTGTTTAGATAAGAATATCGTGAATAAAGTCCGGAATGCCGGTGGAGGCTTGGAGAAAGTGCGTTTAAGTACCGCGTCAAAGGGCAAGTTGAAATGAGAGAGGGGGAGAGGAATTCGCTTTATTTTGAAATCATAAATGCAAACTTTTCAAAAAAAAACTGGCTCCATTCACTATGGGCAGTAAATAAGTTAATACGTTACTCAAGAGTTAAAAACTTTAACACAAAAAGGAAGATTATTATGGGGACAGTTCAAGTCTTAGCTTCTGTATTTCTATTTCTTCACACGTAAGATAGCGCGTCAGGAATGGCAATACGGAAGCTCGAAAAGCTGATGTGCGACAAGATATAAGTCGGAAGGTGTGGCGCATCGGGTGGGAAGACTCCGCAAAAATAAGATCACAATGCAAGGGATGGACAACGTCATCTATAATCCGACCAGCAAATTGCTTGACCGTATTGAAATATCGTTGTAGGATAGTGTCGACCAAAAAAAGATAAGAAATACCAGCGGCAGAAGAGAGCATTCGGAGGACTCGTTTTAAACTTAAAAGATTTTTTTGAGCAGAACAGGAAAAATGACAAGAGCAGTATAGGATAAGAAGAAGAATGCAGGCATCGACCAATCGCCAGATTAAGGGTTGAAGTGAATGGTAGGAACGTAAACGACGAATGTACTAAAGAAATGTGTGTTGTTTTGCCCGGGGTGAGTTGCAGTACTTCATTCTCTCACCATCGAAGTAAACAGTAGTCACAAAGACCTGAAAAGTGCGGAAGTCGTGATTGCGTCAGCAGTTACTTCCAATTTCCTAGATCATCGGTCCCGAGCTCTCTCGTAGACCCCAGCAAGGACTGAGCTCGTTTATTCCGTCTAAAATAGACTGTTCATAATTTATATGCAGGATACTACTCTTTACAGACGCCATTCCTTTTATAAAACGACAAATGACTTGAGTCGTCTGATTTGTAGAACCTGCATAAACTGTTGTCTTCAGTTCTGATATTTTATGGGCAGGGTAGATGGTATCTGAACAATCACTTCAGGCCCTTATTTACTGTCTTCACCAAACATTCTCCGAGTCCGGGCAGAAAGATCTCACGTCTTAATTCGGTTCCGGCGGCTCAGTAAAGCCTTTCTGACAATCCATCTGCCGCCTCAGTCACGGGTTCAGGAGCCGTCGGTTACGAAAGTAAATTCATGGCATAAGAGGACTGCCATCCACCTTCTTTCCTCCGGTCGGTAACCCTCGTGGGCAGCCTCATGGTGATCAGTGATCAGAATTTCAGTAATATTATGGGCAAGAACGGAGGCCACAAATATGGCCCATCGCGCTACAACGGTATACTACAGTAGCGAAGAGCTTGATCCAAAGGCACAGCGATCTAGCACTTCTCATAACCTGCACTTCTTCAGTATAAATAGGTGGTTGCTGTACTACAGCATGTGAGGCCTCCAGGCCAGAACTCCATGTTAGAACGGAGTCAATCACATTCGGTCCTGCAGTCAGGAGTAATGCCCCCTGTCTGGAACTTTGAAATATGTCTCGCTCTTCTGCCATATTGGCAATGCACTGTCAAAATTCCAGGTTATCTCGAGTTCAGAGGCATTTACCCGTCTGAGACAGAGCCAGCGTCGGCAGATTATATGCTAACACAATTAAGGTCGGATGTCTGGAACTTGGCATTACCTCTCGTTATTCCGTCATATTTTAATTGCTTTGTCGTCGCGTGCAAAATTTGCAGAAGAGGTGACTTTCTGCCAAACGAGTACAACAACGACTATTTTTACTCAACCACTCAAAATACAACCACACACTCCCAATAGCTTTTATTTTGCGTACAAATACTTGACCTCGTCGCCTGTGCGTCCCCCTGTAAAAACCCTTATTACCATTACTCCTGTATAAGAGGTGACTGGGGCATGTTTACTTCAGGTGGGGCCATCAGGCCACATCTCGTCGCCTTTGCGTCCCCCATCTGTGATTATTTAGCCCCACCTGATGGACACAATACTGTTGGGGTTGGGATAAAGGGTTAGGGTAAAGGGTTAAGGGTTATGGTTAGAGGTTAGGGGTTAGCGCAACCATTTCTCAATCATTCAAAGTACAACCCTACATACTTGATATCTAATCTTTTTGTATAAAACTCCTTGGCGACGTCGCCTGTGCGTTCCCCGGCCTTACCTGTAAAAAACCCTATTGTCACCGGTCCCGTATTACAGGCGGCTGAGGTTCGTTAACTTCAGGTGGAGCTGCATAACCACATCTGACCGATATTTCTTCTGTTTTCTAAGTATATGCGTTCGTTCCAGTTGCATAAGTCATACGGAACTTTAAATAATTGTATTCCATACCTGTTGTTCATTCGAGGGTTGAGTTTCCAAAGCGCGTAAGAAGGTTTCTTTGTGACCTGTTAAAACCTGTCCTTAAAAGGGCCAAAAAGTGTTTGCCGATTTTAAAGTGATCCTGAAAGGAGGTGCTTCGACTAACAGCCTAACTGCCCTTAAACATTGTGGAAGCAGTCACTGGTAAATAAGTCTTTGAGCTTACGCATAAACACGTTGTCTTTGTCAGTAGCTGCTAACTGCAGATAAACTGACCATGCAATTTGTTCGGAAATGGCTATTCCAGACTCCCTTGTCTATAGTCGGTAATGCGATTCTGCCTATGGCATTACCAACAAAGACAAAGGAGACTGGAATGGCCATTTCTGGCTTAGTAGCCGTCGTCAGCCAGTCATACCCAACCCCGAAGTGTGCAACACCCGAGGCTCGAACTCGCGACCTGTTTGTTAGAAGTCCACGCCTCTAACCACTGGGCCATTAGCCCGTTGCCCTGTCGGCTTTCGATCGGGAATATACAATATATATATTCTGCCTATATCATGCGATGCCGTGCGGCTGCTGGTTGGTCTCGTGAGAGAGCTCGTAAGGCACAACGGAACGAGTGAATTCCGTAAGAACGATCGATGAGCGCCCTTCTATCATCGAAACCGACAGGGCGACGAGTCTGTGGCCAGTGGTTAGAAGCGCTGGACTTCTAACTAACAGGTCGCGAGTTCGAGCGTTGGGTGTGCCACACTTCGGGGTTAGGTATGACTGGCTGACGACAGCTAATAAGCCAGAAATGGCCATTCCAGTCTCTCTCGTCTCTATCAGTAATATTACTCTGCATATATATGTTCTCCAAGGCAATAAAAACTCCATAAGGTGTCACAGAGGCCTAACTCGACCCAGGCCTCAGGCGGGACATCCTAGCCCATACTTAAAAGTATTCAAAGGCGCATGTGGTATCGACACGCGCGAGTTTTAGGTTTTTGGTCCATTTGTTCTCGTTTGTCAATAAAGATCAACATTCCTTACCACGACGCATGCGAAAAAATGTTAATCGCCTGCCCAAAAGTAGTTCTGTTAGTCTACACCTGATTTTAGCATTTGCTCTTACTATTTTGGAATTCGTGTAACCGCCATCATTAACTGCCGTTTTCGGAATCATTACTGCGAAACACGTCACCTGCTGTTAGGTCCGTTCACTGTAACCGAAAAACGGCTGTCAAACGGTCTTCTGGACCGCACCATTCAGTTTGCCTTCTTAAGGTTTAACCAAAAATTTATGGCTGAAGACGTGTCGGACACAGTTATGCCCAATCTACAGGATGTAAATACCTCGCATATTCTGCTGCACACAATCTCTTACTAGAGATACGACTATTATTAAAAACCCAGTTGTTTAAAAACTGTGCTAAGTGTTGCACTGTAGACTAGAGCAGCCTCAGTTGATACTAGGGAATCAGATGTGAATACCCGGAAAGAAAAAAAATTCCTGCTTGCGAATTCTCCAGTTGTTTACAACAACGCGTCTTAGTCGAATGCACCAAGGTAGGTGGAAGTCTAGCATCGCAGCCTCAGGCGTAGGGAGGTAGCAAGCCAACTTCAGCGGAATTCGTCTTAATGCAAGCCGTTCTCTAGGTCCTCACAGCCGCAACAACTGTGGCTAGCATTGAGACGCCATTGCAAGGACAGCGCCGCGCGTCGGGAATAGACTCCAGACTGTGTCCGTAAATGCAGACTGTATCACCTGCCCGGTTGGGCTACACATGCCTGCCTCCTCAAAATAACAACGCCGACCTGCCTCTGACTGGTCTTTTGTTCTCACCTCCGTCACGCTCTATCAAACCATCGCTGAACCTCGGCCGCATCGTCCCTGTCGCCATCGCCACCACATCTTCCTCACACTGTAGTCACCCTTCCCCCCCCCCCCCGCCTCGGCTTCACACGTGATGCGCTATGTCCTTTTACAGCCTCCAACCTTTCATATTCATTTCATCTTACAGCGCGTTGTTGCTAGGACTTTGAACCTCCACGTGTAGAGCATTCCAGGCTGTTCGAGGAGCGGCATCACTTTCTCTGTCCTAAGCATGACTGAAATGACCTTAAAGGAAATTGCGTCATTTTTTTCTCAAATGGCAAACTTTAAGGTGCCGTGCTTTGTAGGAAAATTGCTGCACCTCACTAAGTTGGATTAAGAAGTGAAAACGAGACGGAATGAAATACAGGATAACGCAGTGTTTGGCGAAGTACAGTTTAGTTACAGAGCAGAACAGAATCTGGTAATGATAGGATGTGTAGAACCCACAAGCGGATGGCAACTACAAAAATATGCCCTAAAATGCAATGTGGCTGTAAACATCACTCGTAAGTCACCGTTCCCATTGTTTGACATTCCTTCCCCTTCCCGACTGAATGTAAACTTCGCAGCGGCGCTTTATTCAACGTCCGTTATAGTGGTAGAGGGAACTCACCGATCGTTCTTACGGAATTCTCTCGTTCCGTTGTGCCTTACAGAATCTCTTTCTCCAGCCCAACCAGCAGCCGCACAGCGGCGCATGATATAGGCAGAATGGTTGGGCTGGTTGGGCTCGAGAAAGAGCCCATAAGGCACAACGGAAAGAGTGAGATTCGAAAGAACGATCGGTGAGCGCCCCCTACCATTGTATATTCCCGATCGAAAACCGACAGGGCAACGGGCTCGTCGCCCAGCGGTTAGAGGCGTGGATTTCTAATTAATAGGTCGCGAGTTCGAGCCTCGGGTGTTCCACACTTCGGGGTTGGACATGACTGGCTGACGACGACTAATAAGCCAGAAATGATCATTCCAGTCTCCCTTGTCTTAGTCGGTAATTCCACGTCCGTTATTTTTGAAGATTGCTTTCTGCTTTTTTTAATCATCACGCCCACTTTCGTCGCCGAATGCCGGCGTACGATAAGAATTTCGGGAGAAATTTATCTATTTTCTGCGTCTTCTTCATCTCCGTTCTATGTATGGACCCACCCGTAAAACCCCCTCTACAACCTTTCAACGTATGACACGGATAGCTCAGGATATATGAGGGTCCTACACGCCATAGTTGCCCAGGATCGGAAGACGATCTTTGTTTGTTCTATTAATGTCTATTTTTAAAAGGCTGTCCGTTTCCCTTCAGGCATTAAGGATAATGCGGAAGGATAGAATAGTAGACCGCATGAAACATTTTGTTTTTATATTTGAGTTCATCCTTGCTCAATGATCACTCTCAATTCCGCCACTGTTTTCGACTTTTCAACATTGGCTTTATCTTGTTTGAGTAGGATCTTGCCTCAGGAAAATGAAATTCTTCGAGCTGAAAGATTCTTCGGGCCGCTTTTGTTGATTCCCATTGGTTAAATGTGGAAAAAGGAACATTAATTCAGCTATAGATGCATACAAAAACGTTTCATTTGATATAATTTTATCTCAACTACTCTTCCTTCCAGGGCGGACAACGAGATCGTACATTTTTATCAAAACTTTAAGACCTACGCGTCTGGCTTACAGGTGGTCGATTACAGTTTGAAACGCGAAAATTTCGATTTTGGTGGTGTAATTGCACAGTTGCACACCGACGCACTATGACATCGAGGAAGAGAAAATGGTCCTTTGTTTCGGCTTCCCTCGTAAATTGGATATTCAGGTCAACTGAGTTCAGTAATTCTTCAAGGTGTTCAACGTCAAAGGATTTGACAATGGCGAAAGTGCCATCGACGTAACAAGCTCAGAACTTTGATTGATACTCGGTAAACACCAAGTGTTCTATCCGTTGAAGTACCACTTCAACAATCAGCGCTGATACGGGGAGCCCAAAGCGGTGCCTTTGATGCGTTCATACATTTGTCCACCAAAAGTGAAATATGTTTTTAGGCAATATCGTAAGGGCTCAATGACATGCTCGGTCTTCAGGGGATTGTCGCTATTGTTGTAGCGATCAGCCAGGAGTTGTCTCACAACGTCAGTCGCTAGCTGTTGTGGACTGGAGGCGAAGAATGAAACGGCATCAGATTCGTCTGGTTCTAGATCACTATGTTTTAAACTTTCAAGTAACTGATTAGCAGAAGCCACTGTTTTTGGCGAACCTTCTGCCAGGAACTTAAGACGAGCGAGCATCCATTTTGCCCAACCATATTTACGAGTGCCACGCAGGGAGACAATGGGCCTAAGCGATAGGTTCGCCTCGTGTACCTTCGGCAGACCGTAAAACCGCGCCGTGGCAGAGCCCAAGGCAAATTAATTCGACTGTCTATTCAGAATTACGATCGATTTTTGTGCTAGATGCTTTGATAATGGAGATTCGCCCAAGCTCTTCGAAACGTCAGCAAGAAAATTCCCTCGATCCGGTAAGCACCTTTTTTCCTCAGATTATCGAACCGGATCTCTTACGTTTGATTACCTGCACTTTTTTGATTCCGTTCGGTTAGATGTGAATAAAGCAACATCAATTCAGCTGTCATCTGTTAGGCATATTACATATTTGGGACACTTTGCATATGAATATTGTTTTCATTTTCTAGACTTGGCAAATGCTGCATTGAACGGGCTCTAATCGACGAGTACATCTTTCATCCATGCAATGTTAATGCTGAGCGCTCCGACGCATCTGATAAATGCATACACAAACGTTTCATTTGATATAATTTTATCTCAATTACTCTTCCTTCCAGGGCGGACAACAAGATCGTAAATTTTCATCAAAACTTTAAGACTTACACGTCTAGCCTACAGGTGGTCGAAGGCAGTTTAAAATGAGAGAATTCCGGTTTCGGCAGAAAAACCAAGTCATGTCAGTACTCGGATGAGAATTGGCATGATTAGGACTGCTCTCACGACAGCCTATTTGCTTAAAAACTGCCTGCCTGACAGCTAGGTCACATTTGGAGAATAAACTTCAAAGAAAACATTGCCTGAGTGAATCTATGCGAAATTTCCTGGAAATTGGCGCAAAAATGTACCATGGCGAGTGATAAGTTCGCCCTGCTCAAAGCAACGCCCGCCAGTCAGTCAAAGTTGAAAGAATGCCAAAATATGCCTACGATGGTTTTTGCTGAAATTATACTGAAATGAGTATTATCTGGCAATACCCTTGCAATGCAAAGGAAGAATGACAGGTTCATTACACTCGTTTCCGTCATTTAGGCATTTTATGCTCGAATCACCTCGGCTCGGTTGAGTATTGTTACGATACTTCTAAGTTATTGCAGAAATTATTGCGTAAACTGCAAGTATATCCCTCGGGACAAAAGTTCCAGGCTCGCTTCTAAGGTTTATATGAGTAATTGAAGTGAGATCCACAAAATCCAGTGCGATCAACGCCGCATATTAATTAAGAAAATTAAAAGTTGAGCATTATTAACCGATAGATACGATTAACCTATTTTCAGGAAGCAGTCCAAGGGTAAAGGGTCCGATCGCTATAACGGCACGTGACAACTGTAGCGTGAAGGACCCCAGTTGACTGTCGGTAGACTCTAAACCTTGTCATATGGGGTTTTACTTTGGCATCCACTTTCAGGCCGTCGCATATATTACAGTGCCAGTCACAACTGCTTCCCATGATCTCAAACCCCTACTCAAACTCTGTTACATTTTTGGAAATTTGTTTTTGTTTTATTTGCGACAGAAACCCAAACAATATATGCTTGGTAAGATGTGGTTATGTAGGCTCACCTGATGGCACAGGGTACTGTTAGGGATTTGGGTTAGGAGGTTCGGGTTAGGGGTTAATGTTGGGGGCCAGAGTAAGGGGTTAGGATTAGGGGTGAGGACAACTATATCCCAGCCATTCAAAGTACAATCGTGCATTCTCAGTAGATTTTTTTGCATAAATTTACCTGACCTCGTCGCCTGTTTGTTCCCCAGCCCTACCTATAAAATCCCCTTTAACCACCGTTCCCGTATTACAAGTGGCTGGGGTTTGTTTACCTCAGGTGCGGCTACACAACCAAATTTGGCCATTCGCGTTCTTTCATTTACGTCAGCTTATTGTTTGGCATCCTACTCCACCCGAAAAACCGCCATTACCACCATACGCGTATGACACGATCCACAGTCTACCGACTGTTTAGTGGCGTCCTTCACCCTTCTCTTGTCTGACAATTTTATTGGCCTGTCGTTTCGGATTCTTACCCGAACACATCATCAGATACAGTCTCAGATAATGATGCCGAAGGCACAAGGGGTGCCGTACTTATACAACGCAGTTGCCATGCAACCATATGCTTGCTATCATCCGCATTCGCCTACTACTTGACTACTTGGCAGTCCGCACCCGAGTAGTTAATCGTCGTGATTTCATCACCATCGTTGATTCTAGGTGTGATGGTCAGTCGGGCATTTGACTTGCTGTCACTGGAACTGCTGACCGCCTACACTCTCCTCAGTTGGTTAATTGTTGTGCGTAGGCGAAGTCTTAGCACAGAGTATGACACCAAGAGGTCATTGCGTCTGTCAATTAAATGGGGGAATCGGAGAATCTTGACTTAAGCTGTCTGCAGCTTTCACCCCTTGAGGGAAATTTGACCTTGTTGAACTTGAAGACGTAGGTGAGTCCCATCGAATGAGTCGGGGCTTGGAAGCTAGCACCTTTCCTCCGCACCGCTGCTGCGTATTCGGTCATCTGCATTAGACGCAATCACCTGGTTTTGCCGACGTAATTGCTTTCTCCGCAAGTGCACAAAATTCCGTAAAGGACTGAAATTCTTTCTTCCCGTAGCAAAGGGTTTTTCGGTTTCATGATCTGGTGCCTGATGCTCGCCTCTGGTCTCTGTGTCCCTCCAACCTCAAGTGATACGAGAAGGCGGCTGACGGCCTCAAGGTGCTCCTGATGTACGGATGCGTTTGCCGAACTTCCTGATCGGTGTAACTTCGTCCCTGTATATGAATCGGCTGAAGAAGTTGTCCTGGTAAACCTTTGTTTTAAGCACTCATCGAAGCTAGATTAATCATAAACCTTGTTTTCCGACTCACTGAGATGAGTCTTGATACACCGGTGTAATGTCCTTGCGCAATCATGTCTGTGGATAATAAGATGGTTGCTGTTGAAGCTCGGTACATTGTATTTGTCGCTTCCCCGAACACGTTCGATTTTGTACCACCAAATCTCGGCGGCAGACGAGGCCATAAGGAAGCCTAACTGGTTGTTTCCGTCCTCCCCCGTCGTAAAATGTATGTCCGGAAAGACTGAATTGATATGTTCTTTGAATACAAGCACCTGGTCCGGTTCGATGACGACGAGGGTATCATCCACATGCCAAGATCAGGATTTCGGTCTAAGACCTCGAAATAACAACTACTCCAATCGCCTGAGCTATGAGTCCAGAAGGCAATACAGGGATGGCAATGGTCGATTCGGCTGTCCTGCTTCCAAGTGTAAGTCCAATGTGGACACTGAAAGTAAACTAAGCCGAAGGATGATGTCGAACTCGTTAGTGCTTAAAATAAACGTTTGGTTTATGGAAATTGAATGTCTTACGATTTGTTATGTGGTGTTATCTTTTTGTGTACCCGCAGACCTGAGGATGGCATTTCGATGCTTGCGTTTTATGCATACACAAAAAAACGAAAGTGTGCGTTGAGATTTGACCCAAACCATTGAACGGTTCAACTACCACCAGGCACTACCGACCAAGATCAATGATGAATGACACCAAAGTCACTCATGACAAACATGGTCAATATTTTATTGACGACTGACATCAAGGTCCTTAGGAAACCGACTGTACGAACACTGGTCGTAGGCATTTTTGATGTAAGTGAGTTTTAACCTTCAAAATGTCTACCATTTTTTATTTTCCTTTAGGTAAGATATCAGAGGGTAGTATTGTCCGTTGAAATGGGTTTGCATAAATCCGAATAAACTCATTCTGCTAAAAACAATAAGTCTTATTTTCGAAAATATATGTGGACTAAGCGAGGTGAAAACATTTTATGTTTGACATTAAATTACAGTAATATCCTACTTTCTTGCATGTGGGCCGGAAGAGCATCCCAAATGAAAAACTATCAGGTGAAAAGCCTGATTTCATCGATTTGCCTGCGTGTTATCACGCGCTCCGCCCACGCAGCGAGGTGGTGCAGCTCACACCGTCGCGAAGTACAAACGGCGTCACCACGCCGGGGGAACATCGTGGACAAGGCGGCACAAACCCTACCTAGCCACGGACGTACTCCCCCTCCCCCCCCGCAAGGACGAACGATATAAACGTTCACAATTTTCTGCACTCGAGTAGTCTCTGATGATGAACTCTAGGTTGAGTTCGAAAACTCGGGTAAATAAACCTACTATCCCAGTGATCGTGCCTTCGCCTTCTTTTAAGTCTGATTTCATCTTTTGAGTTTTAAGGTATTTATGACTGTATCCATATGCGCCGTATATCGGCGCTGTCAAAAGAACTGCGACGTCCTTTTCTACGTCTTGAAATATTGGTAGAAGTTGGACAACCTGAGCATCACCGAAGCTGTTAGTGAGTCCAAGACTGAATGAGATGTCTGACCTATTTTAGAACGTAAAGCCAGGCCTCCACCTTTTTCATCTATAATCAAGAGCACTGTCTGTTTCGAATTTAAAGGGGAAATAAAAAAATCAATTTGTCTATTAAAAACACCTTCGTCGTAATTTGCGAACAAAAACAAGTCTTTTGGAACTTTATCGTGATCTTTATATGCCATCCCCGAATCTGTGTATTGATGATTGCCAATTTAACCGTTACTGCTTAACCACAAATCTACAAATCTGCGCAGCCATATGCACTTTCAATCCTCCATATTTGCTTTTTTAGAAGCAACTGTCAGTCACTTTATCAGAACTGCAATATCACTAACTAATTAACCGACTATTTCTGCATGATCCACAATTCACATACGGGCTAAGCATAATGGTAACTTTACCTTAGTCCATTTTACGCTAGTGCGTACCCACGTCTGGGCTATTTCCGTGCAACACTTTTGATGGTGGGTATTAAAAAGAGAGAGCCCTTTGAGTAATGGGCAGCCCACACCTACCGGCTTCTAACAAATTTTTTACTAGGTCCTATTACAAATTCGGCACGAATAATGCTGCTTCATCCCTTTTTCCACGTGTTAGGAATGTGTTTTCCCTTCTTAAAAATAGCCTCTAGTTTTTGTGACCAAGGCCTTCTTAACTCGAAAAACGCATAAGGGAAATTGGCACTCTTTTAGCGATGACACTCATGTAGACGTTTAAGAAGTCAAGTCCCGCAAACGTACGCGTTTCAGACCTCCTTAATGTTCACCCACGCCTTCACTTGCTCCTGTTGGGCAGATTATATTGGTCAAAAACCTAGGCGTCTATCCAAGCGGATGCGGGAACACCATCCTGCTTAGATAAATCAAGTTGGGGAAAAGTCCATCTCTAGCGCAATTTTGGCTGACTTAGTTGACAGCGACCACCGGGTTGACGTCAGCCAAGCATTCCGTCTCATTTATAAAGTGTCGGGGAGACACTCGAAGTTCCTGCGTCAGTGAATACTTGCAGTGGCAGGGACAGTGATCATACGGTTAGCCAACCCAGCCTTGTACTAGCGCTAAGGCTCCCCTGAACAAAGACCAACCCAGGATATGTGTTCACACCCGCAACGTTGCGTTACAGTGACGAAACAAGGATAGATAATCGCCGGACACCCTCCTCCTCCCCAAACCCCTGACAGAACTACAATCTGATCCCTGACCTCTGAACGCCCCTCAACCCTCTCCCCTAAGTCGACTTTTACTGGCTGTTTAACTTTTGCTATTCTGCACTTCCCTATATTACTACAGAGGCGTGATGATGGGTAATCGACAGCGTACATTTGTCAGACTTGACTTTTAAATAATTATTCCGCTCGCCGCTAGGAATCTGAACAAAACAGCAAAACCGGCAGGTGACAAAAATATCTTCGTAGCTCGTGATCATTTGAGAAATAGTGTTGCACATTCTCTGTCAAGTAAAAAATCAATGAGCAATAGTCATGTCCATGCGGGAGAGCGTTTTATTGCAACGGCCATGGCCGAGAGATTTTATTATCGTAGGCAAGCGAGAGCTAGAACAGCAAATGCTGTCGTAAACACAGAAGGCATGCGGGAATGACGTCAAACTGGACCCTGACCGAAATTCCCAGGTTTTTAAGATTTTAGAATGAAGCGTTTGCAAAGAGCAGGTAGCTTCACAATTTCACCCTTATTCTCGTCTTAAAAGCAAATGAGGCGCTGTTTAATCGAGCGATCAAACAAGTCGTGCCTAGATCTCAGCAAGTAGCCTTGCTATTTATAAAAAACTTAGCGACATCCGTAGTGCAGATTTGACTTTAAATAAAAGACACGGGATTTCTTCGGCTAGGAAGCAGCAGCTCGCTTTGGCAGCCACGAGAAACAGCTATTCTGGCTGTTTGAGCTACGCTAGCAGTTATTTTT
Organism: Spirometra erinaceieuropaei; assembly: GCA_902702965.1. Lineage (NCBI taxonomy): Eukaryota > Metazoa > Platyhelminthes > Cestoda > Diphyllobothriidea > Diphyllobothriidae > Spirometra > Spirometra erinaceieuropaei. The sequence goes on from CACRXP010000072.1 coordinate 335,468, forward strand.
AGCAAATGACTGACAGAAGATTAGTGACCCATAGAGTGAAACAGTGCGCATTTGCCTCTGTATGACTTAACGCATCTGCCTCGTCAAACGCCTTTCCACAATATTCGGCCTGCTTTTGATGCGGTTTTATTCCGCCTGTGACG
>CACRXP010000072.1:336264-355294 GCA_902702965.1 Spirometra erinaceieuropaei
TCTTAGACTGGAGAAATTTAACTGACTTTTCAATACGCTTAAAGGCTATTTATTATATCAATTCCTAGTTGTTGTGTCCAAGTTAAAAAGAATTGGGCGAGGACTCCCTTTTTTGTAAACGAAAGCAAACGGAATGAAAGGTACTACCCGTTTTTTATGATGTAATTATTTTTTTAGATTTATTAGCATAATAATGCTAAAACATTAAAAATGTTCCTCCTCACTTAGTGCCCTTCTCAGCAATGGCAAGTGTCAGCACATGTGTTGAAAGTATTGCTCTGGCTAGGTGTGAAAACCGCCCACTAGCACATTAACTTGTTAATATCGAGAGTCGAGCATACTTGCGTTACTATCCAAAGTTGCTTATTCATACAGTGAGTGACCTATCTCATGAAATGTTGGCTGAAATTCTGAAATGCGTTTTCAATTAGGAAGGATTACTTGGTCGCGGTTGTAATACTGCTTACCTTGTGGCATGCTATTAAAACAGTTCGGACTCGGCAGGATGTCGGCTTTTCAATGCACTTCTTTTCAATCTCCTGCAGAAAGGTGCTCGGTAAAAAATGACTACTTAAGTAGCATGCATTTTTCGCATTGATTTTTGATGGTCGTGGAAATTCAAATAAATTTTATAGAAACCACAAACAAAAGTGTGTTTTCTTTTAGGCAATCAATAGAGAATCACATCTTCTTTATATTTTATACTTAAGGAAGGAGTATAATTAGGTTTTAAAAAAGTTTTCTAATTTCCGAATAATTTAGAGCCTGATCATTCGTTGTATTAGCACTTACTGATTTCCCTCTACAAGGTGCATGCGTTCTACGTAAAGAAAACCCCATATTTTTCTATGCCATTAAAGAGATATCATACAGAGTCCAGAAAAGTTTGCAATGGATGCAGACCATGCTGTAAATTTCATGAGGAGCAGTGGCAAACGGCCAGGAATGATGTTATGTGAATGGACATTTCGCGGACTTAAAAGGTCTCATAATTAGAAACTTTTTAAAACCTCATTATACTCCTTCCTTAAGTATAAAATATAAAGAAGACGTGATTCTCTATTGATTGTCTAAAAGAAAACACACTTTTGTTTATGGTTTCTATAAAATTTATTTGAATTTCCACGACCATCAAAAATCAATGCGAAAAATGCATGCTACTTAAGTAGTCATTTTTTACCGAGCACCTTTCTGCAGGAGATTGAAAAGAAGTGCATTGAAAAGCCGACATCCTGCCGAGTCCGAACTGTTTTAATAGCATGCCACAAGGTAAGCAGTATTACAACCGCGACCAAGTAATCCTTCCTAATTGAAAACGCATTTCAGAATTTCAGCCAACATTTCATGAGATAGGTCACTCACTGTATGTTCTCGATGTTTTCAAAGACGGGGCACTTTTTTCTCAAAAGACTACGTTTGGCTTCGTTTCCTATGCTAAAATTTATCAGCTTGGTCGACAGACGGGCAGCTGCGCACGCTCAAGTACAGTAAATGTGCTAATTCATAAAATGTTAACGGAAATTACCAAATGTTTTTTCGTCTCGAAAAGACTACTTAAGTAGATTCATGATATTAATTATCATGCGGCATAACCCTACAATAATTCAGTTTTTTCAATATCCCGACTTTTGAAAAAACTTCTTTCCGGCTGCCTGCGAAAACAACTCTATAATGAATGACTGCTTACGTAGCATGAATTTTCCTTATTGATTTTCGTTGCCCTTATAAACTCGAATAAACGTCAGGGAAAACGGGCGTAAAAATATGCTCTCTTTTAATAATTTGGTAAAAATTACGTCTTTTTTAACTATCCTACTTAAAAAGCGTATTTTTCGGTTTTAAAATTTTTTCTTATTATTTGATTTTATAAGACCGTGAGATGCCCGTTCATAAAACATCGTATCCCCACGTATGCTACTTTAGCTTGTGAAGCTAACAAAATGCTCAAATCTACTGCCAAGCTTTATGAGCGCCATATGGTCTTCTCTTAATAGCAGATAGCACAAGAGTTTGTATACACGGAAAATATACAGTTTGTAGTTTGGAAACTCTGAATGCAAGTGTAACGGTAGGTCGGGTTCAAAATTATTCAGGAATTTGGGAAAGTTTTCAAAACCGAATCCTACCCTTTCTTCAAGTATACATTTTGGAAAAAACGTACTTTTCTCTTAAATGAACCAAAGGTGAATATTTTCACGTCGTTTCTCCATGAAGTATAACTAAATTTATAAGGGCATCGAAAATCAAAAAGAAAAATTCATGCTATCAAAGTAGCCATTTTTGCGTTGTTGTTTTTGCAGACGGCCGGAAAAATGTTAGTTCATACTTTGGCATCCTAAAGTAACTTAAATATCTTAAGGTTATGTCTCACGGTAAATAAAATGACAACCTTACTTAAATAATCTTTTTAAGACCAACTTTAGTAATATTTTTTAATCGAAGGCTGATTTAAGAATTTTAGTTAAAATTCCATGAGATAGCACGTATCCGAAAGACAACTAACATTCAACAAAAGGGTCACTTTCTTTGGAGAAAAAAGTGCTTACTTTAATATAACAGCACTAACATTACAACCAAAATAAACGAAGGAGGAGTACATCATTTAACACAGTTGTGGAAAACTCGGAGTCCCCGGTGGCATTTGAACCCACGATAGCAAGTGCACAGTTTGACCTTAGCTGTTGCTCTAACCACATAAGTAGTCCACTCAACCTGCTTCGAAGCATAGAATCCACCAATGCTACTACAGAAGATTGAGAGTCTAAGCAGGGTGTCCTGCGCGATCTGCCTAGTTTCAAGTAGATGAACACCGGATAATTAAATGGCTGGCTGAATTCAGTTGTAACGTATCAGGAATCCACTACATGCACTGGCTGGTTAAGCTCACGAAACATTGGCTGAGACTGAAAGGCTTGCTGACAGCAGCGAACAAGCGAGTTCCAGGCTCAGAAGACGAAGACGCGACCACTGGAACAAGACATTTATTGGTCCGATGTTTCGTATTCTCACTCGAACCCATCATCAGAGACAGTCGCAGATAAGGGTGGTGGTGACTCAAGGAGTGCAGTATTCATAGCTCATGGCTGCTGTAGGACCATGTGCGTACTGTAAGTAAGAGCTCTGACAACCACTGCTGGGGTCATAGTTGATGCGATGATGGCTTGTCAGTCCGCGTCCGAGTCGTTAATGGTCGCGGTTTCGCAATCCGTGTTGGATGCTGGTGTGACGATGGCCCAGCAATTTGGCTCAGTATCACTGGGATAATTGCTCGCCCGCGCCCTCCCCACCTGATTAATTCCCCTGCTTGGGTAAAATATCAGCACAGAATATGGTAACGGGAAGTCATTGTGCTTGCTGATGGATTGCGGGCCTGAGAACCATGATTGGAGCAGCTCGCGGCTTTCGCGGTTGTCGACCTTTGCGAGGATTCCGGCCTCTTGAAACTTTAAAATACGGCCGGGTCCCATCGAGGGAACCACCACCTGAGAGCTAGCGTCTCCCCACCACACTGCTGCTACCTCGTGCTCGGCAATTCGCATCCGGATTAATCTCCCAGTTTCTCTGACGTAGGTGGCTTGTCCGCAACTGCATCAAATCCAGTAAATGACTCCTGACGTTTCCTGCCGTGGCAGAGGGTCTTAAGGCCTCACGAATTGGCGCCTGATGGTCGCTTCCGGCCTGTGTGCAAACCAAACTCCAAGTGGAGTGAGAAGACGACGGACGGCTTCCGAGCGTTGTATGCCGACGTCAGATCGACACATCGATTGACCGAAATCTCATCACGGCTTGTCCTGTTTCCAGTGTGGGCGATTATCTTAATGGCTACGTATTCAAAATCATGACCCTATAATTCGTCATTTCATAGCAGAGCGGCAACTGGCACGGCCTTTTTTGCGGGCTGCCAGGTGAATGTAGATTTTTGAATGATAAATAAATAAATAAAAACTGGATAGGTATTTTGGCAGAGTTGCACAGTTTTGTTGCTACTTAATTTCCTCAGAAATTAACTGTGGACTTGGAGTATATCAGTATATTCTGTGTGCAAAGGCTCAAACCAAAGTGTTTGTGCCGCGCAACAATTTCTAAATTGAGTTTTCTATCATAAAGCAGACGGGAAATGCTGGGGGACCCATTGATGAGCCCAACCCCTCGCAACTGTGTCATGCAGCGGTAGAATATCGATGAAACACGAGTATTTGGGCTTTCGGCTGGTACCTGCGCTGCTAATATGCAGTCCACTTACCCTGCAATTGCACAGTTTTAGGTAAGATGTGGTTTTCTGGGCCCACCCGATGGACACAATACTGCTGAGGTTAGGGTTATGGGTTACAGTTAAGGGTCAGGCGTTATAGTTAGGGGTTAGCGCAAACGTTTCTCAACCACTCAAAATACAACTGTGCACTCCCAATTGCTCTTTTTGCATAAAACTACTTGACTTCGTCTCCTGTACGTTCCCCGGCTCCACCTGTAAAACCCTATTGCCACCGGTCCCCTATTACGTGTGACTATGGTTTATTTACTTCATGTGGGGCTAAAAAATCACATCCGACCCAATTTTAATGAAAACCAAATTGCGAAAAAGTCGGTGGCCTCAGTGGGATTCCGATTCGCAACAGATAAGGCAAGGCTTGAGTGCAGACAACGCCCTAACGATCTCACCTACGGATTTGATCAATTTGAGTTAAGTTGCTCACTCCACCTACTTCAGCCTATTGAATTCTCTAACTTGCTGTCCAGGCTGGGTTTTCTAAACAGTCAACTCCCAGTCCGCCAGCTGACTGCCAGAATCTGCATTCGTTTCTACGGCGACAATGCATTTGCACAAAATCAGAATAACCTCTAGGATTTATTCAGCGTTGCTTTGAAAAATTCAGGTCGAGGTAGCTTTTGCGTTTTGCTCAGTATAGTTGTGCCCATTCGCTTTTCAACAAAGGATCTCTTTCAATCAAGCTAGGCCTTAACCCCCCTATGTGGTCACATGGGCATTCAGATCTGAAAATCGACGCACTCGTAATCCGCGAAATTTTTTTAATGAGCAGAGAGGCGTTGTTTTTGTCAAGATCCTCTGCAACTCCCGTTGTTCACCTCAAACGATGTGAGAGGTCTTCGCTAACGTCGTTCAAAACAGCATTATAAGGGCTTCGAGTTAATCCCTTTGAAAGCAAAAGTCATTTGTGTTCGTAAAAAATCAGATGTTTGCCGTAAATGGAAAATTTGAAGGGATTTTGAGTGGTTATGCCGTTGGGACTTGTCAGCTTACAGCTCACAAAGATCAGATGAATTAAAAAACCCAGTATCAGCTGACATCGCTTCCACAAAACCCACTCAAGTGGGTCAGATGACAAATGTTTTCCATCTCTAGAGCCCCCCTCCATCAATTTCAAACGTCGTCGGATAGCGGTGTCTTTAAGCATCTAAAGTCTGTCATATCATTTATGGTTTTTTAAAAGGCTTAAGAAGACAACCAACGTACCTCATTTGTGCTTAGCAGTCTACCTACGCGAACCTCCTTAGGAAGAACTATTAAACATCCTACACCGTAAGAAAACGATGTTTTAGCACATCGGAGTCAGTTTCGGTTCTTTACTGGGTATTTTCCACACGCCAACCTCGCAACTCTTAGCTTATTGTCTTGGATTCATTTCTCAGACGTTTTGGAAAATTTTAATGCACCGGAAATAGGCGGAGGTTCTGGGTAATAGTATCGCTTCAATGTAAAGTAGATTAAAGTAGGATTCAAAATAGGAATTAAATTAAAACCGGAGGATTGAGGAAAACATTTATATTCCGAAGCTATTCCAATGGATTACCTTTGTTGAAGGAGACACCATCGCCGGGACAAGAGCTCTACTAGCCTGACGTTTTGGATTATCACTCGAATCCATTATCAGACACAGAGTCAGATAAATCCCTTGTTCCAACGACCGTGTCCCCTTCTTCGCGACTGCTTTCTGAGACTCGCCTTTCCGCTTCTATTAGCGAATTTAATTTTCTTATAAACAACTGGTTTATTCCATAAACATATTACATATAGTTATCTAGACGTACATTATTTAATTGGTGTCTTTTTTCGGGGGTTGCCTCCTTAACTGCTTGAAAGGGATCTTTAATTCTGACCAGCGGGGATGTGTACAACACGTCTTTGGTCTCATTCGAGTAGTAAGACATCCTTGGGAACATTAAAGGTTGGACTGATGTATGTGGCCCCTCCAGACGGGACATGAGAATAAGTACGCCCCACTCAAGTAATAATATTGGACCTGCGCACAATTCTGAAAGGGGAAAAAGGATCCCATGTACTAAACCCAACATCAACCGTAACATGAAATTAAACCCTTGTCCTAATCCTGATCCTAACCCTACTCTAAACCTTAACTCAGCGGTTAACAGTGACCCTAACCTTAATCCTCAACTTGATCCTGACATACCTTACCGTTAACTTTAGATTTATCCTCATATTTAGTCCCTAACCCAACTACAATCTTAAATCTAACCCTAATTTCGCTGGAAGTTGTCGCATAGCCACCAGTATTACAGGCGGTTTCTACTTCCATGTCCTGTTTAGGGGGGGCACATAAGTCAGTCCTAGCGCGTGGAACACTGCGGCATTGTCCCGCTATAAGTGCTCATCCCTGATGACGTGTTCCGGAAGATTTCTTGGCACGTACTAGTATTCATGTTATTATCACTAAGAGTTCCGATATTAGCGTTTAGATGAATTGGCCACATTACTAAACAAATTTCAAATCGAAATCACGATTTCAGTCTTTGCCTCTTCAGCCGCTGCATGCGTAAACGCGAGGGGGGACAAACGTCAACTGGCCCCAGATTTTGCCGGGCGCTCCTATGCGTGAAGAACGTCTAAGATTCCGTCATTCGCCTTCTCACACCACTCGGTGTTGAAGTTGCACACAGATCGGAGACAGTCATCAGGCGCCAGGTCATGAGGCCTTAAAACCCACTGTCACCCCCTGAAACGTCTGCAATCGTTTACCGGAACAAAACAGTTATTTTCGAAATGCTGGGGGACTACAGTGAACGCGAATGGCCGAGCATGCAGTAGCAGTGAGAAGGAATGACGGTAACGCCAAGATCTCGACTCATTCAACGGGATCTGGTCACGCCTTCAAGTTTAATGGGCCGCCATTCGTGAGCCGTGAGTGGTTTGAATCATGCTTCTCCTGCCTGCATTCAATTAACGAGCGCAATGACCTTCCGCCTCCATATTCTATACTGCGAATATGCTTAGGCAAAATTGTTAGCCTCTCGGGAAAGGTGCAGGTGACTAGCAGAAACGGTGACAGCCAGCCGAGTGTCTGTCATGCCAAGAATGGACAAGGGTGATGAAATCGCGGCGCTTAACGAGTCGCGTACGGATCAACAAACAGTTATCGCATTAACAATGACTCCGGCGACGAATTCGAGTACTGCCAAATATAGTAAGCGTGTGGTTGCCTAGCAACCGCGCCCTACGAATACTGCATGCATACACTTTTCGACGTCTGTCTCTGATGAGGGGTTCGAGTGAGAATCTGAAGCGCTGAGCCAATAAACTCCTTGTTCTAGCGATCGCATCTTCTTCTGGACTACTTCCTGGAATTCGCTTGTTCGCTTCTATCAAGAACCAAATATCGTCAGATGTATAGGTCTATCACGGTATTGCAGTTTATCTCCTACTTTGCAGCCTTAGGTAGCGACCGTCTTGAGTCTCGCTTTTCGTGAGATTATTTGATCAGTCAGAATGAGCTTATCATAATGATAATCAGCGCCATGGAGAAAAGCGTCAACGAGATTTATTTGTTGTACACGTCATGCTGTAGTATTTTCCAGATGACTGGTCTTAATTATTTCGTAATCTTTTCTGATCATCGTCTTCTATGCGTTGTTGAGCTGCTTTTTCGCGTTTCTGATGCTGCAGAAGATAAAACCTGTTTATGGTCCTGAGTCCTTCTGCAGAGGAAAGACAGACACCCGACCGGAGATTTATCAGATGTGTTCGAACAGCCCGATTCGTAAGGAAGTGTCCTACTTAGCGCGAAAAGATAATTTTGCATGCAGCATGTTGTAGTTTTAACCACACGTCAACAGCGGTCACTCCTGGCTGGCAGCGGCATTACGCCATCCGTCACTGACCGCGAAGAGCATCATATGCGGGAGGGAGGTCGATATTCCAGCCCACGGTGTTACTACTGTCGTAGAACCGCCCTGTAGTCGATCCACATAATTATAATTGAACCTGTGCGATCAAATTCCTGATCCGCCTCTAGAATGTGTAAGGTACCTGTGACGGTGGATTCCGCATCAAGACCACCACTCTGTGGCCGAGCCTCCCTACATTTGGACCATCATACTTGCAGGTGCAATATCGCCACGGAATGTAGTAAGTCACACAAGTCCACTCACTTCCTATCCGTTGGTTCTTGGTAAGCGCAACCTTAATATGACCGAACGTCTGCGGGCGGCGTGGCAGTACATGCCGGAACTCGACGGTAGCGTGTTCTGCCACTTTTGAAATACTCCCTATGCACCGAAAAATTTCCCAAGTTGCTGGCTGCCCTATTCAGTTCTCCTTTTCTCCACGGTTGCATATGTGGCCAGCGACTGACAAAGTAAAACGGGTAAAGGTTCTTTGCGAATTGCCCTTGTGGACAATGATTTTCACATGTTTGATTCTCAGGGTTGCCATAGCGTATTTTAAATTTTTCAGGAAGATTTTAAAACCACCGGAAAGTCCAGGTTTCATGTTGGTTCGTAGTCTTCTACCAAACTCCCGTGCTGAGTTCACAATTCATTCTACGAGGAGGACAGTTGCCGCTCCGTTTCGTCTCCCCTAATGGGGGATGGAGGTCTTATGAAGCATTGGCAGCATTCTATCCTCCATCGTGAAGTACGTTTCAACGAAGTATCGGCTATGAGATGCAGGTTTGTAACGCTACAGACTTTTGATGCGAGTTATTTATTTAGTTCAATCTGCTTTTGCGCTGGGCAGCAGAAAGTAAAAAAAAATATTTAATGCATGCCCGAGCACGAGGGGACATTGCGTCCCGCCAAAATTCTCCTCAGAGCGCCTGTGAATACTCTCTAGAGCAGAATTCAACGGCATAGACGTAAACAGTGAGGTCTAGTCGAAATAAACCAGAATTTAGCGGATGGAATGGTTTACCATTAGAGGTTGACGAGGAAGTATAAAGTATGTTAAGGGTAGAGCAATGCTGTCATGCAAAGCTGGCGTACCCAGCACTGACTAGATTCTACAACGTGCCTGAAATTCATAAGTCCGGTGTCTAACTTCAGCCGATTTCTGCTCTATAATATGACTGAATGGATGAATCTTCGACGGACTAAGTGGGCTCAACCGTTTCTGATGATGGCTTCCAGTGAGAATCCAAAATATCATGCCAATAAACTTCTTGTTCCAGTGATCGAATCTTTTTCTGAACCTTGTAGTCTGTTAGGTGGGACAGAGATGAGCGGATCGGGAGTTTTTTCGTTCTTTGTTGTTTTTCGGTCTCGTGAAATGTTGACCGTACTTGTGAAATTCGTTTTCGCTCTGGAAGGATTATCTAGGTAGGGGTGTAGCGTTGACTATTATGTGGCATTATGCCGTGTGTTTTGGACACTGCATGATACCAACCTTTAAATGCACATCTTTTTTGGCTGTTTACAGTGGCTGCACTTGGTGAAATAATGACTATTCAAGTCGCAGACATTTTTAAATTGATTTTTGACGCTTTAACACATCCAGAAATATTTTATAAAAAAACATCCACAATGATATTCTTTCGCCATGCTTTTTACTTTAAGACAGGGTATCAGTCAATTTTAGATGATTTTTCAATTGCAGAATAATTCATATTGACCCAATTGTGAAAAACTCGGCGCCTCGATGGGATTCGAACCCACGCAGTAAGGGGAAGGCTTTAGTACAGCCAACGCTCTAACCACCTGAGCTACGAGGCCCCGCCGGACGACGCGAGTTAAAGTCAACTTACTGTATCAGATTTGGTGGATTCCAGACGTTGCAGTAGGTTGGGCGGGTAACTTGCCCAAATGTGACTTAAACTCGCGTCGTCCGGCGGGGCCTCGTAGCTCAGGTGGTTAGAGCGTTGACTGTACTAAAGCTTTCCCCTTACTGCGTGGGTTCGAATCCCACCGAGGCGCCGAGTTTTTCACAGTTGGGTTAATATGAATTATTCAAAATCTGCCAAAATATCAATGAATTGCAGAATAATGTTGAGTCTGGTCTACGTTGTATTTGCGTCTAGGACTTTTAGTCTACCAGCTGTTTGTTTTTCACGTAGCAAAAAGCATTCATTCCTCTATTCCATTAAGTAGGTGCTGTATAGGGCTCACGAAATTTTGCATCAAATATGAACCATGTTGTATACGCGAAGAAGGGGCACGATTGCTGGAACAACAGCCTGATTAACCTGACGTTTCGGATTCCCAGTCGAATCCATCATCGGAATCAGAGTCAGATAGCTGCAGTGGATGGTCCAGGTGTTGCAGTATTTATAAGGCGTAGTTGCTAGATCTCTAGACATATTTACCCACGTGGAGAGCATGTGGATGACCACTTCTCCTGGTGTCAGTGTCGACCAGTCAAATTGACCAATTGTCCACACAATGACGAAATCCAGCAATCAGCAACTCGACTGCGTGTAATGAGTGTGGCAGTCGATAAGTTTGACTGGAACACAGGCGCGTAGCAGCTTCGTACTTCAACACCTGACTAACCGCGCCGTCAACTGCGATAGGCGTGTGGCGGCCTACCAATTACTTTCTATAAATACTGGAACACCTGAGCTATCAACTATCCATATTTGACTTTGTCACTGGCAATCCATCCGAGTGAGAATCCGAAACGTCAGGCTAATAAAGTTCTTATTCCAACCATCGTGTTTCCTTCTTGGCGACCACGTCCTCTTCGCTTCTACTTGTATGTTGTATGACTCAAAAAGAGCAGTATTAAACAGACAGATTCGATACTACTTGAATGGGCATTGCACATCATTAAACATCCCGTAATTAGAAAAACTTAAAAATTAAAAAATACCCTTTATTGAAGGAGGAGACACAATCGCTGAGACAAGAGCTTTATTGGCCTGACGTTTCGGATTCCTGCCCAAACCCATCATCAGAGAGAAAAGGAGAAACGGGTGGTTCATGCACAAGGAGCTGTAGTATTTATGGGAGGCTGTGCAGCCCCTTGTGCATGAACCGCCCGTATCTGCTTTTGTCTTTGATAATGGATTCGAGCAGGAATCCGAAACGTCAGGCGAATAAAGCTCTTATCCCAGCGATCGTGTCTCCTTCTTCAAGACTACTTACTGAGACTCGTCTCTTCGCTTCTATTGGTAACACCCTTTATTCCTCTCCGACCGTCACAGGCCACTTTCAGACAGCGTGGTTTCCCAGCACCTTCCCCGCGAGGTGGTTTGCAGAGCTATCTATAAAAAGGACTGCTGAGACATCCCAGAAGACTGCCTAACTTCACTATGGGTCATGGCCTTGTTTAGTGGAAAGAGACTCCTGTTAGCCTGGGCCTCCTGTGGGATTGCATGTTGCCCTCTCAATGGGAGTTTTTAAGTGGACGGGTGGAGGAGAGGAAGGAAGGGGGGAGGGGGAAGCGAGAGGGAAGAGATCGAGATGGGAACGGAATCATCGGGTGTGAGTAACCAACGCCGGATACCATCATCCGGTTTAGCCCGTCGATCGAGGCTGTTGCCGGAGTTGTGGCCGCTAGTTTTGGGGAGCTACATATAAGAGAAAGAAATTTTCCAATTATGCGATTTGTTAAGACCTTGAAAGCCTGTTCATAAAGCAACATGTCTCGGCATTTACTAATGATGTTTCTAAGTTATACAATGTCGTTCAATTCCACTACAACATTTTATCCATTCCAAATGGCCTCCCCTCAGTAGCGTATAGAAGTATATGGCCTTCCGTACGCGGAAAATATACGGCTTGTAGTCTGGAAACCTGAATGCAAGAATAACGGAAGATCGGGTTCAAAATTATTCGGGAATTGGAGAAGTTATTAAAGCCGAATTATACCCTTCCTTTAATATATAAATTTTGAAGAAGACGCACTTTTCTACCAAATAAATAAAAGGAGGCAGATTTTTTATGCATGTTTTCTATGAGATACAATTGAAGTATGAGAGCATCGAAAATCAGTAATAAAAATTCATGCTCCTTATGTAATCATTTCTTACAGAGTGCATATTTTGCATGCGGCCGGAAACGAGTTCATTCAAAAGCGATAATCCTGGAGTAATTGAATTATCATGGGATTATAATGCATGGTGATTAATATAACAAACCTACTCAGTTAATCTTTTCGAGTCAAAAACGCATTTCAGAATTTCGGTTAACTTCTTATAAGTTAACACATCTTCTGTTCTTTTCTCGCATAAAGAAATGTCTTGTGATTCACCTTGTGAAAGCCAACATATCGGTTTTTGAATGAAACAAAACACCGATAGTCGATTCGTTACAATACGGTTAAGCAGTGGCGGCACCATATAGACTGTACACAGTTAGCGAAGTTTTTGCGATTCGTAAATTCAACCTTCCAGGGCAAGTCAAATCCCAAAGAAACGACGGACGGACGCTCGCTTGGTGGAGACAGCATTCATGCCAGGGTAAGAGTATAAGACCAAGTCAGTGTCGCTCAATCTCATTATAAAACTGGTGTGCTTATGTAGCTGGCCAGCTAATCACATGGTGGACATCACCAGTTCTCTTAGAACAAGGAAACCAGATACGAAATTTAGTATCCTAGAGGACGCCCTTAGGCCAGGGATCGTTTGCGGACGCTTCCCATTCGTCAGGCAGTTGCGACATGTGACAGCATGATCAGCTCTCTGGCACGCTTTATCAGCGCATGACCTACATATATCAGCCTGCAATGTGCAACCAACTGTGGGCGTCCACCTTTTACTGAACTCGCATCCTTTATCTATCACTTTTCCCATTGAAATTCCCGCATGATTTGGGCAGGTTTTCCAAAGTTTATTAGCTTCCTGATAGTGCAGAAGATGAAGTAGCTTATTTATACCAAGGGCACTGATCCGCGGCAGATAAACAGGCACCAAAATCACTTCAATGACATAATTGGGAGTGAACAATGACTTTATCATTGTCCTGGATGATAGGTCTATTAGTATTTTAGTAGCAACTGCTCCTACTTCGCGAATTCGCCTTTTGTCATCTTAGGTTCTCGAAGATGGAGACTGACATTTACGGGAATATTCCTTAAAATGAATCTCATTTAAGAAGTAGACAAAGACACTCAGAAAGCAGAATCTAACGAATCCAGAAGCTTATTAATCTCTTGTTTACCGGCGAAATGTCATAACACATTTGTAGAACAAACGGTCCAATAGGAAAACGGCTCTGAGAAATCGAAGGTGAATGTTGGTCAGACATGCGGATGAGTATAGTATAGTCAGTCTCTATACCTGCAATAACTTGGCAAGCGGGCTTGGATCTGCACATCTTGAAACAGTAGACAGGCGGAAGGTGGGGGAAGGAGAGGAGATGAGTTCTCTCTCCCTCTCATTGACGCTTTCCACGGAAGCGCGGATCACGCAATTCAACTGCCTACGCAGTTCAGTTTCCTCCCTGTCACAGCCTCTATACTTAGGAGGCCTGACAATAGTAATCTACACCTCAGCTCAGCTAATATTCCGCAGGTGAGTTATTCGGTGTGTCAGACAATCGCCCCCCCCCCCTCCCAACCCGGATCAAGGTGAAGAGTCAACTCAGCTCGCTTTGAGAATTAATCTACTTGGAAAGTTGCAGGCTTGCCTACACAGCCAGAATGATGGGGCTTATTTTTTAACCTGCGGTTGGATATACAGAACGCAAGACTGGTGACGCGCGTGTTTGCTTACCTACAAATACATCTCTGAATCATCAAGGCGACTTCAAGTTAACGGCGGTCGTCCACATACAAAACCGCATTCATGGATATTTTGACAGATTTTGAATAATTCATATTGGCCCAACTGTGTAAAACTCGGCGCCTCGGTGGGATTCGAACCCAGGCAGTAAGGGGAGGGCTTTAATACAGTCAACGCTCTAACCACTTCAGCTACGAGACCCCGCCGGACGACGCGAGGTTAGTCACACTTGGGTCAAGTTACCCGCCCAACCTACTGCAAGGTCTTGAATCCACCAAATATGATACAGTAAGTTGACTGCCCAGGCAGGATTTTCTAAGTGGATTCCAGACGTTGCAGTAGGTTGGGCGGGTAACTTGACCGAAATGTGATTAAACTCGCGTCGTCTGGCGGGGCATGGTAGCTCAAGTGGTTAGAGCGTTGACTGTACTAAAGCTTTCCCCTTACCGCCTGGGTTCGAATCCCACCGAGGCGCCGAGTTTTTCACAGTTGGGTCAATATGAAAAAAGTGCATTCACAATTTCTTGCTACTGCTTTAGGGGGTTAGGAGGAGTTTGGTCCAGACCAAATAAGTTTAGAAAAGACAATTTACTGCGCTGTACACTGCGCCATTTTGATTATACAAACAGGCTAATGATGTTGCCCCGAAGTCTGTCCTGGGAAATCAGAGGAACCTCGGTACTTAACCTATTCTGCACGGTCTAAAACGGGGAGGATGCACACTTCAGAAATGAAAAATGATTAACTTAATTCAAACGAGCACTGGACATTCTGGAATTTCCACTTTTCAAGCTAAATTAAATAAAACTCTTGGCAGGGTCTATTTTCAGTTGGCGGTCGAAATTTAGAAGAAAAAAAGCAAAACGACAGCCTGAGATCTCTTGCAATAATCACTTTTCAGAAGCCTTGATGGGCAGCCTGCCGTAAATTGCAGTCGTATTTTTTGTTTAAAGGGATTAACATTCTTCTCTTGTCATCCGTTTGTTGAAGATGTACTTTGTTGGGCGGATCGAGGTTTATTTCTTGCGTTCCCGGAATCAAAAAGGGCACAGCACTGCCAGTGGATTTGGCCAAAAGGGCGGACACTGGCTTATGGCACGGCTTACGTGGGCTGCGCTCAGTGTGCCTGGGATCACATTTGTCGGCTTGCAAGCATGTGACGTGCGTCAGGTGGGGACCAAGCAAATTCTGGGTCACGTGCCACCCTTCTGGACCTAGAGGTCTGTAAGCGTCTGCTATGCCGGCATCAGCAAACCAGGGCCTTCGCAGCCTGGTATGCACTGGCAGTTCTCCGGCACCTGCCTCCCTGCCGGTAGATGCGCTTTAGCTCCTGCTGGGCGGTGGTCATGGCTGTCCAGTCATCCTCGTGTCCCCCAAACTCCCCGCGTGGTAGATGCGCTGCGCCAACAGGGGGGGGGTCATATTGGATCCTGACAGGCGTTATGAGAATGCGCACCATAACAAATGTCAAAATCTCGGGGTGCGGTTGAAGACCCAGTTGCCGGCAGACGTCGCGCATAATGGGATCCCTGCAGCCCCCCCCCCGACATTGTTGTTGATGGTTAAGACCCAGGTCATTTGCTGTGTGGACCAGGGGGCGGAGTGAAGCGCCAAGGTGCGGACTCAACTATGCCATCAGCCTGCGCTCTCTCCCGCCTCCGGTCTTCGTAACTATGTCTTGACATGGGGGCCCACGCGGGGGAGGAGGAGAGTGCGCGATAGATGCTGTGCAGATCTACTACCACTATAAAGTAATTCACTCACAAGTCAGCGTTCCTGCTTACCTTGTCGTGGAGCACACGTTGGAAGTCGTCGGATGCGACGGTCAAAATGTCGTTGTTTTTGTTGTTGTTGTTGTTTTTGATAATGTCATTGGTTCAAGTCCTGGCCACTTGCTCTGAGGACTATGGAGTATGGGGGTACGCCTAGGTGCGGATCCGGTCCTGCCGGCCATCTGCGCCCTCTCCCGCCTCCGGTCTTCTTGACTATGTCTTGGATACTGGGTCCAGGTTGGGAATAAGAGGACAGAGGGCGGAAGGTGCTGTGCAGATCTACTACCAATATAAACTAATTCACTCACAAGTCACGTGCCTGCTCTAACCTTTTCGTGGAGCACACGGTGGACATCGTTGACAACGACGGTCGAACCGTTAGATGGGAGCTCAAACCACGTCGGCTACCGCACCCCTTGCGAGGATTTCGACCTCTTGAAACTTGAACATATGGCCGGGTCCCATCGAGTGAACCGCCACCTGAGAGCTAGCGTCTCCCCACCACACTGCTGCTACCTCGTGCTCGGCAATTCGCATCCGGATTTATCTCCCAGTTTCTCTGACGTAGTTGGTTTGTCTGCAACTGCACCAGACACGATTAACGACTCCTGACGTTTCCTGTCGTGGCAGTGGGTCATTGGGCCTCATGTCTTGGCGTCTGATGGTTGCTTCCGGCCTGTGCACAACCCCAAATCCAAGTGGAGTGAGAAGACGACTGCCTGCTTCCGAGACGTTCTTCACGTACGGAAGAGCTCGCCGAAATTTGGGACCGACTGGATTTGGTCTCTGGTGTCGTTTTCGTATGCACTGGTTGACAAAGTTGTGCGTGAAGCCATTGGTTCTCAGTACCCCTCGAAGATATTGTAATTCAGCAACTTTGTCTTCTATTTCACTGCAGTGCGTCTAAACGCGTCGGTATAGCGCCCTTACGCAACTGCTTTTTTGACTGATCGGGCCATATTTTCTAGTTTCAAGAGGCCGGAATACTCGCAAGGGATTACAAGATCGTGAACAGCGAGCTGCTCCAGTCATGGTTCTGAGGCCCGTACTCCGTCAACAAGCTCTATGACCTCCCTTCTGTGCTGATATTTTCCCCAAGAATGGAGACCAGTCAGGTGGGGAGGGCGCGGGAGAGCAATTATCCCAGTGACAGTGAGCCAATTTGGCGAGCAATCATCACGCCAGCATCCAACACGGATAACAAAATCACGGCATTTAACGACTCGGACTCGGACTGACAAGCCACCATCCCATCAATTACGACCCCAGTGGTGACTGTGAGAGCTGTTTATTACAGTGCGCATATGGTCCCACGGCAGCTACGTGCTATAAATACTGCACTTCTTGTACCCCCTCGTTCCCTTATCTGCGAGTGTATCTGGTGATTGATTCGAGTGAGAATCCAAAACGTCAGGCCAATGAATTTTTTGTTCCAGTGATCGCATCTTCGCCCAAAGAACTGCTACCTGCAATTGTCCTGTTCGTTTCTATAAACGAAGACCGTCAAAACAGTTCCTGCTCTTCCGCGAGTAATCCGCGTAACTGTTGTCTTGTTAATTATTTCGGAAATTACCCTCTTATTATATGTTTAGCCCGAAATTTCTCAATTGGTGTCTACCAGAAAGCACACAGGAAGTGCTGGGTTACCCGCTGATGAGCCGAGCCCCCAGCAGCTGTGTCATGAAGGGGCAGAACTTCGTCGAAGCACGTGTCTGGGTAGCTGAAATGCTAGTATGGTATTCTGTAGCATTAAAATCTGCGTAAGAAATAGCTCTGTCCCCTCTTGGGCAACTGTTTGCTGCTGCGTGTCCCATGTACTTTCACGCGTGCTGACATTTTGAGAATACAGTTCATTGCACTTAGAAACATAAAAATTTAAAATAGTAGTCCGACCGGCAGACTCACATATTTTAACCTGTCGGCTAACATGTGGGCAAACTTAAATAGTCGGATTTTGGAGAGTAAATGACAACTGTGCCACTGGCCACCACCTTTGTTTGGACATCCGCAAAGTCTTTTAATTTAATTGTTTTTCTAATATTAACTACACAGCAGTTGAGACAAAAGCCCAGATGCAACGGTATGGAGAAGGACCCCCCTTTACTGTCGGCAGACCGTGGATCGTGTCATACCTGATTGGTGATGAGGGAAGTTTTACGGGTGGGGCAGCATACTAGGCATTAAGCGGACGAAATGCAAGAAAGCACAGAAATTGTTTGAATTTTTCCTGAAAGATTCATCGTGCGCCTTCGTGTGACAACGGAAGAAGCGCGGAAATAAAAAAAATTAATCAAAAAGCAAATTTAAAAAATAAAGGAGTTTGAGTGATGGTCCGAAGTCATGGCAAGTTATTGTTATTGGCATTGTAATGTCTGCGAATGGATACCGAGATAAAAGCCCATATGACGTGATCCACGGTCTGCCAAAGGACCTTCTGGAAAGGTAACCTTCCAAATGAGTCGGCTTGCATTTGGTGAACAAATGGCTGCCGACTAGTCTCGCTAGTGTCGGGAGGACTATAAGCGGTATGACAAATCAACGCTGCCAGAAAATGACTGCAAATACCACCGTGAATGTGAGGTAAGGCGGAAGTTTCTGCTGCTGTCGTGTTGTCGGCACTCTTATTCAAAGAATGAGTCGAACATTGTGGAATCCAAGCTGGACCCGTCCACTGACTCAATACCGCATTCCAGTTTCTTCCTCATGAATCCTGACTCTTCTCCGGGCGTTCGTTAGAATCGAGGGTCTGCAACCCCATCCAGTGGGCCGGATGGTAAGCATGCTGACTGGTCTCACAACACCGTGACAACCAATACTTCTGCGCCTAGAACCCTGCACGCATTCGAGTTGGCTAGCTTGAAAGGACGAGATGAGTACGGTACGATGGAGCCTAAGAACTCTGGCTGCAGTAGCAGCGCAGAGTCGCGCACTGCATGACTTGACACGGTAAA
Source organism: Spirometra erinaceieuropaei (assembly GCA_902702965.1). Classification (NCBI taxonomy): domain Eukaryota; kingdom Metazoa; phylum Platyhelminthes; class Cestoda; order Diphyllobothriidea; family Diphyllobothriidae; genus Spirometra; species Spirometra erinaceieuropaei. The sequence continues at coordinate 354,898 of CACRXP010000072.1, forward strand.
ATGCGCACACCACCTCTCTCTCTCTCTCTGATGCCAGCACGCTGACAGGCGTCAAGCAAGTCTATCTCAACAACGTGTCCAGAAAATTCTGTCGGAATAGTATCGTAACCGCCGTGAACGATGGAGTCAAAGTTTAAACTAGGTCCCAAGAACCGATTTCATCTTTGCGTCTTCGAGCTCTTGGTTTCAACGTTGCAAGAGTTTCTGCCTACGTCCCGGGGCCGGATGCCGTTGATACTTAGACTTTTTAGAACGAATTGGAACCGATTTTAGGCGCCCTCTTGCTTTTTTTGCCGTTATGTAGGGTTGAGAATTCAGGTGGGCGAGGCTAGGGGATTCCCTGGGCGAGAATTTCGTCAATGCTTACGGGGAAGTCTTCGTTCAAATGGTTAAATGT
>CACRXP010000072.1:356401-377826 GCA_902702965.1 Spirometra erinaceieuropaei
CCCACTGCACCAACCACGGCCGCTCTGGTGGCCGTCACTCACACCAGCATCACTCACATCCATAACACAACAACAGACACCATCCCTCTAACCTCCGACTCCAGGTGTGAGGACCAGGACTACACCTGCCCTCACTACGACCGCACCTTCACCTCGCATATCGGCCTGGTCAGTCACTTGCGAATCCATCGCACAGAGACTGGCGAACCAGTGCCAGGAGCACCGCACTCGCCTCCTTTGACCACACTGCCCTCACACACTGCGCTCAATTGATCCACCATTACACCCTCCCCCTCCAGCACAGGCATCCATAATTGTTCCACCTCCCCCCTCGCTCAGAGACCTAACATGACTTTGTGATCATCCCTCTCATAGGCCGATAGTCTGTCTGTCCTGTCGCGCTAACAATTCCAGTGTGACAAACAAACTTTCTCCCCTGTTTTCATTTCGTCTGACGACGGGTTGGTGTCACCAAATCGAAAATTCACGAGAACAACTCGATTTTTCCGAAGAACCTCTTGCTGTTTTCATTATATCGACTCGGAATGCATAACACCTCTGATCTACATATATATGCAGAGTGCCATTACCGACAAAGACAAGGGAGACTGGAATGACCACTTCTGGCTTATTAGCTGTCGTCAGCCAGCCATACCCAAGCCCGAAGTGTGGAACACCCGAGCCTCGAACTCGCGACCTCTTGGTTTAGAAGTCCACACCTCTACCCACCTGGCCACGAGCCCGTTGCCCTGTCGGTTTTCGATCGGGAATATACAATGTTAGGGGGCGCTCACCGATCGTTCATACGGAACTCACTCGTTCCGTGGTGCCTTAAGCGCTCACTCTCGAGCCCAACCAGCAGCCGCACAGCTGCGCATGATATATAGGCAGAATGTTATTACCGACAAAGACAAGGGAGATTGGAATGGCCATTTCTGGCTTATTAGCCGTCGTCAGCCAGCCATACCCAAGCCCGAATTCTGGAACACCCGCACCATACCATTGTATATTCCCGATCGTAAACCGACAGGGCAACGGGCTCGTGGCCCTTTGGGTAAAGGCGTGAACTTCTAAACTGACAGGTCGCGAGTTCGAGACTCGGGTGTTCCACACTTCGGTCTTGGGTATGGCTGGCTGACGACGGCTAATAAGCCAGAAATGGTCATTCCAGTCTCCCTTGTCTTTGTCGGTAATATCATTCTGCCTACATATATATATATATATATATATATATATATATCAACATGAGTGAAGATTCGAGGTCCAGATAGATTATCCCGTTCATCATCCCCAAAAGAAGACGAAGAAGAAATAGAGGCGATGCCATGGACCACACTGTATTGGTGCTGACGTTTCGGAAACTTCCTCGTTTCCATCATCAGAGTAGTGGTAGCGTGTTTGTTCCTGCTAGCTCAGAGTTGTTCTGTCTCGCCGCCTGTCTCGTGTTATAGGCATGCCTGCTACACGAACTCTGACCTGCCTGCTGGCGGGGGATTGGCTGACCTAAGCCAACAAATACTAGACGCATCCTCTACTTCCGAAGCAACCACCCTGTTGGTCATAAACGCAGTTGTGTCAGAACTCTCAACGTGTTCAAACACACTGTAGCGACGACAGTGGGAGGAAGGCGGAGATGAAGTACTTACAGGGCCTTTTTAAAGCCAACGACTACCCGAAGTCCTTCATACGCAATTGCCTCAAAAAGCCTCATTTTGAGCGGTCGAGTGGAGAAAAGCCCAAGTTCTGGCTCTCAATACCCTATGTGAAGAACGTATCAGAGGCAACGGCAAGAATCCTAAAACCTTTTGGGATTGGCGTGGCTCATAAAACAGAATGCACCATCAGACAGCAAATCATGAAGCCCAAGGACCCGCTACCAACAACAGAACAGTCGGCGGTGGTCTACAGCATACCATGCCTAAATTGCAATGCAAGGTATGTTGGTGAAACGGGCAAACGCCTCGGCACAAGATTGCACGAAAACCAACTTGCAATCAACCGCAAGGACAAGCTGTCTTTGGTCTATGGACACATACGAGAGCTGAACCACAATTTTGCCTTTGAGAAAGCGAGGGTAATTGGTCGAGCCAATGAGAAGATGGCCAGACTGGTGCTCGAAAGTTGGTCCTCGACTGGTACACTCAACCGAGCTATAGATCTACACCCCGCCTACCAAGCACTGCGTACAAGGCTCGGATCAGTCCGGACAGGACCAGTAAGGCAAGCGAGCACGCGGGACAGAGAATCAACGCTCACGTAAAAGAGCGGAATTGGGGGCCAGAGGTCATGTGACCAAAGCCGAACACTGTCTCACCGATGCGCCCGCGAAGCTGAATGCTGCTCACCTGAACAGCAACGACCGATCAGTCCACCAGCTGACGTGGGAGGGACCAAGCGGCACGTTGATTTGACCACAACTAAGTCGACCCCAAAGGGAACAATGTTCACGCAGGCCTATCAGCTGTCAGCTCCGGGGCGGTCTAAGCCAGTCAGCGGCAAACAGGCAGGTCAAAGTTCGTGCGTCCATCACGGCTATAATACGAGGCAAGCGGCAAGACTGAATAACTCAAGACCCTCAAGTGCAACAATTACGCTACTCTGATGATGGAAACGAGGAAGTTTCCGAAACGTCAGTTCGAATACAATATGGTGCATGGATTCGCCCTCTCTTCTTCTTCGTCTTCTACGGGAGATGATGAACGCCATATATATATATATATATATATATATGTTGAGAAGGTGATACAGACAAAGACATATATATATATATATATATATGTGTGTGTGTGTTGAAGAGGTGGGTTCTTTTGGACAACACGGTTTATTGCGTAAATTTTAGACGCTGGTTCCCCAGGTCGTCGTCAGACGCAAGCGGAGAGCAAATGTGAATGCAAGAAACAGCTAACGTCAAGACAGTGGGCGCACACCGATCAGGTAGGTTACGGAACATGCTCGTTCGTTGTGCCTTGGGGCTCATACTAGAACCCTCGCAGGCAGTCGCACAGCGACTAGTAGTAGACGTAGATGAGATGGAGCCGACAAAGACAAGGGAGACCGGAATGGCCATTTCTGGCTTATTAGCCGTCTTCTGCCAGTCATACCCAACCCAAAAGTGCGGAGCACCTGGAGCTCGAACTCGCGACCTGTTGGCTAGAAATCCAGCGCCTCTAACTACTGGGCCACGAGCCCGTCTCCCTGTCGGTTTCGATCGGGAATACACAATGGTAGGGGTTGGTTATTGTCAATAGAAGCGAAAAGACGAATGCCAGGAAGTGAACATGAAGGAGACACGATGGCTGGGACAAGAGCTTAATTAGCCTGACGTTTCGGATTCCTGCTGTTGTCTGTGAGGATGGGTTCGAGCAGGAATCCGAAATGTCCGGCTAATAAAGCTCTTGTCCGAGCGATCGTGTCTCCTTTTTCGAAACCCAGATGTGTCCAGTCAGAATTCGAGTAATTTAACCTCCGCCATCTCGACTCCCCCTAGGTAGGACAATCTTCAGTCGACTTCGGCTTGTTCGCGCCTGCCGCAAAAAACCAGAACAGTACAACATAATTCAGCATCTTCCGCCCTTGGTAGATGAATACTGGTGTTTATGAGAACAATTTGATTGGAAATTATGATATGTACACACAACGTGATGTGGCGCAAAGTACAAATACACAAACACACACATTGATGTCTCAAGATATTACCTTTGAAGGTAAATTCTGCCGCAAAAAGCAGTGGCAGTGAAGGTTAGAGGGGCAAAAGTGGTAAGAAGCAACCACCGATGCGGGGACAGGGAATTCACGAGACACGCTCGCGGAGGGAGGGAGGGAAAGAAAGTTGAAGAATCACAGGCCAAATCCTGAGCGCAGACCAGAAAGGCTCCGAGACGGGGGCGTCCTTCAATGGAGGTCCTTTTCAGCATCCGGGAGGAGACAGAGTACCGGCAGAGCAAAGTAAAAGGCAGGGAAAGGGTGAAGTAAACAAGTGTTAAAGGGACCTCGAACCGGGCGTCGGCTTAGATATATCGCAGGGAGTCGATGAAGTCTCCAGACGAAAGAGGGGTCTCAGAGTGTCGACAAGAAAGAGTTGGATGTCGGAATGCTCAGCACACAGTGCGTGCATAGAAGCACTCCTAACATGCGTGTGCAGTCAGGGGAGTATAGACAAGAGTAAAATATACATCTGCGCCCAATAAACGTGACGTTCAGGTGGGCTGCTGTTGGGCTAGATAGCTCTCTTCATCATACTCCGATGGGTGCATCTGTTGGTAGTGTTTAATTTGTTCCAAAAGGCCCGGCGGTCGGCCATAAACACCAAACTTTCGATGCACCACGCGAGGCGGACACTCAGGTATGATCAGGGCCTGTGGGGAGGTAGAGGAGACTGTATGGAAGTAGTCCGGTGTGGTCGAGAAGTCCACCGTAGCCTGTGATGGCGACAACGACGTCGGCTGCAGGCCTGCACCAGTCTCCATCACCTGTGGCAGCTGGGCAAAGGCCAGGGTGTTGAAGTAATTTCTAGAAGTCTGGGTACAGCAGGGCGGCGAACTGGCAGAGAATAACTGGGAGTGTGGAGTGGGAATATCGATACCGGTGTCATCGCTGGCGCATCCATCCAAGTCGGCCGGTTCGTAGCGCATAGCCGGATGCGGACCCGGTGGGTTAGAGAAGCTGGAATGCCGACTGTCAGCCTCCACACAGCTATCCATGTCGAAGGTATACTCGTCGGTCATCGATATGCCAGAATTGTTGGTTGGGGGGAAAGCGCGCGGACAGGGCTGCTGAGACGGATAGGGCCAATCGAAGCCACTGTTGCCGTCATGTGAGATCTTGCGCTCGGGGCTGATAGCGGGCAGAGGAGGGGCGGGGAGGTAACCCGGCTGGCCGTAGGTGGGATCCAGCTCGCCTGGGGGTGGCAGGGTGGTGGGACTGTCGTAGGAACGCAGGGGATTGTAGCAGGACATCGGTCTGTTCGCAAGCGAACGGGGAGGAGCGGGCTAAAAAAAAGACGAAAAGAGAAAGCGCGTTTAGAAGTGCGGAGGACGAATGTTGATATCACTGCGAATCCGCGTACAAGCTTCGGTAGGGCTAACAGAGATCAGCGGACAGTAGATGGGCTGGTAGAAGGGGAGAGCTTGAGTTCACCCGACCATGACGTCTCCATTGCGTGTGTGTGTGTAGCGAAAGACCGTCTTCAGAAACCAAAGCGCACAGGTCGGAGACCTGGACAAATTTGTTGGCACTGTTTAGGGATCGATCGATTGTGGTCAGGTGGTCTCGCCCGTCGCCTCCTCCTCGGCTCGTTGCCAAACCTTCGTAGCGGACCAATGGTCAAGGCGTAACACACACACAGTCATCAAAAACCCCCTAAAAGCATTTTCTCATACAAGTATCTAGTAGATAAAAGGACTGCTAATGCAGCGAATCCGTCGACCGAAATATGCGCTGGGTTAAACGACCCTGTCGAACAAAGAAAATTCATATTGACCCAACTGTGAAAAACTCGGCGCCTCGGTGGGATTAGAACCCACACAGTAAGGCGAAGGCCTTAGTACAGCCAACGCTCTAACCACTTGAGCTACGAGGCCCCGCCAGACGACGCGAGTTTTAATCACATTTGGGTCAAGTTTACCCGCCCAACCTACTGCAGTGTCTGGAATCCACCAAATCTGATAAAGTAAGTTGACTGCCCAGGCAGGATTTCCTAAGTAACTCACCTAGAATCCATCAGATGACTACTAGGCTCACGCAAATCATTGGTATTTTGTAGATTTTGAATGAATTCAAAATCTGCCGAAATACCAATGAACAAAGAAAAAATAATCTCTCTGTTGTTTGAAGCCCTTTGAAATTCGCTGGTCGACCCTACCAGTACTCCGCAACGTCTTGCTAAAGTTGCAAGAGAGTTTCGATAATGCCGTGTGGGAGGCGTCAGAACAACACTCAAAGTTAGTCGAACTCCAAAAATGGCATTTTTTTAATGTGCCATAGGTCGTGCAACATCAGATAGACCTGAGCAAACCCACGCGGAGGCCAAGAAGGGAGTGGAAGGAGAGACCGATGTTGTACAACATTTGTCTATGTGGGATTATCAAAAGGTTTCCATATGTGTGTGATTTGGAACGAAGAGAGAGCGAGGGAGAAGGTCGATCACGCATGCAGAGAAAAGGCTAACCAGTCAGCAAATGAGTGGATAGGCTCGGCATACAAGTGAGATGACATGAGAGCAGTTCAATGGACCCCCCCCCTTCACCCCCCAAGGGCGCAATGGTGACTCGGGCAACGCCTACTCCTCTCTTCCCGTCTGCCATAACGTTACGAATTTTAGCTCATCCGATTCTCCGTGAGAGTTAGAGAGAGTACGCGCTGGCACTAGTGTGACAAGTCCGGAGAACAGATTTGGCGCAATGACCGGTGTGGCGCAAACTCCGTCTGACGCAAGCCAAGTGTCCGTTTGGTGATGACGCAATAGTGCAGCCCGTCAAACGCATGGCACAGGACTGTAATGACCTCACTAAGTTTTAACGCAGTACGTTCTGGAGCCCTTGAGATGGCATGCATGACAAGACGAGTGAGATCAGTTATCTCTGTTTTTTGTGAGGTAGGAGTTCTGGGTGCACAAGAACCAGACCAACAAACAAAGAGGTAAGCAAAGCTACCACCGAACCAACTTGAAATCACGAAAGTCTGCTGCATAAAAAACGGCCATGTGAGTCATTCCTTCACCACTACTACACCTTAACCAGTTATTAATGAGAACAGCAAGATGAGCTTAATGAGATGCTAAAATATATCTTTACGGCTGCTATGCAGTCAAAATGATTCAACGGATACTGGAACAGACAATGGAGACAGCAGGTGGCGTAGGAACCAAAATAGCCAATTCTGGGTTTCACAGAAATCTTTCATTAATTTAGGACGCAAAAGTACCTTGGAGGCAGTAAATCCACCAGACGGAGACAAAGGACGATCAACTGCTGCATAAGACAGCGGCGACCGCCCATTGGTTGCGTCTGACGAGCTCATCGAGTCTGCTTGGTCAGGGAACCAGCCCTCAAAGCTGTCTGCATTCTGATTGGACGAGGCAGAGCTCGGAGTAGGCTCATTTCGGCAGCTGAGGTTAATGGGAGACTGGGAGCCCGGCGACCGTCCACAGCCTACAGATTTCAGCACAGGTTCTACCCGATGACCGGTAAGTGAGAAGCGCGTGGTCTGTGAGGCCATCGGACTGTCCTCAATGCAGCCCAACGGAAGACTGTCAAAGTTGTCCTCCAAGGCCGGTTTACTCGGCTCATAGAGACGCGGCAGAGGACCGGCCTGATTTAAGGCCTCGGAGACTCCCTGACCCAGAGACACGCAGTTCGGATGACGCCGCGGATCCGCCAGCTTCGGTGGGAAGATAACGTTCAGGCGCATGAGGTCAGCAGCCTTGACAACTCCAAAGGACTGTCGGATGGAGGGAACAGTGGCAACGCCCCCGTTAGGGCAGGAGGAGCGGGGCACTGTCTGGTCGAGGGTTTCTGCTGTGCCACATTCTGTCTTATTCGACCTGTGTGCAGGTTGACCCCGATCGGCGAGAGAGGCCTCAACCAGGACACCAATCTCAGTAGGACGAGGCGCCAATGTGTGGGGCAGGCTGTGACGTGTGCTGCGAAGTCGTTCGCCAAGCAGAAGATACGTGGCCGTCAGGTGGTCGTATGCACACCGACCCAAAGACTGAAAACAGTGGGGGGAGGTGACGGTGGGGTGGGGATTAGTACGATTTACCTGTTTAGGGGGCTGTAGGGGGAAGCAAAGAGAAGTTACTGCACAGCACCACCATCCGAAAGTCCCCCCACAAGAAGAGTACTCGGTAGTTGGAAAACCAACTTTACGGGACTGGCGCGTTTGATTCATGAACACTTTGTTCTGGATTGTTATCAGTATATCCGGTTGCCCAACGACCTCGTTCCAACTGAGGGCCAAAACAGGGTCATAAAAGCTGAAAATGGCATGTTAGTGACGTAAAACCACAATGGGGACAGCCGGAGAGTCTAACCAGGTTGAAGTAAAGGACATCGGGAACACCAAAAGAAGGAGTGGCTGAAATCGCCCAACACCCACTGTTTGTGTAAAAAGTCCTCAGTCACGGTCTTTACTGGACTGAGACCTCCTCCTTCAGTTTGAAAAGCGATGTTCCGGGACTTCGCTAGAAGACAGCCTAATAATCATAAACCGTGAGTGACCGATCCCAGGAAATGCTGCTCGAAATTCTGAAATGCGTTTTCGATTAGGAAGGATTACTCCGGTGCTGTTGTGATATTTATTAGCACGCCGCATAATCCTATAATATTACGGACTCGCCAGAATGTTGGCTGTTCAATGCACCTCTTTTCAACCTCCTGTAATGGCGGAAATTGGAGAAGTGTGACTACTTAAGTAGTAAGCATTTTTACACTGATTCAAATTTATTCATAGACAATATGCACAAAAATATGCTATCTTTTACTAATCTGGTGGCAAGTCACGCCGTTGTCAGCCTTATGCTCGAAAAAAGAGCACATTGTGGTCCAAAAGAGTTCAAAATTATGAGATTTTTAAGGCAGTGCAATACCGTGGGTGTCCGTTTATCAATACTCACAAACCATAGAACAAGGGCCGCATCCTTCGCAAAATTTTGTGAGCTCTACATGGGATATTCTTAAGGACATAGAGGAATATATGACTTTTCTTGTGCGGAAAGTATACATCTTGTAGACTGAAATCGCTGAACGATAATCCAAAGGCTGATCTGGCTTAAACCATTTGGGAATTGGAGATTTTTTTCAAAAATTAAAGGTACCCTTCGAGTTGAGATGACGTGATTTGATACCAGGGAGCAGAGGGAAGCATACTTGAACTTGCAAAGCTATCGAAGATAAATGTGAAAACGCACACTACTTAAGTAGTAATATCCTACCGGATGAATTGGTTACTGGCTAAAAAGAGGTGCTTTCAAAAGCCAACTTTTTGACGAGTCAGAAATAACATGGATTTCTGCCATGTGATAATTGACATTTCAACCCTACCTAAGTAATCCTGCCTAATGGGAAACGTATGCCAGAATTCCGCTGTAACTGACCAATGAATGACTTAAAATACTGGGCATTTTAAATAGTAATCTGCAAACCAATGACCCAGAAATAACGTTTCCTAAATTGGCGAATAAATTGTACAAAAAACGGACTAGTCCATGCAACTGCGCCATGGTTCGCTCAGAACGACTAACTTCCGTGAATGCGATGCAGGAAAAGCGTTCCAAGACATCTAAACGAATGCTTTTGCAATGTCGACCATGGAGACGCAAAAAGAGTGTGCGAATTAAAACTATCTCCGTTGAAAATCAGTAAACTTCTCCACGGCATCGTCTGGTTTCTTGGATTCCCCACTGACAGCCCACTCCTAAATGGTATCTACAAGTCTACCAAGAGTGGAAACTTACACGTATAACAGTAACGGAAACAATCGGCGGCTTTCAAGAGACAACTTTCTACCGAAGTAGGATTCGTTCCTTCGGTCTGCCCAAAGTAACAACCGATGCAACCATTTTCTAACCACTTATATAGCTCTTTATCCTGCATCTGCAAAGGTTTTGTATCCCCTAAATAAGAAGATCTTTTTGTAATCTTTTAACCCACTTTTTGTCTCACTACTGTACCCGTTTTATATCATTTCCTACTTATACATAAAGATATTTTAAGAAATTGCTATTTTTACAATAAAATCAGCGCCCCTCTGCTGCAACTTCCGCCTGTCAAGGCAATATTTTATCTTACATACCATCTGATGTCTGTCGCAGTGGTTTCGATTGTGCAAAATGACCAATTCGAAGGATCACAACCAAGAGGGGAGGGGGGGGAAAGAGGAAATGTAAATTAATTACATCGTTGATGGCAAGCTTACCTCCAGTATCAACTGCCTGTTCATCCCGTTACTCTCCATTATTTGGATCACGAGGTGGTTCAATTTACCGACCTGAAAGGGAAAGAAGAGAAAAAAAATGATACAAACAATGTGCAGGTTGTACTTGTACTTGATACGGCTGCGATCATGCCTGATCTAACCGGCCTCGATGATGTCACGGACTGTACCTCTCCACGCGTGACGATCCGCGGCAGCAGATCTGGACAGCTCAACCCATTCCCTTCGCCAACGACGGAGACCGAATACTGAAGGCCCACGAACCATCTCCATGTCTAGACGAGCTATGCCGAGTCAGGTTTTGAAGTGACCCCCTCTTCGACGCCTCCAGTGGGGCAACGGTGCCGGGTCGAGGGCAGTAACACTGAGCTCCAGAGGTGGACGACGAAGAACATGCCCGAACCACCTCGGTCGTCTTGCTTGGATAGTCTGACTTATTCTTGAGATGTTGTCGCAGCGAGCGCGGACTGTCTCATTTGAGACGAAGTCGGTGAACTTCACTCGAAGGATGGTCCTCAGGCAGTGGTGGTCAAATACCTCCAGTTTTCGCTCGTCCTCCACGCGCAAAGCCCAGCATTCACAACCGTTGAGAAGGTTGCCTGCCCGAAAGCAGCCACTGGAGAACGTTGAAGCGACCAGTGTGTTAGGTAGAGGCTGGTTTAAATGCCGGTGACAGGTTTGTCCCGCGAGTATCGCGAGGTACTACTAACAATCACAGGGGGACACAACAACGGTCGGTTCTGGCTCACATGCCGTCAGCGGCAAGTCACGAACCTGGCGCCTGCTGATGGCGGACCCCCCCTCGCCCCGGCTTAAACCTGAACAACCAAACTCATGACCCTGTCGGCTGCGTTCCGGAATACGCAGATGCTTATTTCTGCTGCAGTCATGTAGCGCAAAAACACTGTAGGTTGTTAAACTGACAAAACACGCCAGTCGGTCCGGACCACCTCAGATGTTAAGGCATACGTGCAGAACACGTTCCCAGGTTGGTTTAGTAACGAAAAATGAGTGCATTTTGAGCGAAAATCAGTCCTTTTTGAAACCGGACGAATTCCCATGTTAGTAGCTACCGCAGACCGCATCTGCGCAATTACGCGTGTTGTTCCAGTAGTAGTCATTAATCTAAGCGACCAACCCTGGGCTCGATTGTTCAACCAGCGTAAGTCAAGTGAGGCCTGATGTGAATAACAGCGTTGCTGTCAGAAAAACAAGACCCCTCGTAAATATGCGCAAATGTGTGCCCTGAAATAACAACAGGCAGTGTTTTGTCTCATAGCCGAAATTCCCAGGCACGTAAAAATATTCCACAGACAAGCACAAAAGGCCCACCGCCGATGAGCCAAGTAAACTCTTGAGTAGATGACAAGATGTGTTGCGCTGCTGTGTAGTTTAAATGCTTAGTGTAACAAATTTAAACATTTAAATCTAATGGTGTCATCAGTATCAGTCGGGAAAATTCGCTATCTTCAGTCCTAGCTGGGGAAATCTAGGGAGGATGAGAACATGCATATAGAGAATAACCCAGCAAAGTACTGCGAGAGAGGAGGAGGCTTATTACTGAGGTTTTTTCACCTGATTATGAACATATTGCTCACAGGCTCTCGTTGTGCATCTGTATATTTTCTCAGTCACCTATATCATATCTATATATCATATTAGATATATCGATTGGGACAGAACTCGGACTGTTGGTGTCTGGCCTTTCAAAAAAGGCCGTGAGTTCCTCGAGGCCATGCACTCGGATGAATCATGTATCAACCGGCACATCGAGTTGGACGCTGCGTACAAAAGTCTCGAGGAAAAAATGGAAAGACGAGAGCCAATCAGAACAGAATGACGCAGATAGCGGCCGCTAACTGGCGCAAGCGCCGAAAAATTATCGATTTTCAAGTGCATTGCCAGATTTTAATTGTTTTCGGCGTATTTGCTCTCCAGCTGCGTCTGACGACGACCTAGGAAACCGGTGTCGAAAATGTACGCAACAAAATCCCTTTTTTCAAAAAACATCTTTGACTTCAGCTTATATTTATTGAGATGCTTACCTGCCTGCGAGGGTTCTAGTATGAGCCCCAAGGCACAACGGAACGAGCATGTTCCGTAACCTGATCGGCGAGCGCCCACTGTCATAATTGATATTCCCGATCACAACCGACAGGACAACGGGCCCGTGGCTCAATGCTAGAGCGTCAAACTCCATGACCAAAGATCCCGGGTTCGAATCTCAAGTGATCCACACTTGGGGTTGGGTATGACTGGCTGATGACGGCTAATAAGCCAGAAATGGCCATTCCGGTCTCCCTTGTCTTTGTCGGTTCTATCTCATATATATATATATATATCTTCATCATATATATATTCTATAATTTGGTCTAGAAACAAGGCCAAACCCGTTATCTGGAGAATAGTCTACGAGAAGCGTCTTCCTTGGAAGGCTTCGATGACCGTAGATCACAGGAACTACCTTTCAGGCGGCTGTCTGAGAATATTCACAACCGAAAAGTTGTTCATGGGCAGAAGAATTCTCCTTACAGACCCAAAATGGTGCGTTTATGACTGTTTCTGCTAGTTCTTGGCCTGCCTGTCGGCACTGTGACCTTGCATGAACTCATATTCCTGCGGCGTCCCCAGTCGACCAAAACCCTTTTAGCGTGGGTCAACCACATGTCCAGCACCAATTCCTGCACATCACTTTAGAAATGCTAGCTAAACATCAGGCAATTGGCGGGCAGCCAAACTGCCCATAGCACTTGGTGAATATTTGCCAGAAGGTGGCGTTTTTATAGTTTTGCGTTACTGCTGTCCTGTAGATGAAGTTGTTCGCATAGACATAAGATGGAGTACCTCTGCAAACGAAGTTTACTCTCCTGAAACGTTTTCGCGGCTTCGGTGTTTCGGATTTTACTAAAGAAAAAAAAACAGTTAATCCTATCCAACCCCCCATACTTTCTCTACTTTGTTTGCGTTTTCAGTTAACTGGAGGTCGTTTTGGCTGTTTTGGCCGATGTCTTTCGGCCACTTTCGTGAGGTGGGGGTATCTAAGACGCGTTCACTTCGGTAAACGTCCGCCAATACCACTTTAGCAACAGCTTTTTTCTAAGAAATTTCGAACAGCTAGGTTAAAAAGCAGTCAGTCGCTCGTAAGAACCACATCAAAAACAACTTAAATACAGGCGCAGGCGATAAAAAAAGACTGCGCACACAACCACTTTTTGTCCTACCAACCAGCCACATTATATCATTTTCAAACTAGATGTTGCAGGGCAAACGGGACTGGACGGCACTCATCCCACTATACACCGAAGAAATGTAGCGAGAGCGAGATAGTGCGCGCGCGAGAGAGAGAGAGAGAGTGCAGAGATATGTAGAGTAATCAAATTAAATCGGAGTGGGAATATTTTCCTTCCGATTGTCCTTTTAAAGCTCGAAACAGTGCAGATCATTTGACAAGACAGGCCCACAATTGTGTGAGACACTGCCAACGACGCCCTACAGTTCAAGCTCTGCGCCTAAAACGGGCTGTGTGGTAGATGCGCTGGATCAACACGGGAGCTAGATCGGAGTCCAAAGGAGTACGCACCACAACAAATGCCAGCATTATGGGGGTGTGGTGCCAGACCCACGCCAAACCAACTGGGATACGTTCCAACCCCCTTTCTTCTTGTGGCACAAAATCCTGATCAGTGTCCGTTGTGAACCAGGGAGTGTGACTAGGTACGCGTCTCCACCGTGTGCCCTTACCGCCAGCATTGGCAGACCACCAAAATATTCTGACCTCAACCTCGTTAGAACACCGATTGCTAAGGCTGAGGCCGACATAACCTTGGCAACCCCAAATGCAGGTCAGAGCAGCACCGCCCTGAATGGAGCGGGGTGAGAAAAAAATACTCAATCGGGATTCTCTGCTGGCGTTCAGTTGAGGAGTGATCGCTGACACATGTAAATCAAAGAGTTCGTAAGCTGCTCAAATTTACTGACCTCCATTCTGAGGAGAATAAAGGTATGTAAGAAGGGGGAATGAACCACCTGCGTTATTTATGCAGTGTAGAATTGAAGCCATCACTCAAAATACATGAAGAAAGTCATACTATTAGAGATGTTAGCATTTGTATTCCCGGTTTTCCGCAAACATAATGTTTCCTCACTAGCTGTGGTCAACCTCCGAAAGCAGAACGCAACACTGTCTCTGCTCGTTGTTGCCAACATTTCCCCCGTCTGTACAATTTCTGGCAGTCATAGACACTGAAATATTTACCTTCCTAGACAACAGCCCACCGAAATGTGAAACAGCCGCCACGTGAATTCATGCGTATTTTAAACATGGCATCCCGAAATAACATTCATTCCACTGTGCTCTCAAAAACCCGAGAGTACAAGATGGTTTTCGACACATGAGGGGGCCGGAGTGTGGTTGCACGCATAGGCGCGCAGATTCACATCGAGCCGCCAGTCATTTGCGTTCATTCTCCGGATCAGTTGACCGATCGGCTTGGACCAGTGGACTGGTGCCTGGGAGGGCGGGGTTGACGGTCTCAGCGCATATTCCTCACTCTGGGCAATTGAACGCGCTTGAATGCATCACGGTGTGCTTAGAGCCGTGACCCGGAAGGCTGTAAACCTGCTGAGTAACTCAGACCCCCCTCTTTCAGGACAGACATTCAGGTTGAAATGGCTCTTCTTAAGGTGGCATACGCGACACTCGCACCTACCAGGGGATCTGGACCGCCCTTTCTTGTTTCTGCGAAAACCCAGTCCATCGGGCACGGACCGAGCGTGTGTGTGGCACACGTACACGGGAGTCTTTATTTTCTCTCTTTATTGCCTTCTCAACTCCTTCTTGACATCAGACCCGAGGAGGTGAGGGGGGAGGCGACGCAAGTCCCTTATCACTATAAACCCGTTCATGTGCAAGTCATCGTGCTTGCGCCCATCATGCCACGGAGCACATGATGGACATCGTCGTTCGCGACGATCGAACTGTCAATTTTTCGCAAAGACCCATGTTTAGAAATCGCAAACTGCTGGGATGCAGTTTTGGGGTGAGATCAATTTACCAAATGATTCACTCACTTGAAAATATCATTTTTAATGATTCTAAGACGTGTATACGTATCGCAAAATGACCATTCTAAGCCATTTTTGTAAACAGAAAAGCATTCTTTTGAGTGGGAATAGTTGTCTGGAAAAAAGCGTCCACTGCGAGGCTGATGTGTGCAGCGCGTCTTCCGCTTGTGGGCAAACTGATGTGAGTCTAAAGTATGCCTTCCACTCCAAAAAAAGCAAAACCAGGCTCCTGGGTCGTGACGTGCGGATGTTGGACGTCCCCGGCTATGGCGGAGAAAAGTCTGTTTTTGCCTTCAAGGATGAATATGGGTTTTTTCTTTCTCAAAACATATCCCCTATTCTTCTCGTCTCACACACACTCACAGAGAGGGGCCTCGCTTTCCCCTCCGACTTGGTTTGCAGTGCTGGCAGTTTATGCATGCGAGCTTGCGCATACGTCACCAGCGCAGGCTTAAAGTGAGACGGCGGAACAACTGCCACTTTCGCTGAAATACAAGGCAAGCCTCCTCCTCCCCCCCCGTCCCGCCCTGCCCCGTCCCCCCTCCCCCTAGCCGACCTCGGTCGCAGGCGCTGGCGTCACCAATGCAGGCAACGGTAACGTCACAGCGGTTTGAGCACGCACCCACGCACTCACGCGAGGTGGCGTGACGTCAAGCCGCTGCCGCCGCCCCTGCTCCCAGCGCAGGCCCAGTGTGCGTGAACGAACTCTGGTGACGCAGGCAACACAAACACCGTGCTCGCTCCCCCCTCCTCCCGGGTGAGGGGGGGGGTGGGGTGATCATGCGTATTTTCGCGTCATAACCCCGCCCGCCCCGATTACAAGTAATAGTAGTAGAATTAATACTGCTATTTTCATTGTCGTCTGGATTGCCGATGTGGCCGCCTGCGGGTGGAGGTTGAGAAAAGGTCTTGCGCACGATTGGGTCGTCACGGGATGATAATAATAGTAATAATAATGGTAGTAGTAGTAGTAGTAATGGTAGTAGTAGTAGTAGTAGTAGTAGTAGTAGTAGTAGTAGTAGTAATGGTAGTAGTAGTAGTAATGGCAGTAGTAGTAGTAGTAGTAGTAATGGTAGTAGTAGTAGTATTAATGGCAGTAGTAGTAGTAGTAATGGTAGTAGTAGCAGTAGTAGTAGTAGTAGTAGTAGTAATGGTAGTAGTAGTAGTAGTAGTAGTAATGGTAGTAGTAGTAGTAATGGTAGTAGTAGTAGTAATGATAGTAGTAGTAGTAGTAGTAATGGTGGTGGTGGTGGTGGTGGTGGTGGTGGTGGTGGTGGTGGTGGATCCTCGACTCGATGCCACTGGCTCTCAACAGGTCCAACCTGGAAGCGGGGACGCTAGTCCTCGGATCGTCCACAAATTCGGTAAGACCGTGGTTAATCGGATAGGGACTGCGTGTCCAGCTCGGTAGAGGGTGTCCCGGAGTTTGAACCATCACTTCAGCACATCAGTACGAGCCATTGTAAAGGCCTCTCAGAGCAGCAGAGTGACGATAGTGTGCTTACCTTCTAATGGGCTCCGCAAATCTTACGAACACAACAAACAATAACTCAGCGAAAGGAAGACTGCTTTCTGATTAACCTCCCTCTCACACACACCCTGCGGTGATGTCCCCGAGATCAGCCGCTCGACGATAGAGTGAATCAGACTGTAAGCTGAAGTGGTCGTTAAATGGGACTCCATTTGTCACAACCACCCGCGCACCAATTCGAGGTTTCGTCCAGAGATCAGACGCGACCGAGAGGCATGCTGGCTTCATCTGCCGTTAGTTCGTCAGGACTGCTAGAAGCACAGAGATTACTTCCGCGAAAGACTACGTTTCAATGAGACCTAGTGAAAGCGCATAAAAATAAGTTGTCAGAGATATCCCTCAACTCCGCGAAGGTGGTGACGATGCGGCAATAACAGGTTATTCAGAGATAGAAATTTTTCAAATTAAAAGCGCGGAGGTAGAAGACCGTCTGCGATGCGGCGGAGGTTGCTGAGTGACAGTCAGGCCTCTTCTCCTTGAGTAGCAGAAACTATGCTACACCCGCTTCACTCAGTCAACCGCGATCTAAAATGCAGGTACCACTAATAGCCGTTATGTCCACTTTGTGTCCAGTCAGTTACGAGTTGAGCAGATATGTCTTCCTGCTCGGCCAGTTGGTAATTTCAGGCCACCAGAGTGAACAGTATCACTCTACCAGACCGTGGAGGACCACGGGCGTGAAAGACGATCGTCTGTGGAGTTGCCATCGCTCTCTCCGTAGGACATGTTGTTTGGGGGGGAGGGGGGAGGGAATGAGGAGACGATGGAAGGTCGGGAACAGATTACCGTGTGTTCGGAGCCACACACACACTTAGACATCTGTCTTATCGGACGCGGCCGCCAAGCGAAGCGTACTTTCGTGTACCCACAAATGAGGAACATAATGCACGTATCATGCCTTCACAAGTATCATTACTGCGGCACGTACGTGTGTCAGTGAAGTAAAGATTGTGAAATCAGGAAGTGCACGTGATGTGCTGCGCTAACTGGTCACGAGGTGTTCTGAAAGTAAGCTGTGATGATTACCAATCAACCCCAACTCTACCAAAATATGTAAACCAGCGTCTCCTGAGCTCTTGTAAAAAACATGTATGCCAGTTCGACCGTCGTGGTACACCGCGTGCTCCACAACAGGGCGATGGCAGGGACGGTGACTTGCGTGAGAATTAGTTTGTAGTGATAGTAGACTTGTACAGCACATGCCGCACCCTCTCTTCCTCCCCCCACCTGGGTCTGGTGTCAAGAGAGAGTCAGAAAAACTGGAGGCGGGAGAGGACGTAGATGGCTTTCATCACAGCGCAGACGCCCACCTAGGCGTACCAGCAAACCGACAGGGAATTTATACAACAGAAAAAACAGGGGCCACTCGGATCGCAATCGATGAAGTGTGAGCTTACAACTGAGTCTGCCACCCCACCACAATGTTTGCATTAGTTGTAGGCACGCATTCCCGATAACGCCTGCCGGACTTTGGCCTAGCCTCTCTTCCCGTCCAGCGCATCTAATGCGTGGCCCGTTTTGGGGACACTGGAAACGTCGCTTGTCGTTGCTCAGCTGACTTTCATCTTTGCGAGCAAGGTTTACGATTCCCTAGGGTCAAAAGTTAGGGATGCCAAAATGATTCCCGGAACCTCAACGAGGTCCGTCGGAGGGATGAATGGAGACGTCAATCCCCGACGATAGGGGCTATGAGAAACCACCGATATCGCGATATGGTATCAAAAGAACAATCAGATTACTAGAACGCATTACTATCACCCGCAAAATACTACCGTTAACAAGAAGTACTTGGAAGGGATTCTAAAAAAACGATCATAGAAGCCAAATAAATGCTCCACAGACGAGTGCAAAGTGGCCAGCTACCAAAGTCTCACAACTGGCAAAAGATAATAGGTCACTTTGAGGAGCCAGACACCGCTCACTACGTGCTCGTGGAATGTTCCGGAATAAAGCGCATTATGAATGGGGAATAGAACCTGCGTGGGGCGACTGCAAACGCTCAAGCATGCTGATAAGATAGAAACAGTGACAACATGTCAGCGATACTACTCCTCCTTCCAACACATTGCAGTCAGCAACAATTACGATCACTAGTTGCCTACGTTCAAAGACAGTATCGGCCACTGGACAATCAGCGACATGCGAACCCGCACGACCACCGGCACCAGTTTTCAGAACTAGGAGCAAGACGCGGAATACACCTTACCGCCCAACCCTGTGGTGTTTGTCGGTCCAACTTGTAGTGTTCGATGCAGCGGCTGGTAACTCTGGGTTTCCACGTACATCGATAGCACGGCAGTTCGACCGTCGATTCTCACCATGTCCACCGTGTGTTACATAGCAAAGTGCAGCAGGTACAGTGACTTGCGCGTGAATTAGTTTATAGTGAATGTAGACTTGCCCAGCATCTACCGCACTCTCTCTTCCCCACTCCCCCACCTGAATCCGGTGTCAAGACATAGTCCAGAAAACCGGAGGCGGGAAGAGGCACAGGTGGATGGCGCGGTCGAGCCCGCACCTTGGCGTTCCACTCCACATCCCCTGGTCCACACAGCAAATGACCAGGTTTTTCGACCAACAACAGCAGCAATAACAACACCCCGATAGGGGTCAGAGGGACGAGGATGATGACTGGGCAGCTATGCACAAGCGCATCTACCGACAGGGGACCAGGTGTCAGGGAGCTGCCAGCGCATACCAGGTTGTGATGGCCATGGCTTGCTGATACTGTCATAGCACACGCTTTCAGACCTTTTGAAAGTTGTGAGTGGAAAATTTGTGAAGGTGTAGCCACTCCCGCGGCATACTGTCTACGTACGTGTCGATGTTTCAGTTCACCTTCAATAATTTCCCGCTCAGACGTTCATCCACGCACAGCTTTCAGCGGCGAGAGGGGAACTGTCAGATAACTAGCTTGCACTCGAAATACATGGCGGTTTCCTTTTGCCTGTCAAAAGCCATCACTGCACTGGTTTAGGGGCCGTGTATGAGGCACAAACGAACACAAAAGATTCGAAGAAACTTTCCTTTATTCAGCAGAGGTAAGCCCAGGAGATAGTCCATAACAAAAAGAATACGATAGGGCATGATCCTTCTCGCAGCAGGTTGCACTAGGGAGAATGCCAACAGGCGAAAGGGTGCGAAACTAGGTGCAGCAGGCACGGTGACTTGCGTAGCCTCTACCGCACTCTCTCCTCCCCCACCCGGGCCCAGTGTCAGGACAGAGTCAAGAAGACCGGAGGCGGGGGAGGGCGCAGGTGACTGGCGCGGCCGGACCCGCACCTAGGCGTACCACTCCTAGCCCCCTAGTTCACAACATACACTTGACCAGGATGTTTCAGCAATAACAACACCCCAACAGGCAGAGGGGTAAACCGGCCAATAAAAACACACCTCCAGGACCTGTTAAACATGTTCAAAGACCAAGCTGATTCCGCCCACAGTGATAATTCTCCGCATAAAAACAACGAAATCCAAAAGGCAATCCTCGGTGAGGGAATCTGGGTCTAAGGAAGTGAAAGGCGGATGGATTTACGGCTTAGGCTGAACTACGAGTTTATAGCCACAAACGACAGGTCGTGTGCCTACTTCTCCCCCAGACTGTGGATAAACTGGCCCGCTTGGTAAGCCTACCCGGCCGTGTTTTCTTGCGAAAAAAAGCCAAGTCAAGAATTGCCAGTTCCGCGAGAATTACGGAAAAAAGACAATAGTTTTGAAACAGGTAGATAACTTGAGTCGATCAATTTAACTGCAGATAGTCCACATTTAGACTGAGGCCAAGGCCCTACGTGAAAGTGTGAACGATCGGTAGTACCGACTTTAGTTTTGGCATATTTGAGGACCACAGGCACTGTCACCCAGAGCACCCAGCGTACGTTGATGTGGCACCTGCGGCTTGCTAACGCGAACACTGGCACAAAACAGTAGCTGTAGAGCTTACACGCCTGACGCTAGCGAGAACGACCATGAGACTTGAAGGCCCAAACACGCGGAAGTTTTATCTTCGTCACACGTGCAGGAGAAACAGAGGTGCGGCCGGCGACGACTAGAGTCGGGACGAAAACAATCTTCAAGCCTCCTCCCTCCGCCTTCCCACAGTGGTGGCGACGACAACGATACACCAGAGATGGCAGCAGCAGCAGGGTGTCCGTCGCGAGCGAGCGAGGGCGTGCGCGCGCGCACGCGGATGGATATGCGTAAATGTATTTGCGCACCTTCACGAGGGTAGGCAGGCAGGCACGCAAAAGCGCACGTCGAATGACGTCAGGACGCGTGAAATATGATGGTTTGGCAACCGTCACCCCCCGCGCACACACACACATCTGGCGCAAGCACTGACGTCACTGCAGCGCGTGACGTCAAAGGCCGAGGCAGTGCACAAGCGGGACGGGGAGCGAGAGAGCGAGAGCGAGAATGATTCAAAATCGTGCCAGAAAACAAAACGGTCTCACGACCCTGCTCGAAAGTCGGCAGCTGCCGTCTGGGAGGGTCACATTGTCAAGAGCGGCGCTATGGGCAACCATCTGCAAGCGATGTGGAAAGTGACAAACAAGAAGAAGAAGAAGGAGTAACCACGTCAGAAGTACGGCGTGCGCTACACAAAAAGCACTGTGAACCCGAACACGACTGGGCCGGACAGCAAAAAACGGAGTGCCAAGGGCGAAATCCCTGTCAAGGCGGAAGGAGAGCCACCTTCACGGTTTAATTAAGCGTCACTTAGAGAATCGGCTCGCACATGAGAGGAGGGCATTCCGTCTCGATGTTAAGCGCGGGAAGACGTTTGAAAGGTCACTTAAAAAGGGCCAACATCAAAGCTGTCCCGTGACTAGTGAAATCAGAGGGGCTTCAAAAATATGACTCTACGGCACCGAACCTGCGAACAGGGATTTCCGTCATCCGT